>CM067550.1:23832500-24432500 GCA_034509755.1 Anisodus tanguticus | reverse complement strand
GAAATCTACGATTGGTGTTAAGATAAGAAAGAATTGAGTATGTGTTAGACACAGTGTTCTCCACAGTCCCTGCTGAAAACTTTGTTGAGTATGCCCTGTTTGACAAGGTGGCTTATCAGAAACATCTAGATGATGCTACCTCGGCATAGTGTGTAATGTTATCCTCTATGGCTGTGGAGTTATAGAGGCAACATAAAAACATGGGCTCCAATGAAATGCTAGAACACTTGAAGAGTCTCTATGACTCACAGTCTCAAACAATGGAGTATGAACTGTTGAGAGACATTTTCAAGTGTAAGCTGAACGAAAGGGGTCAAGTGTCAGTGCATGTTCTGAAGATGATTGGGCTTATAGAAAGGTTGGCTTCGATTGGAACGAAGCTGCCTATAAATGTCTCTGTCAACCTGATCCTGAATTCACTTCCTGGTTCATTTGAGAATTTCATTGTGAACTTCAATATGAATGGGACCAAGGCAAGTCTACCAGAGCTTCACAACATGTTGAAGACCTTTGAATCATTTACCTCTAAAGGTAAAGTCGTGCTCATAGTAGGCTCTTTTAGCAAGTTCAAACCCAAGGGTAAGAACATGCAGAAGAAGAAGGGTAATACAGTTGTTGCACCTGCAGTTATGAAACCTAGAAGAGGTATTCAGAAGAAGGCAAAGGTACCTTCGGATGTGTGCCTCAACTGAAAAAAGAAGAGGCACTGGAAGAAGGACTGCACAGCTCTAGAAGGAGGCAAAACACTAGGTGCTACTGGCTCTACTGGACAAGGTATGTTTGTCATTGAGATAACTATGTCTATAAATAACTCTCACTGCTGGGTATTGGATACCTTATATGGCTCACATATTTGTAATAATGTGCAGGGTATGATTGACAGCAGAAAGGTTGGACCTTGGGAGGTAGACCTGCGTGTTAGAAATGCAGCACGAGTGGATGCTGAACGCGTGGGAACTTATAGACTAGATTTACCTTCAGCCTTTTGTTTAGAACTAAATAATTGTTATTTTGTTCCCTCATTAATGAGGAATATCATTTATATCCTAATATTAGACATTGAGGGGTTTTCCTCATTTATTGCCAATGGCAGTTATGTATTGTCTTTTAATGGTTTTGTTTGTGGAAATGTTCTGCTTGTGGATGGTTTGTATGTTCTAAACTGTAGTCGTGAAATTTTCAATGTGCAAGATAAAAGAGCTAAGATAAGTAATCCAAGAAACCCCACCTACTTATGGCACTGTAGACTTTGTCACATCAATAAATCAAGGATAGCAAGATTAAGAAAGTTAGACTACGTGGAACCATTTGACTTGGAGTCCTATGGTAACTGTGAATCTTGCTTGAGAGAAAAGATGACCAACAAGCCACTTCCTGGGAAAGGGGTGCGATCCAAAGAGGTACTTGAGTTAGTACATAGTGATGTATGTGGGTCATTTTCAACTCAAGCTAAGGGAGGCTTCCCTTACTTCATCACTTTTACAGACGATTTCACAAGATTTGGGCATATGTATCATATGAAACACAAGTCCGAAGCCTTTGAGAAATTCAAGGAGTACAAGTCAGAAGCAGAGAAGCAACTTGAAACAAGTATCAAGACCCTTCGATCAGATCGAGGAGGTGAATACTTAAGTAAAGAATTTCTGGATTACTTGAAGCTTCATAGAGTCCAATCACAATGGACACCTCCTGGAATGCCACAGATGAATAGTGTTGCTGAAAGGAGAAATTGAACCCTATTAGATATGGTTAGATCCATGATGAGTTTCTCAGCTCTACCAACATACCTTTGGGGCTATGCATTGCAAAGCTCAATTTATATTCTGAATAGGGTTCCTTCAAAGTTAGTAGAGAAAACTCCATATGAGATATGGAATGGCAAGAAGCCAGCACTTAAACACATGTGACCCTAAGGTGCCCTGCATATGTAAAGAAGATGTTTACTGACAAGTTGGAATCTAAAAGTGAGAAATATTATTTTTTTGGGTATCCAAAGAAAACTAAGAGATATTATTTCTATCTTCCTGGAAAACATAAGGTCATTGTTTCCAGAAATGCAACTTTCCTTGAAGAAGACTATTGTACAAGGAACAGAGCTGCAATAAGATAGAACTTGAAGAAATTCAAGAACCACAAGATAAAACAGAAGTTGAACCCTTGTCAAAAGACCTAGACAAGGATTCAGTGGGAGTATTTGGTGAAGATTGGGTACTTAAAGTACGCCCTTCAGCCATTGGGAGTGCTGTGAGAGATAGTACAGAAATGCAAGGATCTCATACATAACCAATGGAAGATGATACAATGGTTGTACATCATGAAAATGACATCCTGAAAGATCTCAATGTGATGGATTGTCTAGCACCCAAAGACCTTCTCACAATCAGAATGCAACAAATACTGAAACGCGGAATAATCAACTCCATAGGACCACTAGGACTCATCGTCCGCCTTAAAGACTTAATCTCCTTGTTGAAACACATAATGAGATAGATATTCCTGATGACGATGAACCTACAACCTGCAGCGAAGTCATGTTAGACATTAATTCGCAGAGATGGCAAGAAGCCATGAAATCTGAGATAGACCACTAGGACTCATCGCCCGCCTTAAAGACTTAATCTCCTTGTTGAAACACATAATGAGATAGATATTCCTGATGACGATGAACCTACAACTTGTAGCGAAGTCATGTTAGACATTAATTCGCAGAGATGGCAAGAAGCCATGAAATCTGAGATGGACTCGATGTACATCAATCATGTTTGGAACTTGGTTGATTTTCCAACAAGGGTTAGACCCATAAGATGCAAATGGGTCTTCAAGAAGAAGATTGATGCATATGGCAAGGTACAGACTTATAAGGCAAGATTAGTGGCTAATGATTATAATCAACGGTCTGGGGCCGATTATGATGAAACCTTTTCACATGTTGCGAAAATTAAGTCCATTCGGATTTTGCTTGCAATAGCCGCATACTATGATTATGACATTTGGAAAATGGATGTTAAAACTGCTTTCCTCAATGGTAACTTAATTGAGGAGGTGTATATGATACAACCTGAGGGTTTTACATCCAAGACTAAGACCAAAACAGTATGCAAGCTACAGAACTCCATTTATGGACTTAAGCAAGCCTCAAGGAGTTGGAATATTTGTTTTGACAAAGCAGTCAAATTTTTTGACTTTGTTAGAAGCAAAGAAGATCCCTGCATTTATAGTAAGCGCAAAGAAGGGAGTATTGTCTTCATTGTTATACATGTAGATGGCATATTAATAATGAGAGATAATAAGACTCTCATGCAATCAGTCAAGGAATGGTTATCCAACACCTTCATGATGAAGGACTTGGGTGAAACCTGCCGCATTCTTAGAATTAGGATCTATAGAGATAGACCTAATAGATTGTTGGGGTTGTCACATTTCATATACATAGATAAAGTGCTAAGACGATTCTCTATGGAAAACTCCAAGAAGGGAAGTCTTCCTATGGGTCAAGGCATCAAGTTATCAAAGAAGGATAATCTTTCTACTGTTGCAGAACTTGAACGCATGAAAAGAATCCCATATACTTCAGTTATAGGATCTATCATGTATTCCATGACCTGTACGAGGCCAGATGTGGCCTATGCACTTAGTATGACTTGCAAATTCCAGCAGAATCCTGGGGAAGAACACTGGAAAGCAGTCAAAAGTATTCTTAAGTATCTTAGACGAACTAAAGAATATTTCTTAGTCTATGGTGGACAAGAGAAGCTAGTGTGTACTGGGTACACTGATGCTAGCTTCCAGACAGATCTTGATGACTTCAAATCTCAATCTGGATATGCCTTCATTTTCAATGGCGAAGTAGTGAGTTGGAAAAGTTCCAAGCAAGCTACAACTGCTGATTCGAAAACTGAAGCCGAGTACATTGCTGGATCGGAAGCTGTCGCAATATCTGAGTTCATGAAGGAAATAGGGGTTGTTCCAAGTGCCGCTTGTCCAATAACGATTTATTGTGACAACACTGGTGCGATTGCGCAAGATAAGGAACCAAGATCAACAAACAAAAACAAGCATGTACTGAGGAAATACCACATACTCAGGGAGATGGTGGAAACTGAATAAATAAGATTAGACTATGTTCCCACAGATGATAATCTAGTTGACCCGTTTACTAAACCATTAAGCTTAGTTAAGCATAATGGTCATTTTGAAAACATGGGGTATTAGATACATCGGAGATTAGCTCTAGGCCAAGTGGGAGATTGAAAGTATGTATTTCCAATAGACAGTCATTATTAGGTATAAATGTACTTGAACATATTCGTATTATTAATACGATTAATATTTATGGGAAACAAAATTTTACGTAAGGCGCCACGGCGCCGACCATGCAGTGAGCCCAGTCAGACTGGCCCACTGCACTTCAGTTTTTGGGCCAGGCTTAGAGCCCAACCCTAATTCATTTCTGACCTAATTGTAACTATAAATACAATACTAAACCATTATTATTACACACTAATTCTCATAAACAATTCTAGACTTAGAGTCTAGGATAAAACTCTCTCAAACCTCTGCCAAGATTTCCTAGCTTTCTTGACAGAGGAATTCACCATAGTATTGTGCTTGCAGTCGAAAAGGGAATCGCGTGTCCACACTTTAGTAAAGACTTCAGATAATACAACCTGTAAGTGTTCATGTTTTATGTTACATGTTTTGATTGTCATATAACCATACCAGAAAAAATTATTGGAGTAAGTAAGAATAAAATTTTAAACTTCAGTTGTGCCTTAGTTATGCATTTTAAACCCAACAAAACCCTACAAGTTTAACATGAGGGTCATGTATCAGAGCTGGATAAACATTCACCAAGTCATTGTGATTAGATGACCAGTGAGTCCGATGGGCTATGGTTCCTATAATACAAGTTGTTGTATTAGATTAAGGAATGGAGGACACAGTAGCGGATGAGATGACAGTGCCATCAGATGGAGGAGC
Organism: Anisodus tanguticus; assembly: GCA_034509755.1. Taxonomy (NCBI): domain Eukaryota; kingdom Viridiplantae; phylum Streptophyta; class Magnoliopsida; order Solanales; family Solanaceae; genus Anisodus; species Anisodus tanguticus. The sequence goes on along the minus strand of CM067550.1, from coordinate 24,427,520 downwards.
GTCGATTGGAGTGGCACCCATAGTCGCAGTCCTTTGGAAAGAAGGAAGAAATGCAGACCTGTAGGGTGAGCTTGTGTGTTCCGTAATTTAGATATTCCTGAAGAGCCTCTCAGCTTTATTAGAAAAGTTAGTTTGGAAGCTCGGGGTCTTTCTCCTCCGAAGAAGTTTGCTATGTCGGCTTCAGTCTCGGCCTCATCCTCGGCCTCATCGCTCTTTAGAGTTACTATCTTCATCACTGAAGAAAGTATCTCGGGGATGATTGCATGAGACTCTTTCCCAATATAACTGAGAGGTCCTTTCTTTGCCCTTTTATCCCAAATCTAGGGATTACAAGTGGACCGAGGTTCGCCAGCTGTAAGTGTCGGTTTACGAGCTTTTTTGATGTCCAAGAGTTTATGGATATGCACCTCTGCAACCTTTTGATCAGTCGAAATCTTGGTGACTGAGTAAATGGAAGATCCCTTAGGTAGGCTTATTAAAAAACTGCATTGAGTTTAAATACCGGAAGCAAAGGAAACTATGCCAACAAAAGAAAAATATAACCTAACTTATCGTGATTTTTTCCTTTTCAGTTTTTTTCCAAAAAATCTATTTCCACATACAAAGCACTGGCGTGGAGTTTTCATGAATCTTCTGGACCTATTGGAATAAGTCGTCCATCAACGGAGGCTTCTAGTGGGTAGTTGGGGAAGACAAAAATCAAGCAAGTAAGGGAAAAAATAGTAGGGGAGAAAAAAAAGAAAAACTTTGAGATTTAGGAAACTTAAGGGTAGAGTTCCAAGACTCCAGAATTGGAGGTTCCTATGATGGGATGATGTCAGATGTGGATATAACCACGAATCTTTACATACACTCGCCATCGTTGTCATCATCTAGGCTAGAGAGAATAACGTTGTTTCCCTATTTTCTCAGACTAATTATGTTGCCCCAAAAGAGCTTCAGGGTGTAGGGCCAAATAAAATCGAAAAGGGAGAATTTCTCATTGGCCTTGGAGGCTAGATAATAGAGGCACGCCACCGCCCTTCATACTACCAGGCCGACTTGGGAAAAATAGACTTTGTAGCTCTAGTTGATGCCTAGTATGACTGAGTCAATCATTTTCAGAGCCTAAGTGTGAAGGGGTATGTGTAAAAAAGGTTATATATTCATTGTTCCTTGGGGACAAAATCTAGATGTCAGTCTAGAAATCATTCCTATTTATGGGACTATTGTATAGCCGGATCGAAATGGGATACCCGCTGACCACTCTGTCCTGACTATTTTTTGTTTTTAGGAAGAAACCCAAATCTGAAGGTTCTTATAAAATGACCATTCCCTCGAAATGATCGACTTAAACATTGGATCACCGACGTCAGCCTTTTGGGTCTTTTTCTTATTTTAAGAAGACCCTACGCGGACATGAACTTGGCCATCGGCAACTGGAGGTGGTGGTGAGATCACAACAGCATCGCCCTGAGCAGTGGTAAGGAAGGGTTTGTAGCATCGGTGACATGGAGCACTAGTGAAAAAATGATGATCAAAGCAAGTAGTGAAAAATAAGATGGAATCGGAAAAACTTTCCAGTGATCAGAGTATTTGCAAAACAAAAGAAGATGTTGTAGAGAGTGTTTTGAAGGTTTTTTAGGTGAGAAAAGTGATCAAATGAAGATGGGAGAGAGTCTATAAAGGGGTTCTTCGAATCAAAGTTATCATTACCTCTATAATTGGTGAACCGTCCTTCAATCAAAGCGTGACACATGTATGGAGCATTTAAAGCGAGGAGATATGCATTTTATCAGGTGTCAAAGATGGTTCAGATACTTTCCCGCCGTGAACTAATAGTCATTTCCACTTCCTAGTCACATCTTGTCAAGTCACTGGCAAGTGGGGACTATTTGTATTAGGTAAAATCCGGAATAACCATGTGACCATGTCAAATGCAGACACGTAGAATTAGTGACACGTTAGGCATGAGTCAGCAGTTAGGTGATATTAAGTTAGTTCGTGCATCCTGCCATAGGATTTTCTTAGCTCACAGCCTCCGGAGATGTGGATCCGAGGAAGCAGGTTTAAGTTCGGGTCACCATCCGGGTGGAATCAAGCATAGTAAGCAGTCGTTATGGAAGATCTCTAGATCATATCCATGTGTTACCATTGTAACACATTTATATCTAGCAAGAATACAAAGCAAACTATTAGCTCATAAGCAATTTTTTTTTCTTTGTTATGTATAGTATTTCCAAGTTCAGTCAAGGAGTCTTCTCCGGACGCTACATCACCCACGTAATGCTGGAACTTACCTTCCCTTATTTTTCTATTGATCTATTCTTCTTTTATCTCTTTATTGTTCAATCCTGTCCTTTATCTTATTAATTTTGTCATTTCAATCTACGCGTCTATAAATCACGTGTACAAATTCAACTGTACCATTGGTAAACACTTACATATATAAGATATGACTAGGTGTATCTTGAATGCACTAGTAAAAAAATAGTGTCACATAAAATGGACTAAGGAACTAACAAATATTGATTTTTCTAATGGTTTTTACACATCTTACTAGGCGTTGTATAAATGCTGCGAATTATTTTCTAACTGCATATCTTTTAATTTAACATTCTTACACGTGTGATTAATTAAACATTGCTGTTCTTTATGTCATAGAAAATAAATATTTCATACAAAATACTGAAAAGTAACATGTGAGAAATAAGTTTTTTTCTTGCTTAAAAGTTGAAATATAGATGTGAAAGACATTTATTGTTATAGACAATGAGAATATTCCCACCTTATTTTCAACTAATCGCCCGACATTAATGTTGGGATACAATTGTTGTAGGGAACGGGAAGTAAGTAACTATTACAAGAGTAGAAATGATAAACATACTATTACAATAAAACAGGAAATCAAAACCTTACAAACTACTTGTGTGATTTGCTGAGTCGAGTGATGGCACTCTGTCTTTAAGACAAGATTGCCCCGTATATCTCCTTTTACGGTGTTGAGCAGTAGTCTCCCAAGATACAACAACAACTTTAACAAGTGAGCAAAGGAAACTCAAGTGTTACTCTAGAAGAACTTTGAATATAGTAACTTTGCTAGAGAGGAAAAATATGAACTCTGAAAATTCTGAAGTATTTTCTAAGTGTTGAGTGTAGTTTGTTTCAATTGAGCCAAAGGCCTCAATTTATAGTGTAAGTAGAAGACCCTTCAACTAGCCAAATAATGGCCTTCAATAGCCATGTAATTGCACTTGATTAGGGGTTACATTCAGCCAAATAATGGCTGAATTCATGTGCCAAGTAATGGAGAATCAATGCTCCAAAACCAGCCCAAACGTCAGATTTTTCCATCTTCCCGTCGTAGCATTCTGCATCCGAAGCGCCGCGGCGCCACGGCTCCAGTGACTGGCCAGCCAATTTGCGTCGCAGCGCTGCCTGGGAGGCGCCACTGTTCTGATGGTGTGGCGCTGCGGCCCTTTACGGCTCCGCGGCAATTTCCGACTCTTTTCATTTTACACTTTGTAAACTTCTTCCTTCTTTTACCAACGTGGAATACTTTTTCATTTGGCCAATAATCGTCCATAATTCTATGTCTCAAACGTATTATATACATACCAATATCTCTTTCGGTAAAGAAATTTGCGATACTTGGCACTAAGTGTGCACGTGTGTGGAAACGACGTTTACGACGTGCGGGCCCAATTGTTCGAGTCATAAATTAATGGGATATACTTATTTCCACATTTAGTAAATTTCCAACAATCCCCTCTTGAAAGAGATTTTGGAGCACACACATGGTGCCTTTTCTAGCAATCTTTCAGCGGACCGATGTTGCATCTGAATAGGTAGCATACGCTTTGAACCTTCCATAGTTAAATACCATTGGACTTACTTACTGTGCGGTGAACGTGATGTCTTGAACCATCAGTATTTAGTGTAAACCAAGTCAACAGTACCAACACAACAACTTCCTCTACTTAGTTCTTCATAATGTTTTGTCTGTTGTGGTCGTGGACACTTCTTGGTTTCTTAACTGCGTTCATTTGAGGCGGCCTGTCCTCGCAAGGTATCCTTCTATACCCCACTTTATACTTGTTAGGAACCATTAAAAATTTCCCAAAACCTAACCTCAATCGGTGAGGATCATTAAAGGTTTTGGAAACTTAACCTTTACCCACACTGTAGATAGAACTTATAGTCTATCGCGGGAACGACTTTGGATTTGGTGTTTCTTTACAGAAATAACTATCCGAAGTGCTCATGCTTCCACCGAAGCGATTAACTGAACCTTTACAGCTTAGTTTCCCATTGAACCTAATTCCTGGGATCTCCAATCAGTAAGGTTGGGTTACCACCTTATTAGTCCTTATACTTTGGGTTTTAAGCCCATTTCCCTAGACAAACAGAACATCTGATCTTTGGGTAAGCCCTTTGTCAGCGGGTCTGCTATGTTATCCTTTGACTTTATGTAATCAATGGATATTATACCCGTGGTGATCAGCTACCTAATGGTCTTATGCCTTCGTCGAATATGACGAGACTTGCCATTGTACATAGCATTATGTGCCCTTCCTAGAGCTGACTGGCAGTCGTAGTGGATCATTACAGAAGGTATGGGTTTGTTCCAGCATGGAACATCCTCTAAGAAGTCATGAAGCCACTCAGCTTCTTCTCCTGCTTTGTCTAAAGTGATAAACTCCAATTCCATCATGGATCGGGTGATGCAAGTTTTCTTAGAGGATTTCCAAGATACAACCCCACCACCAATTGTAAATACATACCCACTGGTGGACTTGATGTTCTCTATATCAAATATCCAGTTTGCATCACTGTACCCCTTTAGTACAACTGGATATCTCGAATAATGTAACCCGTAAGTTACCGTGTATTTCATGTATTGAAGTACCTGATTAAACACCTTCAAGTGATCGTCACTAGGATTACGGGTAAACCCAGCCAACTTATTGACTGTATAAGCAATATCAGGTCGGGTGCAGTTTGTTATGTACATCAAACTACCGATCACTTGTGCATATTTCTCCTGGCATATGGGTGCACCACAATTTTTATCAAACTTTTGATTTCTATCCATTAGTGACTTTATAGGCGAACTGTCTAACATCTCGAACTTTCTCAAAACATCCTCGATGTAGTGAGACTGAGATAAGACCAGTCCGTCAGACGTCTTAGAGATTTTTATCACTAAGATGACATTTGCGATACCCATATCCTTCATGTCAAAGCATTGTTTCAACATGTTCTTAGTCTCTAGAATTATGCTAGGACTGCGCCCTGTGATCAACATGTCATCTACATACAGGCAAATCATAACAAACGAGTCAGAGTTACCTTTCATGTAGACACATTTGTCACACTCATTAATGGTGAAACCCTTCGATAGTAGAGTACTATCAATTTTTTCGTGCCATTACTTCGGGGCTTGTTTCAGCCCGTACAGAGATTTGACAAGCCGACAGACTTTCTTCTCTTGTCTTTGAACCACATACCCCTCGGGTTAGTCCATATAAATTTCTTCTTCCAAATCACAATTTAGGAAGGCTGTCTTGACATCCATTTTATGTATCTCAAGGTCATGCAAAGCTTCGATTGCAATGAATACTCGTATGGACGTCATCCGAGATACCAGGGAGTACATGTCAAAGTAGTCAAGACCTTCTTTCTGCCGATAGCCCTTGACTACCAACCTGCCCTTGTACTTATCAATAGACCCATCTGCATTATACTTCCGTTTGAGTATCCACTTATAACCCAACGGTTTATTTTCCGGAGGAAGATCAACCAACTCCCAAGTATGGTTATGCAGAATGGAGCCTATTTCACTCTCAATAGCTTCTTTCCAGAGCGGTGCCTCTGGAGTTGACAATGCTTCAACAATTTTCCTTGGTTCATCATCAACCATATAAGCTACAAAGTCAGGACCGAATGATTTATCCTTCCTAGCCCTTTTACTTCGCCTTAGTTCCATCTCTGGAGTCTCCAAGTTCTGAGAATCTGGAACACTAGATTCCGGATATTCAGCCACCTCGATATCCACTAGATCTGAACCATCTAGATCCGGGCCATTAATGAATCCCGGTTCCTCAGAGCTTTGTTCATAACTTTATTTGCGAGAGGTTATGTCTTTTTCCTTTCTAGGAAAGGTATCTTCAAAGAATTGTGCATTCCTTGATTCCATGATTGTACCCCCGTGGATATCTGGAATATCTGACTTATGCACTAAGAAGCGATAAGCACTACTGTTATTTGCATATCCGATGAATATGTAATCTACAATCTTAGGCCCAATCTTGACCTGCTTTGGTTTGGGTACTTCGACCTTTGCCAGACAACCCCACATTTTTAAATATTTATAGATGGGTTTCTTTTCCTTCCATGATTCATATGGAGTTTTGTCCTTACCCTTATGTGGGACTCTGTTAAGAATCGTATTAGCGGTAAGGACAGTTTCTCCCCACATTTTTTGGGGAAGACCGGAATTGATGAGCAAGGCATTCATCATTTCCTTCAATGTGCAGTTCTTAAGTTCCGCCACACTATTCGATTGAGGTGAGTATGGAGCCGTCATTTGATGAACAGTGCCTTATTGGGCACAATATTCCTCAAATGGCGCTACATATTCTCCCCCTCTATCGCTACGAATGGATTTAATCTGCATGCTTAGTTGGTTCTCAACTTCTGCTTTGTAACGTTGGAACGCTTCAAAGGCTTTATCCTTACTTTCAACAAGTAAAGGTAACAATACCTTGTGCTATTATCAATGAATGTCACAAAGTACTTGTTCCCCTCTCTAGTTTTTGCAAACTTCAAATCACATATATCTGTGTGAATAAGTTCTAGAGGAGCGGTATTCCTTTCGACGGATCGAAAAGGAAGCTTTGTGAGTTTTGCCTCTACACACACCTCACACTTATGTTGAGGGTTTACGTTGATAGACGGAAACAACTACAACTTTACCAACCTTTGGATGGACTTGTAGTTGACATGTCCTAATCTATGATGCCATAAATTAGAGGACTCAAGCAAGTAAGATGAAGAGGCTTCAATATTATTGCTTTTACGTAATACAGACATGGTGTTCACTTTGAAGAATCCTTCACAGACGAACCATTTTCCCACAAACGTTCTATTCTTAGTGACAACAAATTTATTGGACTCAAACACTAGCTTAAAACCAGCATTAACCAATAAAGGACCTGAAATTAAATTTATTCTAATCTCAGGAACATGCATCACTTCCTTCAGAGTGAGCTCCTTTCCAGAAGTCATCTTCAGGACTACCTTTCCTACCCCCAACACGTCAGAGGAAGCGTTGTTGCCCATGAACAGATTTTTATTTGTAACCGGTGGTATAAGTGGAGAAGGCATATCTGTTGGAACAGATGTGTCTTATAGCACCTATGTCCATCCACCATTGCATAGGATTCTCAACCAGGTTTGCTTCTAGCACCACCGCTGAGAACTCCTCAATCATGTCATCCAAAAATTGGTCCTTGACAATGTTAACCTGAGCCTTGCCCTTAGCTTTGGCCTTCTCTTGTTGCTCAGTCTTGAGCTTGCGGCAGTCCTTGATCATATGACCAGGTTTCCCACAGTGGTGACAATTTCCTTTGAACTTCTCCGCTGCTTGGGTCTTGCCGTCTTTCTGAAACTTACGCTTCTTGCTTAGGTTCCCTTTGGCCTCAGCCAGGTTTGCCTTTGCCTCAGCGGGTTGTTTACCCCTAGGCAAGGCCTTCTTATTATCTTCCTGAATTTGGAGTTTGCTAAAAGTTCTTCAAAGGTTATTTCCTTTGTCTTGAGCTTTAAGTAGCTCATAAACTAACTGCTCATTTGGTTTCATACCTTCCAAATCCAGGTGATGTAGAATCATTTAAAATTCCTGGACTTGGGACATCACTGTCTTACTATCCACCATTTGAAATTTTAGAAAATTTCCCAACGATGAATTTCTTAGTACCTGCATCTTGTGCGTTGTACTTCTTTTGTAGCTTCTCCCACAACTCTTTGGCAGTGCCAACGGTGCAATACACCGTGTAGAGAGGGTCTGGCAAGCAGTTCAATATGTAATTCTTACACATGAAATCACTATGACTCCATGCATCAAGAACCATATTCATGCCATTAATGCCATAGATACCTAGGGCCCCTTCACCCGTTTCAAATGGCAAAGGGTCCATTTCATCTCCAGCTTGTGGAGGATCTTCTGTTAGGAAATGTGTCATTCCCATAACAGTCAGATAGAATAGCATCTTTTGTTGCCATCTCTTGAAGTTTGACCCCATGAACTTTTCAGGGCATTCGTGGTGAAATCCAGCGGGTGGAGGAGCAGCAACATTCCCTTGAGTGGCAGCAAAGGCGTTGGATGAGCCTTGAGCAACTGGAAAGGCATTAGGAGTGCCTTGAACAGTGGGGAAGGCAGAGGGATTGCCTTGAGCAACAGAAGAAGAATCAGAAGCAGTTTGATTTATACCAGTCATCTTTCTAACTTAGTTACTTACAACAAAATCTTGTCTTAAAATTGTTGGGAAACATTGTTGTAGGGAACGGGAAGTAAGTAACTATTACAAGAGTAGAAAGGATAAACAAACTATTACAATAGAACTAGAAATCAAAACCTTACAAACTGCTTGTGTGATTTGCTGAGTCGAGTGATGGCACTCTGTCTTTAAGACAAGATTGCCCCGTATATCTCCTTTTACGGTGTTGAGCAATAGTCTCCCAAGATACAAAAACAACTTTAACAAGTGAGCGAAGGAAACTTAAGTGTTACTCTTGAAGAACTTTGAGTATAGTAACTTTGCTAGAGAGAAAGAATATAAACACTGAAAATTCTGAAGTACATTCTAAGTGTTGCGTGTAGTGTGTTTCAATTGAGCCAAAGACCTCAATTTTTAGTGTAAGTAGAAGACCCCTCAACTAGCCAACTAATGGCCTTCAATAGCCATGTAATTGCACATGATTGAGGAGTTACATTCAGCCAAATAATGGCAGAATTCATGTGTCAAGTAAGGGAGAATCAATGCTCCTAAATCAGCCCAAACGTCAGATTTTTCCAACTTCCCATCGCAGCATTCTGCCTCCGCGGCGCTACGGCGCCGCGACTCTGATAGTGTGGCGCCGTGGCCCTTCACGGCTCCGCGACGATTTTTGACTCGTTTCATTTTACACTTTGTACACTTCTTCCTTCTTTTACCAACGTGGAATACTTTGTCATTTGGCCAATAACCGTCCATAATTCTATATCTCAAACGTATTACATACGTACCAATATCTTTTTCACTAATGAAATTTGCGATACTTGGCACTACGTGTGCACGTGTGTGGAAATGACATTTCCGACGTGTGAGCCCAATTGTTCGAGTCATAAATTAATGGGATATACTTATTTTCACATTTAGTAAATTTCCAACAACTAATTCTTGAAAAAGAAAAACACTTCAACTAAGAACTTTTATTTTCTAAACTAGACAACTCTCTTTCGGCATTCATATCAAATCATCGAATTCTGGAGAGAATATCAGGGATAACTATCTCTAAAATTCGGTGATAAGCTGATTGGGTTGGATGTACTCCATCCCAGTATTATATCGTGTTGGGTTGGGGCAGACAAGTACTCCTGGAGATCCACAAGTCTTGTTCTTATAATAGTTATATGGTCCACCTCCACTATCACATCAAGTTCATAATGTAAATCTTGGATCAAAACCGTTGCAACGCAAAACAGATATCATGTTATAATAAATTAAATGGAGAAAGGAGATTATGCTTCAGCTTTAAACAATTGTTCTCAGTTTAGAGACAACTGTATTTCATAAGTTGTACCAACCAACAGAAAGATTTCAAAAGATAACATTTTCTAGGTCCCAATTTATGTGATGGTGTTTGATTGAGCACCAGATTTTAAAACTAAGAAAAAATTTGAAATTTTATGATATAAAATAAGTCATAAATATTTATGTGACTATTAATCGTCTCATTAAAGATAAAATATAAATTTAAAATTAAATTAATTTTAAATATAAAAAAGTGTGTTTTTCATTACGAACTAAAAAAGAAATATCACCACATAAACTGAGATGAATGGAATAGTAACTAATATAGTAGATCAACCAACGGTGTGATTGTATAGGGGATCATATTTTCCCTTTTTTTGTTAGCCAAAATATATTTAAAAATACTTTTCAAGAAAAATTAAATCTATAAAAATTGATAAAAAATAATTTTCTCGATGGAAGTATGGAAAAAAGTTTCATAAGTGACATTCTATATTGATTGTGTTTCTCCCCACCCCCACTCTCACCACAATCCCTAGACCTCGGAAACATGGGCAGATTTAAAGGGTGGGAAGGTTGTTCACCCAAACAACCTCGGCAAAAAATTATAATGTATATATAGGTAGATTTTTTGGAATTATGTACATATATTAACTTTTGAATACTCTAAATCAATGTAAAAGGCTAGCTCAAGTGGTCCAGAGTGTTCAAAATTGCGTCCAGCATTCTAATTTCGATTCTTAAGGACAACATTATATATTATGTTTAGCTTTTGATTTTTTTCGAATCCTCTGTGTGAAAATCCTGGATCCGCTACCCGCAAACACCCCCAACACTCCACCCCACACCCTACTCCACATATAACTCACCCCTACCTCTCTTTCCCCTCCAACCCACGCACTCCACGTCCACCACCATATATAAATACTCCTAGAATCTTAACATCTGTTAACAATAGTCTCAAGAGTAACTGGTGGGAAAAAATTGAAGAAAATAAAAAAGAATATATATGTAAACTTGGCTAAAATAGTAAGATTATTCAAATTACGCTAGCAGCCGAGATCACCATATGATTCAGGATCGTCACTCTGAAATTGACTCAACAAGAAAGGAAGGTAACCAGTTGGAAATGTTCTTGGAACTATTATTCTCTTGGCACCCAGTTGGATCACTTGCTGCAATAATTTTCATTATAGTTCCCTTCAATTCATGAAGCCAAGAAAGGCGCTTCTTTTCATTTAAAATCCAATTGATACCGACAACATTTAAGAAAAAATAATAGAGAGGCACTAATGAGGAAGGAAGTGTAGGGTTTTGTTGGGTTCAAAATACATAAGTAGGCACAGCGGAAGTTTAAAATTTTATTCTACTTACCCCAACAATTTCTTCTGGTATGGTTATATGACAATCAAAACCTGTAACATAAAACATGAACAAGAACTTACATGTTATAAGATCTGGAGTCTTTACTTTAGGGTGAACACGCGATTCCCTTTTCGACTGCAAGCACAATGCAACGGTGTATTCCTCTGTCAAGAAAGCCAAGAAATCTTGGTTGAGATTTGAGAGAGTTTTATCCTAGACTTTAAGTCTAGAATTTGTTTCTGAGAATTAGTGTATAATAACAATGGTTTAGTGTTGTATTTATAGTTATAATTAGGTCAGAAATGAATCAGGGTTGGGCTCTAAGCCTGGCCCAAAAACCGAGGTGCAAGGTGGGCCGTCCGACCGGGCCAATCGTCGGCCGGCGCCGCGCCATGCAAGCCCCTAGCGAGCACCGTGGCTCCTTACGTACAATTTTGTTTCCCACATCCATTTAATATATATATTCAGCACATTAAATTCAAAATCCAATTTTGATTTAATTAAATAATTTTCATCTAATAGAAATTATCCCATAGTTATTATCAATTTAAATATCTCGATTCCAAATGGAATATTTATTACTTTCTCAATACACCCTTAGATTGAAGAGACAATCGACATAGTGTGACCCTATAGGCCTTCATATATCGACACTTATCCAATTAAGGTCCATACAGAACTCCTAGACTGCGATGTACAACGAACTCAATATATGAAGTACGTTTACATGAATCCGGCAAACATAACCTTTATGTGAGATGATAAATTCCTTTCATTCGCGATACACTCGATCAAGCTTAGGATTTGCCATGTGTCTATCCAAATGACTTGATCACTTTATCTCATCTATATTAGTCGACAACTAGATCGTATTCTAAATATGTCTTGCATTGGCCAATGACTTGGTCGACCTAATATCACTGAGAAGTTGAGTGCTCTCTCGAATATCCAATAGAGGAATGAATCCTATTCTTGGCTCAACTACCACCTTAATTTACATCATAATGCACCCAACACAAGCCGTCTCTTATCCTATAAGGAGTTTAAGCTTAGGACAGGGTCAAAGTACATTACTCTGTAAACAAGGTGCGTATTGACCTCAAGTGAAAGGACCTTTATCTCCCATACACTGATAACACTTTAGACATGTATAACAAATAGTTTATCAGCAGGGTATACTAATACTTTCCAAAAGTATCCATGTGTCCATTACTAGTAACCCTTACTAGTAGCATATGAGACATACTACATTCTCTAAGAATGTGACGCAGACCACATGTCAACTTATAACATATCATCGATATCCCATTTTCGATGATCATTAGTCCAGACTATTTTTGAATTAAGCTCTATCATCAATATCTCACTCTATTAATGACAACGTAAGCTCAAGGGATGCACATTAATAAATAATTACAAACAATCAAATAATAATTCAATAATTACAACTATCATAAATATTAATCTTATTAATAATATGAATGTGTTCAAGTATATTTGTCCCTAATAATGATTGTCTCTAGGACATACATACTTTCAGGAAGGGTCTAATGTACCTGGGAGGTGACATTCATGCCTACATTAAGAAGGTACTCAGAGGACACTACATTCATTTTCCATTGGTCATTTTCAGTGGCCAGGGACTTCATGTAATTGGTCTGAAGGAATGACTTAAAAATTTCATGTAACAGGCTTTGAAAAGATGTTGCAATTCTTCAGAATTGTAACATAAATGCCTAGTTTGATGTGAGGGTCATGGATCAGAGCTAGATAAACATTCACCAAGTCATTGTTATCAGATGACCAGTGAGCCTGAGGTGCAATGGATCCTCTAAGACCAGTTGCTGGATTAGCTTGAGGAATGGCGGCCGTAGTAACCAATGGATGGAAGTAGAAGAAGATGGAGGAGCATCAATTGGAGTGGCACCCAGAGTCACAGACCTTTGGCCAGAAGGAAGAAATACAGCCCTGTAGGGTGAGCTTTCTTGTTTCGCAATTCTGATCTTCCCGAAGAGCCTCTCAGCTTCATCATGAATGTGAGTTCGGAAGCTCATGGTCTTCTTTCTCCAAACAAGTTTGCTTGCCATCTTCAGTCTCAGCCTCATCCTCGGCCTCGTCGCTCTCCAGATTAACCATCTTCAGTACTAAAGGAAGTATGTCGAGGACTGTGGCACGAGACTCTTCCCCGATCTCACCGAGAGGTCCTTTCTTTGCCCTTTTATCCCAAGTCTGGGATTGGAAGTGGATCTAGGCTCCCAAGCTGCATATGCCAGTTCGTGAACCCTTTTGCACTGCAAATGTTGCTAGATCTGCACCTTGGCAACCTTTTTTGTTAGTCGAAATCTTAGTGACTAAGCAAATGGAAGATCCCTTAGGTAAGCCTATCTAAGAGTCAGCTCTACTGCACGATCTATGATATGAAAGAATGGAAACCATACTAAATACCCTGTAGCCTCCTACTTATAAGTGTGGTGCATAACACACCCATAAACAAGTCTCTACTAGACAAGACTTGTAGACTCTCTAGGACAAACAATTGACAAGAGCTGATAAGGACACATAAAATATATATACAACAACCTCTAGTCTGCAAGCCTCTAAGAGGACTAACAAATGTCATCAAGTCGGGAAGGGCCTCGACATACCTAAAATAATTGTATACTTATGCAATTGTGCCTACCAACTCTGTATACCGGAGAAGTGGAGTGCGACTATCAACGGATGGAAGCGGATACCCTATTGTGGAGGTACATCGGTCTGTCTATATGTACCTACGAGCATGAAATACAGCACCCCAGAAAGGGACATCAGAACAAAAGAATTTACTGAATACGTAAGGCAGGTAAAATATATAAATAAGGGATGTAATGTAAGAGAAAGGTACAAAAGTCAACTTGAACTTCCAAAAAAGGCCGCTGAGGGTATACAACTGACATAACCATGAATATATGCATAAACGTAAAATTGAGCCACTCTACGGAGTTATATAATATAGTATCAAGCCTCTCTGTGGGGCAAATCTCATCATAACGTACCCGACCATATAGGACTCGGTAATGTCATACCCAATTATTGTGGTGTGCCTGCCCAACTGTCTATATCACGACTCGGTAAGAAAATAACTACATACATACATACATACATACATATATATATATATATATATATATATAAGATAAGACCTCATATAGGAACACTATCAACACAATATGGGGTGACCTAAAGTTGTTAACCCCCACCTATCATTATGAAATCATATACAATGAACGTTACAATCTAGCAAGAGTCTCAGCATTTATCATAAATCATGGAATATCATGACGTACAAGGAGTACTCTTGACAAAATAAATATAACATCATATAATGTTTACAGACAAGATAAAATGAGATTTCATGATCAAGAGTAGGATTTTTACCTATAAGTCATGTTACTATGTAAATTGCTTTATAATATTGTGCCAAAAGAAGGAACGTAAGCCTTACATACCTTGTCATTGTAGCTATATAGATCCCATGAGTCCTTGTACGCTCTACGAATGATTATCTATATTATACAAATGATTTGTATCAATAACAGATTTATAATTTGTAAGGAAAATCGTTGAGCCACATTATCGAACACCTAACAAACGTAGATTTCATGTACTCTTCTATGGTCATTTCTACTAATCTAGCAACATGATAAACTTCTCTCATCCTTCTTCCTCCATTATACAATATGTTGACACTCCAACAACACCATACCATACGAAAAACCTCATACAAACAGCCAAAAAACACAACAAGCAAGATGCAATACTTATAGAACTAGTCCTACTAGGTTTCCCAACAGAAGAAGGAGAAGGTTATACTTACCTCAAACCTCTAGAAGTAATTCAAACTCAAGCTTGATTCATCACCAAGATTTTTACAAAAATCAATATAATGAAGAGAAAGACGATTTTACGATAACCACAGGATTCTTTGCGATGGATTTGCATATTTTGTCCTTTGATTTTGCTTAGGATCATTCAAAATCTCTTAGAGATAGTTTGGGATAGGTTAGGAAAATAAGAGGAAATGAGCTCAAGGTCAAATAGGACCTATTTATAGGGAATTAAAAGTTGTCACCACCAAGATGTATGTCTCGTATGAACCACAAACCTTGCCTGAGAATAGAAGACCTTGCCAGCATTCCACCATACATGTTTGCCCTGCAATGCTTTATTAAAAGGTTCATAACATTTATCGTATTTCTCCGATTGGCAAACTGTCGATTGTATTGGAAAGAAAACTCTCTGAACTTGACTTTAGATAGCTTATGTATCCAATATTTTGTTTATATACTAAAAGATATACCTCCCCAAAGTTGGGCCAAAATTTTCTCCAGAATTCTTCCTACCTTTCCTCAAGTATCAATGAACTTAATTTCTTCAATTAATTTGATCCTGAAACCTTTAGATTCACTCTCAATACTTTACATAAAGTCTTACTTACCATTATATGGTCTCACAACTCTTTCAAACTTAATTATATCAGTCAATTGACCTACTATGCAATTAACGCATGAAACTTACGACGAACTTATTATTTCTCAAACTTTTTTTACAACTCCTTAAAGTCCAATATGATTGCTTTTATTTAATTCTCATGTTGATCCTTTCCTAGGACTTAAGTCAACTCACTCATGATGAACCCCACATACAGAAGTATGGGATGTATCATCCTCCCCTCCTTGAAACATTCGTCCTCCAATGAAATGCGGAAGACTCTAATTCTCGGGATTTCTAAAAATTTCGAAGATTTTCCTATGTGAAATCTCCTCTGCAACCAGGACTATCCAAACATGTCAAGCAGTCAGAAAATACATCCAATCCCACACAAGGCCATATAATAATCATAATGCAATACGCTGGTCTCTCACAACTATCTACATATCTTGAAATTAAAATGGTTAGCCATAACTTACCTCACCTGTTTCCTGTCAAAGGCTGGGCTGCATTAGTTACATCTGCCTCAATAACGTTGCATATACACGATACATAAGATAAGCTAGAAATAGGGAAATCATATTGCACAAGTGTCGTTATAACCTCTTAGCTAGAATAAACAAAGGTACTTAGACATCGTATTCTTCTTAACTTCTCAAATTATCTCCTCTACCGCATTACTTCCTTCACAACACCCCAATTGCATGCTTCTCATTAGGTCACAACTTTTGGACTTGACGATATAGCGTAGCAATTGAGATATCTTCATAAGATAAATTCTCTGCACTTTGAACACCCTAAACTAGTGACATATGAAATGAATTTCCTATATACTTCTGTAACATCAATATGCAGAAAGTTGATCAAACTTCCTTTGACTCTCTCAGCTGTAACTTAAGCTTATAGGCCACTTGACCAAATCTTTGAGTACTTGTACACTGTCTCATATATTTAGGGCTAAACTTGCTATGGCATTCCTTAGGTCTCAGTACCGCGCATCAACATGTGATTCCTGGTAATCCTGGATTATTAACATTTACTCCTAAAGGGGATTTACTTCCTTGACCGCCTGGTGGGTTAACACTGATCTACACAACTCTGTTTGCTCACGTCAAATCAATCAAGGAAAGATCTACATTTCTGAGCACACAAGCTCTCATAAGGATCCATTTAGATGTTAAGATGATAACTGCTATGATACATAACTCTTTGTGGGGTAAGTGATCTTTCCACTCTCATTTGAAACCTAGTATACTTGCCTACAACATGTCTTCGAGTTTATATCATGCTTTCAGCCTGGTCACTTATCCAGCATAAAATTATAACAGGGGTTTTCTGTGCTCCTCACCTTCTAAAAAAATCTCTAGAAGTTCACTATAACTAATCTCCTCTATCTAAGATAGTAGACATTGGAATTTCCTGAAGTTGTACGACCTTCTTTTATACATTTTACTTGTATGATCCTCCTCTGTATGGATGTCATATTCTGGTGAGAAATGGGTTAATCATATAAATCTGCGGACCATCAATCATTTGGGTAGCATTTCTGATAAGGGCGGGGTAAACTCATATTGAACCTTACCTTTAAACTTTCTTTCTGTTCCTTTATCGGGGACTCTATTTTCTGTATTGGCTCTATGGGCTTTGATATTCTATCTTTACCTGCTGACCATAGATTATTATGCCAAAACTCGGCAATGCTCTTCTTCACATTATGACATAAATACATACCTTTAGTACCCTGGTATATTTTCATCGAACTAATACTGAGAATAATGTACCTTCGCTCAAGCCTTGCTCTGGAAACTAGCTAAATTTGGGGCACATAATTGACTTGGGTGTTGGAGAACTCCATCTCTCTTAACTAGAATATTGTCTTCCTTTTCCATGGGACTTTCTTTTTTTGATAGTACCGTACTCTATGTTCTCATATTTTACTTTTTTACCCTTGCCACAGGGGCGACACTATTACGTTCTCATTACAACCTAATTATCATTAGATAATTTGGTCCTTAAACTTGCTACTATGAAGCTCTTTAGTTAACCTTCTCTTTCGACCTCTAGATAAACTAAATTTCCCATAAATCTTTTTTATATTTCCTTGAAGGCTATCACTTTATTCTGTCTCTCTCTTTTAAATTGTAATAGGACAAAATCCTTTTATAATATTATCCTTTTACTTTGACCACCAAGGGTGCTATTTCAAAATTCTAGTTAGTAACTTTGGCTTATGAATCGT
Organism: Anisodus tanguticus; assembly: GCA_034509755.1. Taxonomy (NCBI): domain Eukaryota; kingdom Viridiplantae; phylum Streptophyta; class Magnoliopsida; order Solanales; family Solanaceae; genus Anisodus; species Anisodus tanguticus. The sequence goes on along the minus strand of CM067550.1, from coordinate 24,409,673 downwards.
CTTTCTCAAAAGGAGGACCTATCATCTGAACTTGCCTTTATTTATCCATTTGATTCCCAAGAAGTATTATCCTCTTTTAAGAAGACTCATAGGTTTCTATATCATTGCAAATCATCCTGGGGCGCATCTTTACCATTAGTAGACAAAATTCATCTAATTTTTGGCTATTGTTGCCTAAAGATATCACGTCATACCTCTTAACACATGCTCATTTTTGATGGCCCTGAGTTATGGTTCCAAAACTTCCCTTGTATTTCTCAACTATTCTTAAGCGTGATATACCTCATTTACCTATTCATTTTGGGTATGCACATCACAATATCTCCGATTTATTTCAACCTCTAATCATTCAGAGTTTTTATAAACTTTAGCCTTAAGTTTTACTCTATGTTATAACCTTGATCCTTTATTCACCAACACATCAAATGGTAGCTATTAATGTATTACTTATTAGATATATTACTATTGTATAGTAATCTCTCCTACTTCTTACCATCTCTATTTTTTAGAGTATATCTCTCCTTGGGAACTTTTAACTACCCGCCATTATCTTCTTAGCTAACATTTTATAATAATATACTTTTAGCAATCCCTTAGCTTGCTTTACTTTATGCTAGCCCTTTTTGTGCTATTATTTTCATCTGAATTATTTCTTGAGAGTTATGATCACTTACTTGTGAGGTTAAAACTTTAGGATCTTAGACCATTCCATACTGTAGAATTTTATATATCGACTGACCGCTCTTCCGGTCTCATGGCTAGCCTTATTTTAGGTTCCATATGTATCATTTTCCATCTTAACTTAATTTACCCTTTTTTTAATAATTTTGAATGCCCTTTTTAGGCTTATATACATTTATCTTCACTTATGGACTATTCTCTTATTTTCTAAGCCTTATATATCTAATGGCTCTTACCGTTGCTTAATTTATTTAACCAGGATGTTGATACCATTCTTTTATAAGCTTTGATACCAACATATCCTTTTATAGTCATGACACATTCATCAAATTTGGATACACTAACTGATTCGTCCTGAAACTTCTTTGTCATAACCTTCTAAGCTTTTTATTAAATCATCATGTGAGTTGTTGTCTCAACTACTCCCATACTTTTGTTATCTATTAACAATTTACAATTTGCTCCAACACATTTCTCTCTTACTAGGGATTACTAAACCATGTACATGGATAGAACGTCATGTGTTCATAACTGGAGTTCTCAGTCACAATAGACTTTTTATCTTCTAATTAAGACATTTAATCTTTAGAGCTTATTTCTTGATAACCTTTAAGTATTTTCCCTTCCTTTTAAAGTTTATTCTTTTGCTATCTAATTACCTACTTTGCAACTTCTCACTACCTTTCATTATAACAATCTCTCAAGGTTTCAACTCTTATCCCCTTTAACCGAGGAAGTTTTCCAATATCGATATTTTCTAAGTCAAGGACCTAAATCACCTGATCAGTATGTTCTGTTGATATTTTGTTGTTTAATTCTCATAGTAGATACTTAGTCTCAGAACACATTCATCTTCTCAATTCAACATTTACCTCTTCTTTTACTCTGATTTACTTGGCTACCAACTTGTCGTATTACTATCGTATCACTCTCTGTTATTCCTCATATTTCTCACATGTCCCACCTATACTTGTATCATTCCTTTGCTATCAATATCACTTCTTACCTTACCCCTGATATTCATAATAAAACATTCATTTACTTTTAACTCATCCTCCTTTAATTGGCCCTATCTCAATGCACTTATTGTTTCTTCTTTGATTTAAACAAGAGTCTTCCTGAGGTGAGACATTTACCTTGGACACCTAGGTTCCAATACTTGACCCCTAAATCTCAAAGACCTTCAAAGGTCATATCCAACTAATAATTTCCGGGTACATCATGTATATATCTTCTAGAGGGGTGCATTTAACCTAATTGTACTATTCTTCAGTATTTCCCCTACTAAAGATCATTCTAACCGTTATTATCTCTCATCCTTTCTAAAATTATGTTTATCTATGTAGGTAAATCACAAGTTGGAATAGGTATTTCTCATTGTGATTCTACCATTACGGATGGCAAGCTAACAAAACTTACATCATTCTACCTGAATATTAATCTCCTTAAAATCCTCTACATTCAGGTGCTCTATACTTTCATAACTTTACTCATTGCGTATCCTAAAACCAGCACTTTACCTATCTAGTCTTTCGTTATCACTTCTGCATATGAGTGAGACAAATGCTCACACTCTAAGACTTTAACATAATACCCACACTTCTGGCGTATCTATAATCTAGTAGGGGTCTTTTATTTACTAGTTATGAATGTAAACTAACAAAAGTCTTTCTGTTTATCAGTGTTACTGAAATAGTATAAGGCATGACTTAGACTCAAATTTTTAAGACTCATCACTACTGCACGATCTATGAGATGAAAGAATGGAAACCATCCCTAAATGCCCTGTAGCCTACTGCTTATAAGTATGGTGCATAACATACCCATAAACAATACTAGACACGGCTTGCATATTTACCTAGGATAGACCGGCTCTAATACCAAGTTTGTCACACCCCAACCTTATGAAGGGGGGTTGGCCGGCACCTGGTGCTTAAATGGCCCAAGTGTACAACCTATATAACATGACCTATGTACATAACCATCAGGGGCAATGAGGAAACAGAATGACAATATGATAGGAGATTTGTTTATAACAACCTGTATAAATGGCATCCCAAACTAATATGCATATAGATATATAGATATATATATATATATATATATCATAAGGCCGACAAGCCCAAACTAATATGCATATAACCTCTAGTATACAAGCCACTAAGAGTACTAACATATGTCATCAATTCGGGACAAGGCCTCGACATACCCAAAATAAACATATACATTTATAACATTGCCTACCGACTCTGTATAGCAACTCTAGAGAAGTGGAGTGCGACTACCAGCAGCTGAAAGCAAATACCCTACGTCTGTCTGTCTATTTGTGTCTGCAGGCATAAAACACAGCGCCCCAGAATGTACATTAGTACAAAAGAATGTACTGAATATGTAAGGCAAATAATGCATATAAATAAGGAATGTAATGCAAGAGAAGGGTACAGAAGTCAACCTAAAACTCAAAAAAAGGCTATTAAGGGCATGAAATTGACATAACCATGAATATATGCATTAAAGTAAAATTGAGCCACTCTATGAGGCCATCTAATGTAAGTATCAAGACTCTTTGTGGGAAAATCTCATCATAACGTACCTGACAATATAGGGCTTTGTAATGTCATACCCAACTGTAGTGGTGTGCACGTATAAGTGTCGTACCCGACCGACTATAGCGCGTCTTTGTAAGAAAATAAATACATATATATAAGGGCAATGCAAGATAGACCTCAAGGGACACCATGAACAGAGTTGGAGTGACCTATAGTCGTTATCCTCCCACTATCGTTATTGTCCCTATGTTCATCAACTTTCAACCAATTAATAAGAAATGTATAGAATGCAGAAAGTACTCTAGCTAAGGGACAAACGAGTGACATGAATTACTTCAATAGCAAAAAAGGTCAGACATCTCAACTCAACAAGGATGGTATTGTTTTAGGAAAACATTTGTATAAAATCATGCCAAAGAAGAAGTTAGCCCTACATACCTTGTCGTGTAGCTATATTGAATTCGACGAGTCCTTGTACACTCTACGAATGATTATCTACATTATATGAATGAATTTTATCAATAACGGATTTGCAATTCATAAGGAAACTCGTTGAGACATTTTATCTAACACTAGTATACGTAGATTTCATGTACTCTTCTATGGCCATTTCTACTCATCTAGCAACATAATATACTTCTCCCATCCTTCTTCCTCCCTTATACATCACGATAACAATCCAACAACACAACAAGCAAGATACAATACTTCAAGAACTAATCCTATAAGGTTTTCCCAACAACTCATCCTCCTACACTTGAATAGACTTAAAAACAAGAAGGAGAAGGTGACACTTACCTTAAACCAAAAGAAGTAATTCAAATCCAAGCTTACTTCACCACCAAGAATTCTCCAAGAATCAATACAATGAAGAGAAAGATGATCCTATGATAACCATGTGATTTCTTACGTCAGATTAGCTTAGTTTTCCTCTTGATTTCACCTTCGATCATATAGAACTCTTTAGGCAGATTTGAAGAGTTGTTAGGGTTAGGAAATTGAAATAAAATTAGTCTTGGTCGAGTTGGGTTCTATTTATAGTAGAAGAGAAAAGTTGGCACCGACATGGATGGTAGTGGGGTATGTTTACTGCAAACCTTTCCTGAGAATAGAAGATTGGGTCGCAGACCTCGCCAGCATTCCGCCATACTTGTCTGCCCTGCAGGGATTTATTAAAACATTCATAACATTTTTTACAAAGCTCTAATTAACGAATAATTTATTGCACTGGAAAGTAGACTCGCTGAACTTGAATTTAGATAGGTCATGCACCCCATAATATCTTATATAAAATAAGATATACCCTCACATAATTGGGCCAAATCCTATCCAGAATTCTTCCTACCTTTCCTCAAATTTTGGCGAACTTAATTTCTTCGATTCATTTAACCTGAACTCTTACGAGACTTACTTAAAACTTGTTTAAAACCTTCCTTAACCTTGGAGAAGGATATTACCCTCTCTAACATAATGTTACTTAACTCGCGATGCAGTCGACCTTGAAAGTATGGGATGTAACCTAATAAAACTTACCCTCTTCAATTCATCTAAGTTCCAACTATTCTAACTCATACAATACATTTTTGTCACCACTTACAAATTTTATATTAGCCTAGTTTTCCGAACGTGTGAGAACTAACCCACAGTGTGACATAACAAATGGAAAATGCTGGATGTAATATGACAAAAGCGATAAAATAAAGATGGGAGAGCGTCTATAAAGGGGTACTTCAAACTGAATTCATCATTACCTCGAAAACTGGCGGGCCATGCTTTAGTCACAGAGTGACACGTGTCCAGAGCATTTAATGTGAGGAGACATACTGTAACATCTCGAAATTTTGGACAATAATTTGAGCACCTAAATGAAGGAAATAAACTCGAGCATTGGAAAATTTACGTTATGTTCACGTATGCTAATCAAAAGATTAGTATATAAAAGGGATTGGACCCCGAAATAATTTTGGACGTAAAAAGTTTAACGACGGGAAGCGGAAATAAATTTGGTGTATGCACAGAGAGGTTATGGACGAGTGTCATATTACAAATTATGACATTGAGTATATGGAGGTTTTATAAGTTATTAAGATTTAAGTGAATTGAGATCACGAAATTAATTGTGTGTGTGTGATTGATAAATTATACGGAGGCAGGTCACTTAATCAATTAAATAGGTTGTATGTTGGGGTATAGGTGGCACAATTAAGGTGCCCCTACCGCCAAAATATTGGCTAAGTGGGGGGCATGATTATGAGTAATCATTTTGGGAATATACATATTGTTTTGAGACTTCATTTGGTAAAGGAACCGTTCAGCATTTCAATCTTATTTTAGCAACTTTTCACTTTGCTTTGAAGAATCCTTAAAGTGGAGGAGAAAAAAACAGTCCCTTTTATTTCGTTCATGTGAAGAACCAATTCACTTCTTTCCCTTTCTGTAATTTCATGTTATGCTTGGCCACATCTCCTAATTTGGTTAGGGTTTTCTCCAATATTCGAGGTATGTTAAAGCATATTATTTCTTTCTTTTGGCATGTTCCATGTAATGAAATATAACTGTGATATTGCTCCATAATTTATTCTACTCCTAGTAGTTAAGAATATTCATGTTATTGATTCCTATGCTAAAAGCATGACTAAATATGTGTCTAAGTCCTTATTGAGGCATGTGGAAAAGGATGTTAATAGTTACAGTGTCAGCTGAAGGTACATGTTAAATATTCAATGTTAGCCTTAAGGCCAAGGATATTATTGTCATCCGATAAATTCAAACACAGTTTTATTATCATTCATACATTTTCATTTGCATTGCATTCATATATTACCCTGGACCACTTGTGTTATGCACACTACTATATGGTAAATATTGTATATATATGTAGGGGGTATGGGAAAAGGGAAAGGCGTTATATACGCACACCACCTGCAGCTGGTACAGACTATCACAAAAGAGCCCTAAGAGGCCACATATCGAGCATGTGTGGTCAAGATGGATGCATGTGTGGCCAAGATGATATGATAATATTGAAGCCTATGTGGCTTATATGATATAACCGAATGTCTGTGTGGCGGTTATGGATAACCGAATGTATGTGTGGCTTATATGATATAATCGAATGCCTGTGTGGCGGTTATGGATAGAATTCATGTGTGGGCATTAGTATACCATATTTGCATTAAGCATACATTCATTAATCATTACATGGTATGGTGCCCACAGAGGTTGTTGTGGTAAGAAAGATGTCCGATGAGGCCGATGTATAAGTATATTGCATTGTGCATAACATTTAGGCATATGTATTAGGGCCCTCAGAGGCATTTACTGTTGGTCAGTTGTTTCGGTTTCAGTTGTTGTTATATCCCTGTTATACTATTGTTCATGTCTGACATACTCAGTACATCAGTCATACTGACGTCTCTTTTTTCGGGGGACACAGCGTTTCATGCCCGCAGGTTCACATAGGCAAGGTGACAGTTCACGTTAGTTGATTACGGATCCATCGGATTTTTGGAGCACTCTCGTTGTTCGGAGTGTTGATCTAATTTTGGTATGATACATTTTTTCTTGTATGTATGGGTATGGCGGGGCCCTGTACCGACCTTTGATGTTTCTACTCTTAGAGGCTTGTAGACAGGTGTCATGTGGATAGTGGTCTTGTATGGCCTTGTCGGCCTTGGTATGGGTATGTATATACATAAGTTGGTTTTCTGGATAAAGATTTCTCATAGTTTTCTTTCGGCTTAGTCTGTAATTAATGATGATTAGGTGGTTAATATATGATTAACGGTACCCAACTGGTGGGATACGGGTGCCTGTCGTAGCCCTCCGGTTTGGATCGTGACAAACTTGGTATCAGAGCATGTCTGTCCTAGAAAGTATACAAGTCGTGTCTAGTAGAGTCTTGTTTATGGGTATGTTGTGCACCATACTTATAAATGGGAGGCTATCTGACATTTAGGGATGTTTCTTGTTCTTTCATCTCATACATCGTGCAGTGGAGCTGAGTTATAAGTATTTTACTCCTAATCTGTCTCGTTTTATAATTCCAGCGATGACTATAACAAGTAAGAAGTTCAAGAGTATGAGGACATTAGATATGGCTGCAGGCGAAAGTACCAGCCGATTTCTACCTGCTAGCGAGGGCCAGAGTGAGACCCTCGGTATGACTCTTTCGTATGATTCTCCTAGTACACCAATATCAGAGGAAAGTAGTGGAGTTGCGATACCCATAGTACCTCCACTTAATACTCTAGTTGTGGATCTTGATATGTGGAATGCGGTACAGTTATTGACACGGTTGGTATCCGCTCAGGACCAACATCAGGTTCCTAGTACTTCGAATAGAGCTTCTAGCGCGAGAGCTCGGGATTTTATTAATCTAGACCCTCCGGTATTCATAGGGTCAGATTTGAACGCGGACTCGCATAATTTTCTGGATCAGGTATAGTGCACTTTACAGGTGATGGATGCTAACGATACCGAGTCGGTAAAGTTTGCTTTTTATAGACTACGGGATGTCGCAGTAACCTGGTATGAAACATGGGAGCAATCTACGGGACCTCGTGTTGCACCAGCAGGATGGGGGGAGTTTTCAGAGGCTTTCTTACAGCACTTTCTGCTAGTTGAGCTTCGACGGGACAGGCAGGACAGGTTCTTACGTCTTGAACAGGGCAGCATGAGTGTTCGAGAATATAGCTTGCAGTTTAATTCCCAATATGCTTCTACGATTGTAGCATAGATGAGTGACCAAGTACATAGGTTTGTTACTGGCTTGGGACCGCACTTAGTTAATGAGTGTACTACGGCTTCTTTGAGTCCAAGTATGGATATTGCTCGCATTCAAGCTTATGCACAGAACTTGGAAGATCGTATGAGGCAAAAGCGGGAAGATCGAAAACGTGATAAGGGCCAGCATTAGAGGGCCTGATCCATTTGTGACGTAGGAGATTTCGGAGATGAGCCCATTCTACAGCCTTATGAACGCCCATCCTACCCGGTAGCCAACACATTATTACCATTTACAAGATCGAGGGCTGATCGGTTTGTTCAATCGGGACCAAATCAGAATTCACAAGCGTCAAGGCCTTATTATAAAAGGGATGCTATCCAGATGAGACCGCCATTGGCTCGATGTGGGCATTGTGGTAGGACCCATACAGGGTTGTACCAGTAGAGAGTAAGGGTGTGTTACTTTTGTGGTGAACCGGGTCATTTATGCGAGATTGTCCGACAGGAGGCGAAGGTGTTAGAGTACAGTCGATCGGATCTGCGGCAGCTTCATCACGGTCAGTACGCTCATCATGGCAGAGTCATCACACATTATCCGGTCAAGGTAGAGGTAGGGGTAAAGCAACTAATTTTGGTAGGGGACAGAACCGTACTTATGCATTGGTGGGACGGCAGGATCAGGAATCCTCACTTGATGTCATTACAAGTACGTTATCGGTCCTTTCACATAATGTGGATGTGTTGTAAATTTTGTATGTAACCCGAGTGGATAGGAGGCAACTACACCAGTGGGTGAGTCAGTAATGGCTAAACGAATCTATTAAAATTGTGCAATATTAGTTTGTAGCCATTAGACCCTAGCGGATTTGGTGAAACTAGAAACAGTTGTATTTTCAGGCTACATAACGGGGATTAGATACGTCACCCCAACATTTGAGGACGAATGTTTCTAAAGGGTAAAGATGTAATATCCCGAAATTTTGGACAATAATTTGAGCACCTAAATGAAGGAAATAAACTCGAGCATTGGAAAACTTATGTTATTTTCACGTATGCTAATAAAAAATTAGTATATAAAAGGGATTGAACCCCGAAATAATTTTGGACGTAAGAAGTGTGACGACGGGAAGCGAAAATAAATTTGGTGTATGCACAAAGAGGTTATGGACGAGTGTCATATTAAAAATTATGACATTGAGTATATGGAGTTTTTATAAGTTATTAAGATTTAAGTGAATTGAGATCACGAAATTAATTATGTGTGTGATTGATAAATTATACGGAGGCATGTCACTTAATCAATTAAATAGGCTGCATGTTGGGGTATAGGTGGCACGATTAAGGTGCCCCCACCGCCAAAATATTGGCTAAGTGGGGGCATGATAATGAGTAATCATTTTGGGAATATACATATTGTTTTGAGACTTCATTTGGTAAAGGAACTGTTCAGCATTTCAATCTTATTTTAGCAACTTTTCACTTTGCTTTGAAGAATCCTTAAAGTGGAGGAGAAAAAAACAGTCCCTTTTATTTCGTTCATGTGAAGAACCAATTCACTTCTTTCCCTTTCTGTAATTTCATGTTATGCTTGGCCACATCTCCTAATTTAGTTAAGGTTTCCTCCAATATTCGAGGTATGTTAAAGAAAATTATTCCTTTCTTTAGGCATGTTCCATGTAACGAAATATAACTGTGATATTGCTCCATAATTTATTCTACTCCTAGTAGTTAAGAATATTCATGTTATTGATTCCTATGCTAAAAGCATGACTAAATATGTGTCTAAGTCCTTATTGAGGCATGTGGAAAAGGATGTTAATAGTTACAGTGTCAGCTGAAGGTACATGTTAAATATTCAATGTTAGCCTTAAGGCCAAGGATAGTATTCTCATCCGGTAAATTCAAAGACAATTTTATTATCATTCATAAATTTTCATTTGCATTGCATTCATATATTAGCCTGGACCACTTGTGTTATGCACACTACTATATGGTAAATATTGTATATATATGTAGGGGGTATGGGAAAAGGGAAAGGCGTTATATACGCACACCACCTGCAACTGGTACAGACTATCACAAAAGAGCCCTAAGAGGCCACATATCGAGCCTGTGTGGTCAAGATGGATGCCTGTGTGGCCAAGACGTTATGATAATATTGAAGCCTATGTGGCTAGCCTATGTGGCTAGCCTGTGTGGCTTATATGATATAATCGAATGCCTGTGTGGCGGTTATGGATAGAATTCAAGTGTGAACATTAGTATACCATATTTGCATTATGCATACATTCATTAATCATTACATGGTATGGTGCCCACAGAGGTTATTGTGGTAAGAAAGATGCCCGATGAGGCTGATGTATAAGTATACTGCATTGTGCATAACATTTAGGCATATGTATTAGGGCCCTCAGAGAAAAATGCAAGAATTACTAGACAAAGGCTTTTTCCGAGAGAGCATTAGTCCCTGTACGGTACTCGCCTTATTGGTGACAAAGAAATATGGGACTTGGCGCATGTGTATTGATAGTCGAGTGGTTAATAACATCACCATGAAGTACAGGTTTCCTATGCCGAGATTGGATGATCTTTTGGATAAATTGAGTGGGGCCAAGTTGTTCTCCAAGATAGATTTGAGTAGTGGCTACCATAAAATAAGGATACGAAAGGGAGATGAATGGAAGACGCCATTCAAGACCAAGTATGGTTTGTACGAATGGCTAGTGATGACATTTGGATTGTGTAATGCTCCAAGCTCTTTCATAAGGCTCTTTCATGAGGCTCATTCATGAGGTAGTATGACCATGCATGGGTAAATTTATTGTGGTTTACTTAGATGATATCTTAATTTATTGTCAAGATAGAGATTCTTACTTGTCGCATTTAGAAGCTTTATCTGAGAAGTTAAGAGATATAAAGTTGTATGGAAAGTTAGAGAAGTGTGTTTTTATGATTACTAGTATCCCATTCTTAGGATACATAGTATCATCTGAGGGCATTCATGTGGATCCATCCAAGGTGGAAGCTACCCGGAGTTGGCCCGAGCTTATGAATGTAAGTGAGGTAAGAAGTTTCCATGATTTGTCTTCTTTTTATCGTCGTTTCATTCGAGATTTTAGTACCCTTGTTGTCCCTATCACTGAACTAATGAAAAGGGGTGAGTTTAAATGGTCCTAAGGAGCACAAAGAGCTTTTGAAGCCTTGAAGGGAAGGTTATGTAAAGCACCAGTTCTAGCTATTCCAAACTTTGAGAAACTATTTGAAGTTGATGAACGAGATCCAGAGTTCAAAGACGTAATGATAAAATGTAATAGTGGAGTTCATAGTTCTTATTCCATAGTAGAAGGTTTCCTTTTCAAAGGGAACAAATTGTGTGTGCCCAAATGTTCCATGAGGGAATTACTTGTATATAAAGGGTATTCGGGTGGACTAGCTGGACATTTTGGGGTAGTGAAGACTTTGGAGATTCTACAAGAACAACTTTTACTGGCCACGGATGGATAAAGATGTAAATGGAGTGGTATGTAGGTGTTCCACTTGTCAAAAGGCTAAAAATTTAATTCCACAAAGGATTGTATACTCTTTTATTGGTTTCGGAGCGACCATGGGAAGGTGTGAGCTTGGATTTAATCCTTGGCTTACCAAGAACACAACGGGGCAATGACTCTATCATGGTAGTTGTGGATAGATTCTCGAAGATGGCTCACTTCATTGCTTGTCACAAGACTGATGATGCAACACATATTGCAGACTTGTATTTGAAGGAATTGGCAATATTGCATAGCGTTCCTAAGACTATTGTGTCTGATGGGGATGTGAAGTTCCTAAGTTATTTCTGGAAAACACTATAGAGACTTCTTGGTACTAAGTTGCTATTTAGTACCTCCCATCAACCTCAAACGGATGGCCAAATGAAAGTGACTAATAGAACTCTTAGCACACTATTAGGAGGATTGGTGAGCAAGACCACCAAGGATTGGGACATCAAGTTGGCACATGCGGAATTTGCTTATAATCAGAGTCAATCTCGTACAACGGGTAAAGCTCCATTTGAAATTATTTATGGCACTAACCCATTTTTACCTATTGATCTGGTTCTAATCCCAAAGAAAGAAATCCTAAGCTTCACGGCTAAATATCGAATTGAGGCCTTCAAGAAGTTACATGATCAAATTTGAGCACAAATTCAAAAGGCCAATACCAAGTACAAAATGGATGCGAACAAGTCAATGACTCAACCACAATTCCAGCCCGGAGATTTAGTTTGGCTACACCTAAGAAAGGAAATATTTCCCAACATGAGAAAGAACAAGCTAATGCCGAGGGCGGATGGTCCTTTCAAGATATTGGCCAGGTTCAGGGAAAGTGCCTACAAGGTAGAACTTTCAAACGGATATGGAGGTATTAGTTCAACATTTAATGTTGGAGACTTATCACCATACATATATTATGAGAATTTGAGGGCAAATTCTGTTAAAGAAGGGGAGTATGATGAAAAGAAATCTGTGAACATAAGTTTCCAACATGAGCCGCGAGGTAATTTGCTAGGAGTGCCAAAGATTGTCAACCGTACTATGGTGGCATGCTTAATGTGGAGTGGAGTGTGGAGCGGAGTTGAAGACAAGACTTGAAGATCCAAGAAGGAAACATCTTTTTCCGGCTTTTATGTAGGTCTTGGCCGAGACCACCTTTTAGCTTGTGTTAATTCATAGCTTAATTACTAGATTTCCTTATAGCTTAATTGTTAAGCCATGTAATGAGATAAAATGACCAAGCCGAGAACCATCTAGAAGGAGAAGCTTTCAACGTTCCACAAGGAGGTAATTCATGAACTAGCTAGTTCATGCACTTATCTACATGGATGACACAAAAATGTGGCCTAGAGAACATGAAGAGTTGGGTATTTTCCCTTCTCCTAAATTGGCCCAACCTCTCCCCCTTTCCCATTCGGCCTAGATGCATTTTTATGTCTATCTTGTTACCTCTTCTAGAAGGTTTAGAACTAGTATAAATAGGGGATGTAGTTGATAAAAGGAGACATTGAATTTTTATGAAACATATTTGGGTTTTCTCAAACTTTGCTAAGTTATTCAACTTTTGTGTTGTTATCTTAGTTGGTCATTTTGTGGTCCAAACCTTGGCACTTTTGTGGTCCAACCCTCGGTCCTTTTGTGTTCCAACCCTTGGTCCTTTTGTGGTCTAAAACCTAGGTATAAGTCTAGTTAGAACTTTTGTGATCTAACTATACCCAAGCCAAGGTTCTATCCGATTACTTTCTCACAAACACATTAGAAGGTCATCTCGGCCTACTAATCCTTACCCGCACCCGAACTTGTCTATAAATTTCGTGCCTAATCATTGTCCAAATTGCTTAATCCCCTTCACCCCATTACACTACACACTTCCCCAACCAACACCAAAATGGTCGTTAACCAACTCCTCACAGAAACACCCGAGAACCCAACCAGCTACTCCATCGTCCTTACCGGGTTCAACCTTCATACCTTACTGTCCCGACTAGTTCTGTCACCTTACCTTCATCCAACCACCAACATAACCTACAACGTGTCTAGTTCATCCTCCCCAAACACCTTAGCCCCAAACCACCTAAGGGCACCCGTACACCTCCGACAAACCTAAATTGTCCGGAAATAGTCCTATTCGACCAACCTTCATTTGACTTCCATATTTGTGTCCGTCCAGCCCCAAACCAACTCCTACTAACCTAACCATACAATCCCCTCCTTATATACATCAGGTACTTTCCAATATTGATACTTACTGATTCGGTGAGCTAAATCATCTGATCAGTATATTCTGTTGACATTTGTCAATTCAAATCTCGTGATATAGACTTAGTCTCATAACACATTCCTCTTCACAATTAAGTATTTACTTCTTTTTTCCTTTTGTTTTACTCGGCTATGAACTTTTCGCATTACCATACTTTATCTTACAACTTTCATACATTTTTATATCTACTTGGATGCCCCACTTATCTTTCTACAATCCTCTTAGTACTATCATCATTTTTTATCTTATCCTAGATACTTGAAACCTGACATTCTCTCGCTTTTAACTTCTTCATCTTCAACCGGCCTTATTCCCTAGGCACTTAATATTTCTTTTTGTTTTACTTTAGACAGGGGCCTTGCCAAGGGAAACATTCGCCTCACATACAAAGATTTCGGTACTTGGCGCCCAGATCTTCAAGATTCTCAAAAAGTTGAATCCGACTAACAATTCCCGGATATATCATATGTATATATTCTGAAGAGGTACTATCAACATATACATACTATTCTTCGGTACTGTCCACACTAAGGATTATCCTAACTCTTACTACATCTCGAGATTTCACTTATTTATAGAATTATATTTATCCATGTCTCTAAATCATGAGATGGAGTACATACTACTCACTGTAATTCTACCACTGTTGGATATGGGTCGGGATAACAATGCATGGATCATTCTGTCTAAATGCAAATCACTTTACAATCTTCTATCTTCAAGTATTTTGTACCTCTTTCCCTTCACTTCCTTTGCATTCTAAAACTCACACTTCACTTTTCTAGGATTACATTACCTTCTTTATATACAATTCAGACAAATGTTCATGCTCTAAGACTTTAGTGTAATACTCACACCTCTAATGCATATAATATGGTAAGGGTCTTTCATTTACTTGGTATGAGTAAAAAATGGAATCGAGTTCCAATGAGTCAGATCTGTTGCATGATCTGAAATCAAAAAGAAGGGTAACCAATCCTAAATGCCCCTCATGCTTCTGTTTATAAATATGGTGAACAACACATCCATAAACAAGACTCTACTAGACACATCTTGTAGACTCCCTAGGAAAGACCTGCTCTGATATCAAGTATGTCACACCCCCAAATCGGAAGGGCATGACTGGCACTTGGGACTACCCTTCCGAGCACCCATAAGACATATTTCCATAACTATACCATCATACATAAGTGGACTGGATAGGTCGTTATAATCTAAATGAATACGAATGAATACTGGATAAGGGACGACCTCAAATGGCATACAAGCCTTTACATAAGACCCTACAATGCCGTCATGACTATCCACACATCAAAACATATGCCAACGAGGCCGTACAAACTGTATATATACATGACATCTGTCTACAAGATTTTAAAGAGTACATAACATAATAAAGGTCAGAACAGGGCTCCGCCATACTTATAAATATATCTACATAAGCATACAAACTCAAAAAGGCAACCCCGGAGCAAGTGGAGTGCACCAACACCTTCCGCTGAGCTGATAAACTACTGGAAGGACCGTCAACCTGTCTATTGAGATCTGTGGCCATGAAACACAGCGTCCCCGGAAAAAAAGAATGTCAGTAGAAATAAAGTACCAAGTATGTAAGGCAGAAACAACATAAGGACATCAATGTAATAAGGAGATAATAAGATAAACCTTGGCTCTGAAATTGCCACTAAGGGCAATGATATGCATAATGCAGTATATTAGCCTATATAATATCGTAAGCCTCTATGGGTAATATCATCTATATAACTCTGTGATATATATATAGTGTATATAACACCATAGGCCTCTGTGGGCAGCATTATCATTATCAAAACTAACTGATTAGTGGTACTATATATATCGCGTATATAACGTCATAGGCCTATGTGGGAAATAGAGAAGTCATATATATCACCCCAAAATAGTCCAGCCATAAGAAGTCATAAATATCACCCCAAAATAGTCCAATAAAAGACAACAACATCTTATGTTATTTCAAATACCATCTTGTAGATTCTTCACCCAAAAAACATAACCAACACCTAGATAAGCTTAAGCACAAGCAATAGGGTGTTATACTTACCTTAAATAGTTAGAACATCCTAGAACCAAAGCTTCCCTTAGATGACAGGCACCCTCAAAGCCATCACAACACCGTGGAAACACTTTTATTCACATAACTAGCTTTTGAGGTTGGGTTTAGGTAAAACCACCTTGGATTCACTTTGGAACCTTGGAGAACTGTTAGAGAGGTGTTGAGAGAGTGTCGGAACTGACCTTGGTCGAAAATGACAAAAAATGAGCATTACAACCACTTTAAAATGTTCCAAGGTTGGTCACCACCTAAGTAGGTCCCATAGGAGTTATTTTACAGCATTTTCTTAAAATGTACATAACTTTTTGTACAGATCTCCGATTGACGAACAGTTTATTGGGTTGGAAAGATAACTCGCTAAACTTGAACTTAGATAAGTTACAAACCTCATAAATCCAAACTTAAAGCTTCGATTTCCAAAACTTTTAATTTTTTTCTGTTATTATTATCTGATTTCCTCGGGAATTATGTCATCCATCTCAGCAAGTCAAATACATAAAACAAAGCTTGGGGAAAGGGCATTTATAGGAAAACAAGAAAAATATATAAAATGAACTAGCAATTCATTACATCATCCACCACTTAAACACATGTTCATCCTCGAATGTAAAATAGAAGGGAAGTACTTGAATCATCGAAAAGTTGAGGATATCTAGCCCCCATGTACGTCTTAGTCTCCTAGGTAGCCTCTTCGACCGGGTGATGCCTCTACTGAACCTTTACTGAAGAAATTTCCTTGGACCTCAACTTCTGAATCTACCTATCAAGAATAGCAACTGGATCTTCCTCAAAAGTCAAGTTATTATCGAGAAATACCGAATCCCACTAAATCACATGAGAGCCATCCGAATGGTACTTTTTTAGCATGGAAATATAAAACACGGGATGGACCCCCGACAAGCTAGGATGTAAATCCAACTCATAGGCCACATCACCAATATGTTGAAGGATCTTGAATGGGACAATATAGCTAGGGCTCAACTTGCCCCTCTTTCCAAATCTCATCACACCCTTCATGGGTGATACCTTCAACAAAACTCGCTCACCAACCATGAGCTCTAAGTCACGAATCTTCTAGTCTGCATAACTCTTTTGCCAACTTTGAGCTATGAGAAGTCTCTCCTAAATTAACTTAACCTTGTCCAAAGATATATGGAATAAATCTCTATCCCAAGTCCTAACCTTCAACGCATCGAATCAACCAACATGAGAACGACACCTCCTACCATACAATGCCTCAAACGATGCCATCTCAATGCTATAATGATAACTGTTATTATAAGCAAACTCAGCTAAAGGTAGGAACTGATCTCAATGACCACCAAAATCAATCACACAAGCTCACAACATATTCTCAAGGACCTGAATAGTCCGCTTGGACTGACCATCAATCTGAGGGTGAAATGTTATACTAAACTCCATCAGAGTAACCAACTTCTTTTGCATAGATCTCCAGAAGTGGGATGTGAACTGCATGCCTCCATCCAAAATTGATAGAAATAAGCACCCTATGCAAGTGAACTATCTCTCGGATGTAGATCCTAGCCAACTTCTCTAAATTATAGGTAGTCTGAATAGGTACAAAGTGAGTCGGCTTCGTCAACCGATCCACAATCACCCAAAAGGCATCAAACTTTCCCAAAGTTTGTGGTAACTTTACCAAAAAATAACACTCCGCTCCCATTTCCACTCGGGTATAGGCATCCCTTGAGTAAGCCCATTAGGCTTTCGGTCTTCATACTTCACTTTTTGACAATTCAAACACTAAGATACAAATTCCAAAATGTCCATCATTATACTGCACTACCAATAATGTTGTTTCAAATCTAGATACATCTTGGTAGCCCCTGTATGAATAGAGCCTTGAATTATGATCTTCCTTCGTGATTAATTTAGTCAAATCCCCCACTTGGGAAACACAAATGCGACCCTTAAACCTTAAAACTTCCTCATCATCTAGTATAGCTTCTCTTGCCTTTCCTTTCAACACTTTGTCTCAAATCTTACACAATTTGGCATCATTAAATTGTTGGGCCCTAATTTTCTCTAATAACAAACATTGTGCCTCCATACAAGCCAAAACTCTGCCAGGTTCAAATATATCAAGTCTCACCATACGGTTAGCCAAAGACTGAACCTTTATAACCAAAGGTCTCTCCCAAACCTGAAATGATTCTAGGCTACCCATACTCAATGTCTATCGACTCAAGGCATCCGCCACAATATTTGCCCAAGTGATAAAAGATAGTCATATCATAATCCTTGAGCATATCCAACTACCTTTTTGCCTTAAATTGAGATCCCTCTAATTGAAAATATGTTGAAGACTCCGAGGATCGGTAAACACCTCACACTGCACACCAGAGAGGTAATGCCTCTAAATATTCAGTGCAAATACCATCGTTGCCAACTCTAAGCCATAGGTGGGGTAGTTCTTATCATGCACCTTCAATTGACTCGAAGCATAGGCTATAACTTTCCCATTCTGAATCAAAACACAAGCAAGGCCAATCCGCGAAGTATCACAATATACGGTAAAGCCCTCTCCCTCCACAGGAAAAGTCAAAATCGGAGCAGTAATCAACAAAGTCTTAATCTTTTGAAAGCTCGCCTCACACTCATCCGACCACTGGAAAGGTACATTCTTTTGGGTCAATATGGTCAAGGGAGATACAATAGATGAAAACCCCTCCACAAAACGCCAATAATACCTAGCGAGCCAGCGAAACTCTGAATCTCTATAACTGAAGTAGGTCTAACCCAATCACGGACTGCCTCAATATACTTGGGATCTACTATAATACCATCCTTAGTCATTATATGGCCCAAGAATGCCATTAAACTAAGACAAAACTCACACTTCGAAAATTTGGCAAAAGGTTGCTTCTCTTTCAGAATTCCAAGCACGATCCAAATGGCTAATGTAACCATCTTGGAAAAAACTAGCAGTACCCTTCCACTTCAACCTATGAATCCCTTGCATGGCTAATGTAACCATATTTGCATGACTATCCAAGATCGCATGATATGGAGACGACCAATTCATGCCTAGAATAATGTTGAAATCTACCATTTCGAGAATCATCGATTCAGCCCAAATGTCATACCCCATCAAAGTCACAACACAGGATCGGTACACCTGATCCACCACTACGGAATACCCAACAGGAGTAGAAAAACTAACAGAGAAGTCAAGCAACTCACACATCATACCCGGACTCAAAGCAAAATAAGTAGACACATAAGAGCAGGATCAAATAGTGTTATAGTTGGCCGACAACAAACTAAAATAGTGCCTATATATCTTATACCCTCTCAAAGGTAGATACGGAGCACATCATACCGATCCGTAAGACTTTATTAGACATTATTCTTGTACTTGTGAGACCGGTGAACCTAAAGCTCTAATACCAATTTGTCAGGACTCAATTTACCGGGTCGTGATGGCACTAACCACAAGGGTTAGTAAGCCTACCAAAATCATTCAAAATATTTTACTTAGAGAAATAAAGTGCAGAAATAGTAAAGCAAATCAATTTAAGTCTTAATAATGTCTCATAATATAAATAATATGAAATTACTGAGAAATTCTGCAAGACTGATACCACTTAGTACAAGAACTAGATAGAAGGAATATAAGTCTGGGAATACATCACGAACATACAAAAGTTGTACGAATATAAAAAAGACAGAAAACAAAGTATAAGGGGAATCCAGTGTTATGGATCATCTGGTAGCTCATCCCGGATCCTCCAAATCAACTCCTCAACAGGTTGGAAAATCGTGAGGTGCACTAGAACTAGAAATAGAACCTATACACAAAAGGTGCAACAAGTGTAGCGTGAGTACAAAATAATGGTACCCAACAGCATCATCGACCGATCCTAGATAAAATGGAAATAAGGGCTGGTCGTACGAATGTCACTTCTCAACTAAACCACTAGTAGTTCAAAATATCAACAAAGCCAATCAATCCAAGATTCAAGACTAAGTGTAAGAAACCTCTAACTATATATAATCATCTCAATTAGTCAAGTATCATGATAAAATAGGCAAATAAATAGTTTAGGCAAGTAAATCAATGAGGAATGATAAAATGAATATTATGCAATGTAAGGTCTTTCCATCATCAGTGCACACACGTTCAAACATTAACGAATCATGACTCATGGGGGACTCGCAAGGTTCATATACCACCTAGAATCATTTCCCTTCAGGTTCCTTAGCCATTTCTAGGCTCACAATACCTGTCTCTAGCCACTCAGGCTCATAATTAGCGCATCACTTCGTCAGGAACCATTTCCCATTGGATCCACATATGTATCCTCAAATATATAATGCATGAGATACCATATGAAGCATGAATATGACCTACAGAATAACAAGAAGCTAAGATATGCAATGAAGAATCAATCTTTCATCAACAAAAGCCATAATAATCCGATCTTTAATCAATTTCACAATAAAGTTATCATCTTTAGCTTCTTTTCATCATTTAACAAGTATTTAGGAGTGATGAGTAGCACAATATCATATAAGACAATTAAATGCATATAAAGACTGAAAAGTACGGGCTTCATACCCTAATCACAAATCCATAGGATCGTACTATCTATCAGTTAGTGCCTAAAGCATGGCATTCGCTACATAATTTAAAGCGCAAGTACCCATAACATGTCACCGGTACCAAATACAAGTGTTCGTTACTTAACAAGTATTGGGACCCCCTTATTATCCCCATTACGCTCTCTTATCTAGTTTATTTCACCAACCACAATGCTTTAAATAAGGTATAAGATCTCAACTTGCCTGGAATAGAAGCTTGACTGTCACAAAGTAGCTTTGTCCTTTTGTAATGCCTCCGAATAGTCCCAATCTATTCAAATATGGAATGTATGTCAACATACTATTCTAAAGACACCCATATTGCTATATGGAAGTTTCGGGCTCAAAAGGCTACCCAAAATAGGATCCCGAGCCTTGAAAGGCAAAATGGGAAAAGCAGTCCCAAAGTTAGGTTACCCAAGATTTATGGAGTCTAAATATAAAATATCAGCTCAATCCAACAACAAATCCATGATTAATTAGAGAAAACTCCATTTTCAACCTAGGATTCACAAACTCATGAGACCCTCATCCCAAATCATAGTTTATATATATGACTATATTATCAGTTAAAAAGTACATAGGCTAATTATATTTCAATTGATAAAATGATATTAAGAAGAAAAAAGATATTTCCTGCTTTTTATTAGATAAAGGAATTTCAAAGCAAAAGAAACAAGAAAATATTTGTTTAAAAATAATATTGATATTAAAAAATGTGTTTAAAAAGAAAAGAAACAATATGTTTATTAGGAAAAGGGCATTTTTTTTTACCCAATTAAGAGACAATAGGGGCATTTCTGTTCAATTCGCATAGTTTAAGGTCATTTTTGGACCAAACTATGAACGGGAGGCATTTCTGTTCAATTTATAGTTTAAGGGAATTTTCGACCCTTTTCTGTAGTTTCTACCATGAAATCTTGTAATAATCAAAGATATAATCATATTAGGATGACAAGAAGCTTACCCAAATGTAGATTCTTGCAAAAACTCCCAAAATCCACCTTAGACATAGCTCTCAAGTCCCAAAAATGAAGTATGAAATGTCCAAGTTCAAAATAGGGCTTTTATTAGGTCTGCCAGCGATTTTCGCAAAAGCGGCCAATTCGTCGCATCTGCGGCCCAAACCTTGCTGATGCAAAGTCCTCGTATCCTGCCAGGTCCGCAGATACAACCTAAGGAGTGCAAAAAAGGCCTCGCTTCTGCGGATAATTCCTTGTAGAAGCAGCCAGCTCCCCTCCTAGCCAAATCTCATTTGCGGCCCATCCTTCGCATATGCGGCTCTGCAAGCACGGCCACAAGCTCGCAAAAGTGAGATACTAGAACCAACAACTTCAAAACAAGTTCCAAACTTCGATTCAACTCTCAAAACTCATCCGAGACCTCCCTCATACAAACCGAATATGCAAACCACTCCTAAAACATGCAACAGACTTGCTCGCGCATTCTAAACACTCCTACGAGGTCATCTGACCCAGTGTTGACTATGGTCAACTCCAAATCCCTTAAATTACTACAATTCTAACCAAGTATCCAAAATACATCTGAGTTCCTCGAAAATGAACAAATGACTCGACTAAGTCATAAATGACATTTCTAACCTAATGGAATCAATGAAACTTTAGAAAAGACTTAAATGCCCTCAATGTTGACTTTAGTTAACCAAAACCCATATTTTAACTTAGACTTTCTAAAATCCATAATCTTATCTGAACATCATCCAAATCTCTCGGAACTCGTTCCAACCATCCACCTAAGTCAAAAATCATATTCCAGAGCTAACAGAACCATCAAAATTTGATTTTGAGTGCGTATTCTAAAATTCAACTCCTAGTCAAGCCTTCTCAACTTAAAGCTTCAATTTCTAAAATTTATGATTTTCTTTCATTATTTTCAATGTATTTTCTTAGGAATCGTGCCATCCATCTCCACAAGTCAAATACATCAAAACAAAGCTAGGAAAATGGCATTTACAAGAAAATAAGTAAAATATCCAAAATGACCTAACGGGTCATTACACTTGCGAGGTCCATATACTCAGCAAGAATGATCTCCATGTTCCATTGCGGATGATCTTAATGTGCTATCAACAATCCCCATCACGGATAATCTCTACGTGTCCAACTTATATTTATAATAATTCCAGTATTGATGATCTCCATGTGCTCAAACTTATACTCATATCTGACCTCATATCAATATATGGCATGATAACATCAATACAATAAGTAAATGGCAAATGCATCTCAATTAACTATGTACAGGGCATGATATCCAATTACCTTGAGTATCACAAATATACGGGGTCAAATGAAGTGATATGAGCACACGATAGAAAATCAAGTCAACTAGTTATCAACTAATGCCCACGAGTGTTGGCATTCTCGGATCACAATCAGTAACTACAAAAATTTTATACTTCCTCATTCACAACACTGGTACTCGTACTAATGCTTGTCGCACCACGGGTACGAGACCCGATCTATCGTCCTTACCTATTAAAAATTCTTTTTTAATCTTTATCTAACAATAATGTCCCTCAACGAAGTGTAAAAAGTCTTAACACACTTCAAATGCCAAGCAAACGTTCCACAAACCTCAAGATTTCGCCTTTCCTTTCCTCAAAGCCTCAGAACACTCCAAATCTATCAAATAAACATTGTTTGGAAGATAAAGAATCTGTAGACACTCATATCACTAAATTTCTATTGCAGACGCAAAAATTCAACCCAAAATTCAAATCTAAGCCCCAAAGAGAAAAACTATAATTATATTAAAAAATCAATTTAATCATAACTTTTATAGTCTAAATCATTAAAATGAGCTATAACCATCCACGAAACGATCTTGAAATCAAAGAAGTATATAATTTTAACTTTAGGACTAAAACTCCCATTTCCACCAACCTAAATCGTGAATTGATTAATAATTTAATGGAAGAAATCAGTAGAAATCAAAGAAATATAGATTAGAAACTTAACCCCGAGTCAACTCGTGATCCTCTCCTTTAAAATTATCCCAAACTGAGCTTTAGAACTCAAAATTTGAAAATAGATGGAAACGTTCAAAGTTGGAATTAATTCATTGTTCAACTACAAGACCTTTATCGCGAACGTGATAGGCCCTCACAAAAGTGGACATGACCCATTCCAACCCATCGTAAATGCGACAGGATCATCATGATCGTGATGAGTGGCCTCAACCCAACCCCGCCCCCCTTACCCTTCACAAATGTAGTGGCACACTCTAGAACGCAAAGGCCACCCTTCCCCACCCTTCTTCGCGAATGCAAGAAACCTCTCACGAATGCGAGAACCCTCTCACAAATGTGAAGAAGGGTGTCTGGCACCAAAGAAAAATAGCAATACCCCAAACTTTCATTCAACACCAGAAACTCATTCGGAACCTCTCGGATAAAAACTAAATACGCATTTCAGTGATAAATATGTTACGAACCTACTCGAACACTCAAAACATTAAAATGGGGTCGGCTTAACCCGATATTAATAGTGGTCAACTCTAATCCTTAACTTAACTAGTTTCTCCACCAACAACTAAAATCACACCCGAACTCCTCGGGATCCAAACAAAGTACTCAACTAAGTCATAAATTGTATTTCAGACCTCATGAAATTGACAAAACTATGATTCATCTTTGTTAACCCCCGATGTTGAATTTGGGCAAACTTTTCACTTCCTTAGATACTTTCAAATTTCACCAATTATTCTCCGATACTCACCTGATTGCCTTAGGAATCGCGCCACTCATCATGTCAAGTCATAAATACCATTTTAAAGCTAGGGGTATTGAGGGTATTATTAGACTAAAAGCTCAAAATGACCTAGCGAGTCCCTACACCATCATTTCAAATATGTTTGATATACTTTGACTCGTCATAAAGTTTAAAAAAATAAATAATCAATTTTAAAATTAGTGTTCTTAAACTATAACATCTCAACCCCTTTGTTATTGGTTTTTGTATTTTATTTCATAATTTGAGACACTGCCGGTGTAGTTTGTTGTTTGGCCTAAAATCAACCTAATACTAGGTCTGAAAATATATGTAAATGCATAAATAACAAAACCTCCCAAAATTGTGTCATAAGTACAATTGCAACTACAAAACACTGTAAGACGGAATATTAAAAGGGATAGAGGGAGAAAGATATTTCAGAACAGCCAGATAGTTTGCCATGATCTCCAATCAAACAGTCTTGGACACAGTACGCTCCATGGTCCCCACTCTTACTCGGAGTTGAATCTACACCACAAAAGAGTGCAGTAAGTGTAGTATGGGTAGGGAAATACGTGTATCCAGTATATCTCATAGACGGATGTGTTATGGAATTATGCCACATTTGATACTGTTTTCTTAATCTTTTATGAGTTTTTAAGTGCGTTTTATATCATTTCTTATGTGTTTGTCGCTTGTTTTTAGGTTTTTGAAGTCAATGGACCAAAAAGAACAAAATAGCTTAAAACAAAAGAATGCGGTTAGTATTTCGACAGTAATCATGTCGCATGAGCGTAACATAAACAAATTCATAATCACCTGAGATATGATGTCCCATGCGGAGCAGTAAACTGAAAAATGCGACCTCAAACTCGTTGTATGAGTGAAAAGAAGCAATGTCAAGTTCGCATGAAATGCGATCTATCTAGCGAATGTGATCGCAAGGACCTTATGCGATGTCACAACTTTGACTGCAATAATATATGAAGAAAAAATCCAAGATCTAATGTTTCGGAATGCGATCTGTATGCGACAGCATGCAGCCTGTAATGCAGCTGCATACTGGTCAGCGCGACTTTCAAAATCAACATGTTGAGGATCTGACTATGTTATTCTGGAGTAAATAAAATAGTTGAGGGTCCTACGTAAACTACCAAGTTCTCATTCCCAAAGTTTCCCCTGTCATTGCATCGACCTTCCTCATTATTTGAAATATGCTTGATAACCAATTAGCTTATAGCACGTCTCCCTATTGTGTCCTTTATGATTGCAATAATCATACTTCATTAGCTTGAAATTTCCTCCTTTTATGGCCTTTCATGTTGCAAAAGTCACAAAATGAATTGTAGTTCCTTTTTTGATTTCGGTTTCCTCCTTTTACCGTAAACATAGTTGTTGGATTCATGTGTTCATGCATCAACTGACTTGTTCTGCCATAATATTTTGGCTCTCATCTTGATTTAGCATTGCATATACCTGATTAACATTAGAAACCTGATGCATCATCAAGATTTGACTCCTTGACTGACCATGTTTGTCATTAAGCCCCATCAAAAACTGCAATATCCTCTAGTATTGCAAATGCTCAACAAATTCTCTGGACTTTGAAAAGTACATGAAAGTTGGGGTACATCCCATAGGTTCTTAAGTCTAGAATAATATATAGAGACAAGGAAAACTCATTGCATTGAAGTGAAAATATCCTTATGTGGTTAGAAAGCTCGATAGCTATTGATTTTGACACATGTCTCTCTCTAAACTCTTCCAAAATCATATGTGTGTTAGAACACAAAAGAATTCCTCCAAGCAAGTCTTTACTTATATTGCACTTTAGCCATGAGACATGATTGCATTGTATTGATCCTCATGTCATGTCAAATCTCCTGAATAGTCGTCTCTCTTCACAGATCCCTCTATGAATCCAAATTTTGTTCATCCCGAATAAGGCTAATTTCATAGCCCTACTCCATAAGGTGTAGTTGTTTGATCCCATTAACATGATTCCACCGATAGTGATCCTGGTGCATCTGATGGATACAAGTATAAAGGCTGATGATAATCCACATTTGCAGTCGTCATTGCTACCATCGAATTGATCTCCCTCATAGTTCCAGAAGTTCCCATGCAAATCAATTCCATGTATTATTAAACAAGCCACAAATCACTCGAATTATTCATCGAATCCTGAAAATATTCCCTCGATATGTGTCCGCGAAACTTTGATACCATGTTAAAGAAATGGACCTTGAGCCTAACCCAACCCCACAAGATAGTTCATGAGGGGAGGATTTCTCAAGACAATATAAGGACCACCCATTCCTTTTTTATCTGATGTGGGACTCTTCAACACCCCACTTAATACCTAGGTGGTCGGTTGCAAGTACAACTCCCTACACGCAAGCACACGTGATCGACAAGTAATATAGAATGAAGTAGAGTATCATTTTCAATGAGGATTTAGTCGTTAACTTTTTTAACTAAATGAAATAGTAAGAGAATCAATGATTTGAAGAATTACAGACAAGAAACAAATAAGAACAAGTCATAGTTTTAAGAATTCAAAAGAGAGAATTATCCTAGAGTTACGGGGCCTTTATATTCATGTTGCATATTCACTTGAGTTAATCCGCTGAAAATCTAATTTACTAGCCACAAGGTTGATTTTACTAATCACATTGTGCAGAAAATTAAGACTTTGATTCTAGGGGACATGAGATGTTGATAGGTCTTATTGGAACCCTACTACAGATACGAAGTTCTCTTGTATAAGTGCTTGGGTTGCTTTGAAACAAAAAATTATTCATCCTTATCATATAAAATGATGATAATTGGAAAGGAGGCTCCCGACTGATGATAAAATTAGAGAATTTGGGATAGA
This sequence comes from Anisodus tanguticus, assembly GCA_034509755.1. Lineage (NCBI taxonomy): Eukaryota > Viridiplantae > Streptophyta > Magnoliopsida > Solanales > Solanaceae > Anisodus > Anisodus tanguticus. The sequence continues at coordinate 24,382,613 of CM067550.1, read as the reverse complement.
TGGTCCCTCCAAGTGCCACTTCTGTTACCAGCCTGTGGAGGAACATATGGACCAATTTTTTGTTGGAAATTTTCCTTTGGTGGGGAGGTGCGTCCACCTATATTTAATAAATTAAACACTAGGGTTCCGCATGTTGGAGGCTTTATCTCTTCACACGTGCATAATCTACTAAGTGAGTAGATGATCGTAGGGCCAAGAATCGTCAAATTTCGTTGAGAAATGAAAGAGATGTTGGTCCATGAAGTAAGGTGTTTGAGGCATGGTAATATGGTGTGGGACAAATCTACCACATCGGTGGGAAAAGGAAGAATTGCTCTCATTATAAGTCTCAAAATTGTCTAAGGGTTTGGGACCCCAAGGGGTAACCCATGTGTTTAAAGGAGGAAGGACCTAGATGTGCTTGGGTTCAAGGCTAAGCCCACACGCGCGCCACAGCCGCCCGCCCATTCGGGCTCGGGCTCGGGTCTCGGGTCACGGGTCTTGGGCTTCTTTGGACACCAAATTGTTTAATATTTATAATTTGGTCCCTAGAGTTTCTGGAATGTTGAATTTGGGAACAACGGAAGGCAGAAAGTTTTTGCCTTCCATTGGAGTTGATTTTTGGGGGCGTTATTGTGCATTAACCAACCATTACTTGGTTGATTAACTCCCTCCATTAACAGCCATTACTTGGCTGAATTACTCCCTCCTTCATTGGCTATAAACAGTCATTACTTGGCTGTTTACTCCATCCTTCAATGGGCCATTAACAGCCACGTCTTGGCAGTTGAGAGGTCTCCCCTTATGCTATATATTGATGCCTTTTGGCTCAATTGTGTGACACAGAAATATAGAAAGACACAGAAAAATGAGACAACATATATACACAGAGTCAAACAGAAGAGAAACTAAAATTCAGTCCAAAACATGAGCAGGAACGTTGGGACTAAAATAGAAACTCTTCCTTCCTTTTCCATTCTTCAGCAAGTCGTTTCGTGTTTGTTTTCTTCGTCAGAATCAACCTATTTGCTTTGTAGTGTTGATTAGTTGCTATTTTATCTTGGGAGACTATTGCCCGTTAACGTAAAAGCATATGTACGGGGCAATCTTGTCTTAAGGACAGAGAGCTATCTCTCGACTCAGCACACAGTTGTAACAATCCAGATTTAGTGTTTCTTGATTTCAGGTTATCAAGACTCAAAACTCAACAAGCTTGCGACAGTTCTGAATATTGGTCTGTTTGGTTATCCTTCCGAACACTTGTAATATTTATTTACTTCCCATACTACTTTACTATATCTGACAAACTTAAGACAAGGTTTGTATTAGTGTTCGAAAGATGTCGGTCGAAAGTTGTGTGACCAAATCTGGATATGGCTGTGGTTTTCTGGTAGAAGAGACTTGTGATTATGATATTGAAGGTCAACATGTTCATGGTGTCACCGCTCCTGAGAGTGGTGGGAACAAGCGCCCACGTGAGGCTGAGGATGTCAACTGGGACAAGAGGAGAAGGCTGAAGATGTGGTTCTATCTTGTAGCAGAAGGCATATATCTGTCCCAGACAAAGGATCCGAATTATGCTTAGGAGGAAATGTAAACTCAATCCGATGAAGTGACTGAAGTGGGCCAGAATCCAAAATTGGGATAAGTAATTTTCCTTCCTTATAAAAAATAAGATTAAATGATGTCTGATTAAAAATGGCTTAAAGTAAGGAGGAATATGAAAATGTTTTTCGAAATAATTTATATTCCTTACGCTTTAAAATCAGAAGTTTAATCTCGTCTTCCTTCCCGTTTAAAGATTAGATTTTGTAAACGACTTAAAAATATCCGTTCTTTTAAGTGTAATTATTAAAAGTATGTTCGCACATACGAGGGAGAAAGATCCACTGACTGTGCAAAACTATTACCACTCTTAAGTAAGCGCCAAGAATTGTCTGGGCACCAATCATAAGGGAAGAAGACTAAAATCTAAAGACGTTGAGCTTGTCACACTATTTGACAGAAGATCCTTCATAGGATGACATTGGACACTCAGTCATACAAAGCCTACGGGCGACTGGAGTGGGGCCAAAATTCCTTTGTAGGGTGATATTGGACATTCAATCATACAAAGCCTACGGGCGACTGGAGTGGGCTAGAGTTTCCAGGTCTTAAATGACCTGAAGGCCTAAAGAAAGGCAGAAAAGAAATTGGACACTCGGTCTGCCAAAGCAACTGGAGTGGGCCAGAGTTTCCAGATCACATATGATCTGGTTACGCCCTAACCACGGGCAAGAGGTTGTTCATGTGAAGCAACGCCACCTCTAAAGTAGAATGGGTTGGAGAGGTTGTCCTCAATAGGACTTCAGGGAATGGGATCACTCTAAAATGAGGTGATGCATGTCCCAAACTTGGTTTAAGAGACGATGTTGGTCAAGCTGGTTTGAGACTAGTCCAACAGGTCTGTAATAACTAAGAATGGTACAGTATGTCTGTAGCCAAATGAATGATATATTTGTAATTCGTGCATCTATGCCATCATAGATTAAGACACGTTAAATAGAAAGTCATTCAAAAGCTAACGAAGTTGAGATTGTTGCCTTCTGTCGACATAAACCCACAAAATGAATGTGAGGTAGGCGAAGAGGCAAAATCACCTTTCCAAGTTCTGTCAAAGGAATAGCGAAAGAAGCACCGCTTCTCTAGAACTTAGTCACAACTACATGGGTGATTTGAAATTTATACAAAATAGAGGGGGGAGACAAGTACTTTGTGTCATTGATGAGGGTACAACGTATTGCATCCTTTGTTTGTTGAAAAGCAAAGTTGAAGTTGTTGAAGCGGATAAGCGCTACAAAGCATAAGTTGAAAATCAACTAAGCCTACGGATTGAGGAATTCGTAATGATAGAGGGGGAGAATGTGAAGCATCGTTCATTAAACGACTGCTCATTACTCACCTCAGTCTAACGGTGTTAGCCAAGTGCAAAGTTGTACGCCTAAATTATGTGGGGCAAGGCGATCCTTACCGCTAATGCGATTCTCAACAGAACTCCGCATAAGGATAAGGATAACTCTCCGTGTGAAACATGGAAAGGATCTCACATACAAATGTTGTGATGTGTGGTGGCTTGGTAGAGGTTGGAATACCGAAACAGGTCAAGTTGGACCTAAGACTGTAAATTGCGTTTCCATTGGATCTGTAAATAACAGTAGTGCTTATCGCCTCTTGGTGTCAAAGAATGATGAATTCTTTAAGGATAACTTTCCTTGAGAAGGAAAACGAAGTAATTACTCAGGGTTAACAAGAACCCGCGAGGGCCTGACTGTCCGAAACTAGACGTTCCATATCTACAGGACTCGGAAGTTATTGTCTATCCGGAACTTAATATTCCAGATCTACAGAACTCAGGAATTCTAGATGTTGAACCGAGACGAAGCAAAGAGGGGACAAAGACTTGTTCCAGGCCTTCTTGCTTGTATGGTTGAGAACGAACCATGGACAATTAACAAATAATTGTCATCTCCAAAAGCGCTGATTTGGAAAGAAGCTAAAGAAAATAGATTCCATCATGTAGAACCATACTTGTGTAATGGTTGATCTTCCTCCGGGAAAAGAACCTTTGGGTTGTAAAAGTGGATACTCAAAAGTGAGTACAAAGTAGATGGATCTACTGACGAGTATAAAAGCCTCGGCTACTTATATATGTGCTTCTCTGTGAATAGCTTAACATCCAGGGCCATTGCAGTCTTGCGTGGCATGGATGTTGAAATAGCCTTCCTAACCGGAGAGTTGGAAGGGGAGAATCAGAGTTGGTTTGCTGGACTGTTGGGCTTCTTTCTGAACTTTCATTTTGCTCCCCGAAATGTTTACATTTTGGTCCCGGGAAGTTTCGTATAAAACAGAAACAATGAATCTGACTACAGAAACATTGACTCTGAAGTTAGAAAGCCAACAGTTGGAAAACCAACAGTCTGAGAGTGGAAATTATATTGAAACAAAAGATATGGGTATCACAGATGACATCTTAGGAATTGGATTTCTAAGACATCTAACGGACTGGTCTAACTCCAAACTCAGTTATGAGATAGTTGACAGTCTTGTTGAAGCCACCAATGGATGAATCATATAACTGATTGAAATCATGGTGCACCCATATACAAGGAGCGATATATGCAGGTCACATGTAGTTCAATGTATGTTACACACTACAACCGACTTGGTATCGGTCTACCAAGCAGATCAGTTAAACTAAGGTTCACTGATGATTTTAATAAATGATCAATAGAAGGCGTTAAGTCGGATATGACGATATCTGAAATATTCGCTTATCTACGGATCATGGTATTCTGGATGTCCAGCGGTTCTGGGAGAACACAGTGATGCAAACTGGACATTAGATGTGAAGAACACCAAAGTCACAAGTAAATGTGTATGGTAGGTCTTGGAAAATCCTCTAAGAAAACTTGCATCGGCCGATTCATAATGGAATCAGAGTTTATCGCTTTATACAAAGCATGAAAGAAGTTGAGTAACTTCATGACTCCTTAAAGGACGTCCCTTATTGGGAGAAACCCGTGCCTTCAGTAATTATACACTGTGGCTAGCCGGTCGACTTTAGAAAGGACACAGATGATGGCATCTGGACATATCTGTCAGGATCTGTCGGAGACATAAGATCGTATGACAGTTGATCATCACGGGTGTCACTTCCTTGATTACAAATCAAAAGATATAGCGAACCCTTTTAATTAAGGGGCTACCCGGAGATCAAGTGTTCTATCTGTCTAGGGGAATTGGCTTCAAACCCAAACAATACGAACCTTTGCGGTGGTAACCCAACCATACTGACTGGAGATCCCAAGAATTTGGTTCAATGGGAAAACTAAGCTGCAAAAGGTTCAGTTGAGCGCTTCGGTGGAAGCAAGAGCACCTCGGATGATGATTTCTGTAAATAAACATGAATCCAAAGTTGTTCCCGCGATAGACATTAAAGTGCTACCTGCATGGTGGGTAAAGGTTAAGCTTCCAAACCTTTAACGATCCTCAAACGGTTGAGGTTAAGGTTGGGGAAACTTTTAATGATTCCTAACACTTGTGAAGTGGGGTATAGCAGGATACCTTGTAGGATATCACCTATTTAAATGCGAGGACAGACCGCCTCAAATGAATACACTTAGGAATCCAAGTGTGTCCACGGCCACAACGGATAAAACCATAAGAAGAAAACGAATAAGGGGAGTTATTATGTTGGTACCATTGTCTTGGCTTACACTAAACACTGACGGTACAAGACATCACGTTCACCGCGCAGTAAGTAAGTCCGGTGGTATTCAACTAGGGAAGGTTCAAAGCAGATGTTACCTCTCTTGATGCAATATCATTTCGCTGAAAGTAGGCACCATGTGTGTGCGCCAAAATCTCTTTCAAGAGGGGATTGTTGGAAATTTGCCTTTGGTGGGGAGGTGCGTCCACCCATATTTAATGAATTAAACACTAGGGTTCCACATGTTGGAGGCTTTGTCTCTACACACGTGCATAATCTACTAAGTGAGTAGATGACCGTAGGGCCAAGAATCGTCAAATTTTGTTGAGAAATGAAAGAGATATTGGTCCACGAAGTAAGGTGTTTGAGGCATGGAAATATGGTGTGGGACAAATCTACCACATCGGTGGGAAAAGGAAGAATTGCTCTATTTATAAGTCTCAAAATTGGCTAAAGGTTTGGGACCCCAAGGGGTAACCCATATGTTTAAAGGAGGAAGAACCTAGATGTGCTTGGGTTCAAGGTAAGCCCACATGTGCGCCGCCGCCGCCCGCCCGTCCGTCCGGGCTCGGGCTCGGGTCATGGGTCACGGGTCTTGGGCTTCTTCTGGTATTATCTTTTTGGACCCCAAATTATTTAATATTTACAGTTTGGTCCCTAGAATTTCTGGAATATTGAATTTGGGAACAACGGAAGGCAGAAAGTTTCTGCCTACCGTTGGAATTGATTTTTGGGGGCGTTATTGTGCATTAACCAGCGATTACTTGGCTGATTAACTCCCTCCATTAACAGCCATTACTTGGCTGAATTACTCCCTCCTTCAATGGCCATAAACAGCCATTACTTGGTTGTTTACTCCCTCCTTCAATGGGCCATTAACAGTCATGTCTTGGCAGTTGAGATGTCTCCCCTTATGTTATATATTGATGCCTTTTGGCTCAATTGTGTGACACAGAAATATAGAAAGACACAGAAAAATGAGACAACATATATACACATAAACAAACAGAAGAGAAACTGAAATTCACTCCAAAACGTGAGCAGGAACGTTGGGACTAAAACAGAAACTCTTCCTTCCTTTTCCATTCTTCAGCAAGTCATTTCGTGTTTGTTTTCTTCGTCAGAATCAACCTATTTGCTTTGTAGTGTTGATTAGTTGTTGTTTTATCTTGGGAGACTATTGCTCGTTAACGTAAAAGCATATATACGGGGCAATCTTGTCTTAAGGACAGAGAGTCATCTCTCGACTCAGCACACAGTTGTAACAATCCAGATTTAGTGTTTCTTGATTTCAGGTTATCAAGATTCAAGACTCAACAAGCTTGCGGCAGTTCTGAATATTGGCCTGTTTGTTTATCCTTCCGAACACTTGTAATATTTATTTACTTCCCGTACTGCTTTACCATATCCGACATTTTTTTCCAAAGGGGGTATTGCTAATAACAAGACTTGGTGTTTTTTTAGCCAGGTTTGTGTTTTCACTCCAACAACTGATCTCATGAGGACCCTTATGATATGGACCATCTCACGGCTAGAAATAGAGGTTTTTTCCACCGACATTCAGTGAGAAATTTGTGCTATGAAATATGATTATCTCATCTCATTTCTACTGAACCATCTCACTGAGAAAACACATGATGAGAAACATGTCTCATTGAAATGCTGAAAAAAATCTTAATTTTCCGTATGTAACACTACTATATAGATTTTTCCCACCGACATTCAATGGGAAATAGCCACTAAATCCCTGCATTCCTTCCTTTCCAAAAAAAGTCAATTAGTTTGGGCTAGCATAGGCATAAAAGATTTGATTGAATGAATGTCACCTTGGTAGTTTTCGAACAAATCAAATGTTGGGCCAAGCCTTACCAGCCGGTAATAATTTTTTCACTGAGAAATTCAGTGGAGAAATAAAAAAAATTAGTAGTGTCTGATGGCTTGCCAAGCCTACAAATCTTGTCCATTCATTTTTACTTCACTGTCTTCCTTCTATAATTTGTTGGGAAGTGTGGAAGCTGCACAGATGTTCCAATAAATATGTTGAAAAGAAGTGTTCCTTAGGGAGCCCTTTTTTCGCTGATGCTGAAAATCTCCTTTACAGAACTATCTTGGGAAGAAAAGTGGACAGATATTGTTAGTCGAATTGAAGCTTTGAAACCTGTCCGTGAGATGGTTGAGCCTTCCTTCGGCTAGATTATAGCTTAATATTTAATGGTTGTTCTAAGGGTGATACAGGGTTAGCTGGAGGAGTTTGATGTTTGAGGAATTCAAATGGTTATCTAGTCATGATGACATTCTCTTCCTTTTTTGGACGGTGCAGTGATAATCATGCTGAAACGAGGACCCTGCTCATGGTTTTAAAATGAACACAATTTTAGAGAAGTATGATGTGGAAACTGATTCCTTGATCCTGCTATACTTTCAGTCACTGCTTTCGAGAGGGCAATAAATTAGCAGACTTATTATTAGCTAATTGGAGTCAAAGTCATCAAGAATAGCAACTTCTTCAATAGGGCTCTTTCCTTGCCTAGTCAAATGAGAGCTACACTGAATATGGATAGATTACATCATCCTTGCTTCTGTGTTCCAACTCATTAGCATTAATTTCCTATCTAGTTCTCTGATGCTTTCTTTTGTACATTGCTTTTGCTAAGCTCATTGCTGTAAAGGGTGTTATCCCTAACTGGTCCTATGGCGTAGATAGGTCTAGTGATAGGCAGTCTATGAAGCTTTCTCCAAAATGTATAAGATTACTGTAGGATATGAGGAGGTTAGACATGTTTTTTTTCTCCCCTATGTATTTTATTTTTGGCTGCTAATATATGTGTAGGCCTGGCCTAACCCCCGCCACGACACGGTGATTTAATCAACAAAGAAGTTAAACTAAACTAAACCTGAAGTCTATATTACCTCGTAAGTTATTATTCAACTTCGATGTGCCTCATTGGTTAAGGAAAAGTAACCCAGAGTTATTCTTCATGGTTACTCTATTACTTATTACCCAAAACATAAAAGAATTGACATGAAACGCACCTATCCATAAAATATTAAAAAGGATATGTGTGATCTCGTTTTAATGCAATCACACAGTAAACGAAGTCACACAGTAGCGTACTAATCATGGGTAATGAGTAGTGCCCCATTCCTCACTTTAACATAAGAGAATTGACATGAAGTTACAAGTGCTTTAATTTTCATGAATCTCACCAAACATTTTCTTAGAAGTTGAGAACAGAGGAAAACTAAATATACTAAGATTTCATTTGTAAAAGCTGTATTGTTATGTACATGCACGCATCTGCTGAGAAAATATATGTCTGGATTATACATGTGGTAAAGCAGTCACAATACTTATACAATATCCACCTAATATATACATATCAAGAAAGAAACATAAACATTCATGACTTCCGTAACAAGTCAGTTGGATCTTCCTTGCAGCTAATAACAAGTGGTGAAGCACGAATATTGTTCCTTTTATCTGAAATTGATAACTCATCATCCTGAATAACTTTTTCAACTTGTCCTGATAAAGGAGAAGATGAAGCTCCAAGTATCTGCACTGATAGACTTCCACCTACATGGATATATATAGAAACTGATTAAGAGTTGAGAGGAATGGAATCATGAAAAGTTTGCAGACATTTCCCAAGTGGAATAAAACCTAAGACTTTCCAGACGTCTGTGAACTTTAAGATCCAGTAAAACCTTGTTTTTTCCTAAGATTGAACCAAAGCGTGGTCCCCACCACACCATGTTATTCGCAGTTCAAATCAATAGGGACAGAGTGGTACACGACATGCATGACATAAAACTTTAGCCTTTTGTCAAACTTTTTTCATCATAGCTAACGTTAATGTGTCAAGTTCCCTGAAATAAGCTCTTTTCTTTTAGATCTGAACTAATTTGATAACAACACTACGACTTACTACAATCAAAAGTCAAGATGATGGTCAATTTACTTTCATTTCCAATCTATGATTTAATTTTCTGCTTTGGTTGAAGAATCTGTTGCTTCAAGAACCAAATTACTGAATGATTTCCTATTACGAACTGAAAGTACGACTAGGTATTACCTAACACAAGGGCGGCTCCAATCCATCCACTTAAACCCCATCTCTCACCAAGGAGAAACCAAGCAAACCCAGCACCCCATACTGGTTCCAGCCCATAAACTATTGCAGTCTCTGTTGCTGACACATTACACATGGAAGCCATCTGCACATTAAATTGAGATAATACACAATATGAGGGCCAAGTAAAGATGTTAATTCATCATCCTGATATCTTTGAAACCAACACCATTTGCTAAATATGTTCAAGACACATAAAGGAGCATATTTCTAGTACTATAAGAGATTTGTGATCCAAATATTGGTCATTCAGCTTTCAGTAAATATTCTTATCGTCAAAAAAAATTAGTACAGATTTTATTACTGTGTTATTTTTCTCAAGCCCGATGTGATGAAAGTTGCCAGAGCTACTAACATACAGACAGGTGACAGGTCAAGTCCATTTTGTCACACTAAGGGAAAGTACTGGAGCAACAAAAGCGTAATTTACCAAGGATGTCCAAACATTTGACGTTTTGGCTTACCAGAGCATGAATGCAAGGACGGACAATGAAAAATGTAAGAAAATGGGAATTCAGCTGGAGTTGAAGGAGAAGGGTTAATGGGAAACGTAATCCTGAGAAAAGTAGTTAATAGTATTCATACATATGACCAGTAAAGTTGTTGTCATGTGACCACGAGGTCACGGATTCAAGCCTCTTGCAGAAATGTAAGGTAAGGCTGCATACAATAGACCCTGGAGCCTTTCCCCGGACCCCGGGCATAGCGGGAGCTTAGTGCACCGGGCTGCCCTTTTTTTTTAAACCTTCATACATATTAAGATAAGCATTTTGAGCAGTAAATTATAACGAAAGATTTCGAACACTAACATCATCAATGAGGCTGATAATTCAATGATAGCATGAAGTACACTAAATTCCTACAGATACAGACCCATTTAAGGTGAGTTTTTCAAAGTGAACAAGATAGAAAAGCTTTTCTCAACTATATGTTATTTATAAAGAATATCCACACCCTATCTTCAAAGCAGACTTTTCCAAGATGTGGGATCAATTATCGAAGGATAGCAAAGAATTAGGAACTCAGTCATTCAAAGCATCAACTGAATACCAAGGCTATGGGATGAGAAGGTGTTTATCACTATAACTGCTTAAACCTCCTGCTTTCTCTAATTATTACCATTCCATGATATTTCAAATTAAAGTAGTAAACTGCTGTTTAGAAAGTATCGAGATGCTCTGGCCCAATTTGGAAGAATGCTAGCAATTTCATAGAATAAATTGAGCAAACATATGTGGAAGTGTTTTCTTAAAGACGTAGTCCTTGTCTTAACACCAAGATCTGGGTCCTCGATTGAATTGGACAAGTTGATTGCCTTGGTCCGTAGAGGCAAGACGCATCGCTGGACTTGCCAACCATTATCATAGGACACATATTGAGCCAGCCAGACAATTCAGCCTAAAGCCTGTAACCACTCTCACACAAGCCAAGAAGGTACTGCATTTGACTAAGTGTATCAACACACCGAATATTCCATCAGCATGAATGCTTCTCTTGGAGTAAGGAGCAAGTAACAGCAGTTGAACGCCATCTAGAACATGGTTAGCCGATGGGCAATAGGAGTCAGTCGAATGTATCAGACACTACACTATTTTGATGGATAATATCCTTATTGTTAGCAGTAGATTTCTAACACAATCAAATAGTTCATTGAACTTGTTAACAGACGACTTCTCGTAATATAAATAGATGTGTCTTTTAAGGTGATAAATATCATCCAATCATAACAAAAGGAATCAATCAACTTTATCTTTCAATTATTTTTATCATTCAGTCTTTTAAACACATTATTTACAAAATACTTTAATTGTTCTCTTACGTTCTACCTTGGTTGTTAGTTCAAGTCTTCTTTTTTTGAGTAAATTCTCTTTAAGGCATTTCCTAAGAGCTTTTATTGATAATACCGGAAGTATAAGTCCATGTTAACCAACTTCCATTCGTGACTCGTTCGCTTTCTTGAGTAAGACTTAACCTATAGAGGAAAAGCAGAGGTTAGTGTTCTTGAGTAAGACAACCTAATAGAAGGAAAAGCATAGTCCCCTTCTCCGCAGAATCATTTATTTTCAGACTGGGATTATGAAGAACAAGGATTGGACTCTGAGGTGGACCCAGGATATTACACAAGCGGGTTCAGTCAGAGGATCACAGCACGTAATTAGATCACTACAATCAAAATTTTCTCAATTCTCTTTTTTCTTTTTATCCTTTTATATGTTCATAACATGACCTCAAATCTACATATTTTAAATTATTTTTTTTTACAATTTATATGTAACAAATTTTACTTCAACGAACTTAGTAATTTGTTAATTATTAACAAAATTTAAAATCTAATAACTTTAAGAAATGTAATAGCATCTAACATAGAATTCTTGTTTCTTAATATCAAAGTGTTTACAGATGAAAGACTGCGGAAAAAAAAGTTATGAACTAAACTAAATTACTACAAACAATTAAAGAAAAAGAGCTTAAGCTCTAAACCAAAAAATTCAATATAACACAAGTGAAAAATCTAAACATAAATGGAAAACAATTTAGCTGTTTAGCAAGAAAAATGGAGAAGGCAAATTCATTTTGAAGGAAATTTTAATTTCATACAAATAGACTTTAATTAGAATAAGTTTTTATTTATTTGAGCAAGAAATCATATTATAGAGAAAAATATAAAAAAAGACAAAAGAAAAGACATTCAGGGTAACAAATTTACAATGCTCTCGTTGATTGAACATTAATTACACATGCAAATTGTGACCTAAAGTTTGAAAACTAATTAACAATAAAAAAACACAAAATTAAATAAACTAAAGAATATAATTGAAAACTATAAACTAGTAACCTGCATTAAAGAAACAGCCAAGTAATGAACACTCACGTTGAAAGATGAAGTCGGATGTAGTGTTGTAAATATAGCAATATATAACATTAGCCAAGGGACATTGTTTAAATAAATTTATCAACGTTAATCTCCTAAGCGGGATTGAACTCATGACCTCGGTCACACTTTGAACCCTCTTGGCCGTTGCGCTACATCTACCTCTACTGCCAAGCCGGTTCAGTAAGTCTGAAAAATCCATTATTTTCTATTTTTCTAATGAAATTACACATAAATATTATTATTTTTCCTGATGAAGAGGGTCCTTTTAACCCCCTTCCTAAAAGGTGGGTCTACCCCTAGTTGGACTACTTCTAAGTTCCATCCAATTTTTCAGCTGCAACACTCTGCAAGGTAGTTCCTGTATCTTCTCCCTAACACAATCCAATATCAGCAACGGACGCATACAAAGTGCTAGATAAAATACAGAATACAAACAGTGGGCAGAAACAACTACTAGATTAGAAGGTCGTATCATTTGCCTTTATGCAGAACTGTGTGACCATCTCATCTAAATGCTTAAATTGTTAGATAGAGCTTACTTTTATTACTTAATTATATTTTAGCACACTTCTTAATGTACTAGCGTAACTCTTTTCTTGGGCCAAGCAAGTCTTTTTTTATAATGTATGGCAGCGAGACTCGAATCGAGAATCTCTGCCTTTGTGTAACTATCTCATTTAAAACTTAAGCTGTCAGAGAGATCACACTTTAAATTACTTAATTATGTCTTCAAACACTTTATCAACTATATACTTTACCAAGAGCTGCTAATTGTCTAACCCCATTAATTTACAGAAGTTGAATTGTTTTAGCAGAAACCAATTTATAGTAAATAAAACATTTTCATTGAAAAGGATTGTTGGTCGAATAGGTATGCAAGCTACCAGCTTACTTAACTCAACTATTTAAGCATCTGAAAACGTATATGTAGTGACATACGAAGTTTAAAGTCAGTAACCATCTTGATTCTTGACCATACCAAAACCAAAATAGCGTTCCAACACATCTATATTTATAGTGTAAAAATACAACTACAATCTCCCACTCATTCTTGGCCCAATCGGTAAGCAAGCTACCACTTTTTATATAGTGATGTGTACTTTAATGTCAGAAACCATTTTGACCATAGCAAACTAGCGTGTCCATCTTCACAGTAAAACAAATACCAGAATCATGGAAGCTACTTTTACATATATCTCACACACACACAAAAGAAGAAGATAATAATGATCAGTGTTCATGATGCCCATCTATACTGGACCTCAAACCATAATATCTGAAACTAGGTAAAGTCAAGCGTGAAGAGCCTTAGGCCAGCTCTCATTTGCAGCTATTTGAAGAACCTTAAAGAAAAATTATTTCGGCAAACAGAGAAGTGTACCTCTATCCATAGACATAACCCAGTTGAAAATAAGCCAGTGTAAAGAGCAGGTATCCAGGGAAATGACAAAGTTGAACTCCAGAATGTTGACCATGTCCAGTCTGACAGACTTAGTGATTGAGTACCAAACAGTGAGCCTCCAATAAAGTACCACAAGGCTGATACAAGAGCAACAACCAACATCTGAAGAGATAGTTGTAGACATTATGTGGTACTTAGAATGAAATCATAGTGGCCAACAAGAAGAGGGAAAATAGGTTATGAACGATTTCCTAACGAACCTCATAGCCAAGGAGTGATAAAAAGTCCTCTTTACTAGTACTTCGTGATATATGTTCAGTTCGTAGCATATGAACCCCAAAAAAGAGTGCACTTAAGAAGTTTAACAAATCTCCAACCTGAAATGTTCAGATATGCAGGTGAACACTTTTTTAACATGGACATAGTTTGTTAGGAGACAAACAGCCTAATGACAACAACAACAACATACCCAGTGAAATCCCACAGCGTGGGGTCTGGGGAGGGTAGAGTGTACGCAGACCTTACCTCTACCTTAGTAAGTAGAGCGGCCTGTTTCCGAGAGACCCTTGGCTCAAGACAAAGCACAAGCACAAGCAAAGCAAGAGAAACGATCAGACTCGGACAAGAAATTTAAAGCAGTATGAAACAGCCTAATGACAACTTTTAATAAAAAAATTAAAACTACTTATTTTTAGTTGAAAAAAAAAACTGAAACAACTGGTAATCATATCACTAGCATATTCGCAATTGACAACCAGGGAATTCCACAAGAACTCACACATGGAGGTGAGCCACTGGATTCCAACATCACAACACCAAATATCGACATGAGAGCTCCAAACCAGGTACGTGCAGGAATTACGGATCCTAACATGCCATCAAGCAAGGGAACCACAACAATCTGATCAGTTTACCAGGAGTCAGCAAGGAGCAACCATTGATTACTGGAGATGCTTTATTATCAAATTATGAATTCAGGAAGATGCTCTTACAGTGAGCATAGAAAGAAAAGAAGCTCGTCCAGCATCAGATGTGAGCAATCCAATTGCTTGCATAAGGTAGCCCAAGCTTACCCAAAAGCCCAACTCTATCCCTGCATTACGGGTCCGAGTATCATTCACTCGGAGTACAAAAGGGAGAAATGGAATTGCGGCAGAAGCAAATCGTACGACATTGAAGATTCCAGGATCAACAACTCCTTCAATTTCTTTGACTACAGAGATATTACTAGCTGCAGTGTGGATAAAAACAAGTTAGCAACCATGAAAATGTCATGCCGAAAGGGGAAGACAGTCATCTTCATGCAAAACACATAATATGCTACGACTTAACAAGCTCAGCACTATGTCCTCACCTTCTACGATGTAACTAGCATCTGAAGCTTAGACATGGAAGTATGTTTTGCCCTTGTGGCCATTGTGCAAGATCAGTAAACAAATATAACCAACATCTGATGCATGTCCCCTATTTCCTTGATAAAGCCCCTAAGTTAACTAATACTCAGGTTGAACATGTCGATCTCACCAGAGGTTGTTAAAATTCTATATAAAAGATCGGATGAGATTGATTATACAGGTCTAACTGTTCCTCAAGAACTACTTTGTCATCCTCTATACAGTGCAAAGAAAACTGACAGAAGTGATTTCTTTCCTTTTGTCCCCTTGTTTCAGATCAATGATTTTTGTTTAATGTGATCTCGTTTTTCTTCAACAATCAAATACTGTACGCAAACTCGTTTTACAGCAAACTGCATCTCTGGATCTCTATTTGGGAACTTCTCTAAACACTTATCAGTTCCTATGATAGACTATGTTCCTTTGGAAATGTTTGTTCAGGAGAAAGCGTGGAAGGGAGAGGAAAAACTGTGAGGATGGAAAGCAAAAAATGTAAAGCAGTTCGCAACTCTTGCATACAAATATTTGAAGCCCTTTCAGATTGGACAGCAAGTATTACATAAATCTCTCTTTTACTTTTCTTTCACCAAACCTAGCTCCCCTCTTCCCTTCTCTCTTTAGGTCACACCGTCACAAGCTAGAAAAAGGTATGGGGTCTTTATTTTAAATTTATTTAAGAGCCTTAAGGCAACAGTAAATAGGTAAGCTAATTGCCTAAAACTCATGTGATACCAAGCTATCACATAATCAATTCGAATTTCACGATCGCTGCTAATACTTACTACTAACAATAGCCCCACACATAAAAAAGTGGACACATAGTGTACATTTAATGTTATTCTTTCAACAAGAGTTAATATTCAATTAAATGAATTAAATGTAATTTGTAAATACAGATAATCTACAGCTGAAGTTTACTCAATGAAATAAAAAATCATTTCATCAATTGTATTGCAGGATCCAAATCCCTCTTTGCAGATGATATATGATGAAGTTCATTCTTCTTCATTTCTCCTATCTTTCCTTCTTCAATTTTTTCCTTTTTGGGTAATATAGGGTTACTATTCGCACCAGAAATCCTAACCCTAAATTGAAGGAGTTGAATGAACATTTCTTGGAGAAAGAGACCAAAAAACGAATGCTGAAAATGAACTCTCGATCTCAAAGTATCAGTTAGCGAAGGCTTGTCTGCGTAGTAAATCAGCCACATTGGATCAAGGCCTTCCAATCAGCAAACGGGAAGCAGGTCGCTGTCACTTAAGGACTCCAGTATTTCTAGAAGCAATTAGATGTAAAGGAAATGCAGTGTATATATTTTTATTCCCTGGATTTGATACAAGGTTAGTTAGGCAAAGGTAAATTAGAAAAGGGCACATGGTGTCAATTGTAAATAGTTTTCTTTTCATTTCAGCTGTATAATTAAAATACAGTATACAGATTGGGAAATCCAAAATCAAGAAAGAAGGAAATTCTCTAAATCTCTGCATGGTATCAGGGCAACAGTAATCTATTCTCTGAATCACTGCATGGTATCAGAACAACAGTAATCCTCTTCTGCAGTCCATCTTCTTCTTCCTTTCTTGATTCAACCTTTCATCAATGGCACCCCTTTTTGAAGAAAACTCATATTTCGAATCGGAACTATGGCCATCACATATTCTACTCATCCTGACTACCTACATCCATATCCATCTGACTCACATAGAATGGTACTTGTCAACTCTATCTTTGAGAGAAAAGGTTATGGAGGCTGGCCTAGGGCTATCTTCATAGAACTTTCTGCTGAAAACAAAGTTGGTTTTATTGATGGAGCAATCATTGAACCTGATACTAGCTCCTCTCAGTTTAAAATATGGAGTAGGTGCCATGATATGGTGATTTACTGGCTTTTGAACTCACCCTGGAAATATATCCACGAGGGGTCCACAGAGGGTGATGGACGTCAATCATAGTGCACAGAACTCCAGTGAACTCTACCCTCTATGGTCGACTCATCCAGTTTCTGATGGGTCTTAATGAAACTTATTTTGCAGTAAGGAGCAATATCCTTGTGATTTCTCCCTTACCCACTGTTAATCAAGCATATTCTCTTCTGATTGGATGAAAATCAGAGAGAAGTTCATGTTGCACAACAGCCCGGAGATTCTGCTTTTCTGGAAGCAAATCCACAACTAAGCAATCAAAATATGGAGTTGGAGAAGGAAAATCTAAAAGAGACTTTGAAGCAAGGAAGCCTAACATAGTGTGCTCTTCCTGTAAGAAGCCAGGATACATTCATAAATCACAAGTACTACAAGATCATTGGCTTTCCTCCAACTTTCAAGTTTACCAAGTCAAGAAAGTTCAGGTCATTACTCAAAGCAATTTAGTAACTGCTGGAGATGACAATGCAGTGCAGTCAGCAATTGGTTGGATTATAATTCAGGGGCAAGGAATCACTCAAGAAGATTCTCTCAGCTTTATCAACTACTTCAACAGGTGAATATTGGTCAACAAGGTGAACTAGTTTCTAAGGCAAATGTGACTGCAAACTGTGCTGGTATAGCTAACGCTTATTCTAAACTATATTTCATGTTTTTCTCATATCTACTCCACCTTCCTGAATCTTAGATTCAGGAAGATTCAGGGGCTTCAAAATGTACGACTCATAACTTTTCTCTTTTGTTCAATATTACACCTTTGATTAAACCTGTGTATAAATCTTGCTAACTCTTATAAGGTGAAAGCCAATCAAGTGGGTATGTACATATTCTGCCGGATTGTACCTTAAATAATTTGCTTTATGTTCCTGGCTTCAAATTCAATCTACTATTTGTTAAAAAAAAATTATCAAGTTATGTATTTTCATTCATACACATGGCCAAAAACTGGCAGTATACTAGGGGTAATACCAAAAGGTAATGAATCTACAAAACATGATTCTCTACAAACTCCACCCGATCTTCTTTACAACAGGGAACCCGCACCAAAAGAAAATAAGGGATCGGAGGCTACTCCTTAATTGAGAAAAACTATTTTATTCGTTCAAACGCTTTCCTATTTCTCTCTCCGAATAACCCACATTAATGCAAGTGGAACTAAATTCGAAGCCATGTGTCTTCTCCTCCTTCTCCCGCTCCTCCAACTGGACATCAAGTCTTTCATTGTTTTTGGCATTACCCATGGTTACAAATCACTTACACATATCCCATCACAACCGCATGATTAGCCCACAATGGATAAGAAGATGATCCACGTCTTCGCCTGCTTCCTTGCGCATGTAACACAGTTAACGCAAACAACTTTCCTCTTTCTGAGATTCTTTACTGTCAAAATCACCCCTCTAGCAGCAAGCCATGTGAAAAATCACACCTTCCTTGGAACCCTTGGAATCCATATAGCATTACAAGGAAAAACATTATCCTCCCTAGTCAAAAGTTTTTCATAAAAAGACTTAACAGAGAACACTCCATTATTCTCCAATCCCACCACCATGCATATGGATTCTCAACCAAGAGTGTCTTGCCTATGTAAAAAAGCCATAAATTCATTAAACATCTCAATTCTACTACGACTTTCTCTCATATTGGTGTTGTAATGGAGGGCCCTTTTCAATTTAGAGGCCAGTGATAGTTGGTGAAATCAAAGATGATCTTTATCCCCTCAACTCTTCTTCAGTCAATTCCTATGTTGCTCGAACTCGGTGCGGGTGTCGGATACGGGTACGGATCTAGAGGTCGGATTCGTCATGATCTAAATTTTAAGATTCGTGGTTGCGGATCCAGATACGGGTGCGGAAATTCGACAAAAAATAATTCAAAATTCTAAAAATAGAGTTATAAAACCTAAATTATGAGATATTATGTGGAAAACTAGATAAAAGAAAAAAGAGAGACAGAAATTTATATGTACAAGTTATTCCATTTTCTTCAATTTCACCATAGCTTTTGTTTTGATTACATAAATCATTGAATCTGTCCGCAATTTCTCCCTCGATTTTGGTCAAAGTACCCAAAATTGGTTGACCAGATCGGGTACGGATCCACACCCACACCAATGTCGTGTCGACATGGGTGTGGCACCGAAAGTGCAGAGTCCGAGAAACATAGGTCAATTCTAGTCCAATTTATGGAAATCAGCATTGTCATCTTAGTTTTGTTTGTAATAATCATGGTGGAGACAATCCTTCTAATTCAGTTTCTTGTTCTACTAGTCATTGCCGATGTAAGCTTTTGGTACAAACTTTTGGGGCAAATGCCTTTATCTAGTATGAAAAATTATCTAATGTTAAGATTTCTACCTTATCCAAATTCAATGATCCTAGTGTTATTTATTCTCAAGCTAGACAAATCAAATTACCTTTTAATTCCAGTTTTATTACTACCGTATTCATTTTTTAATTAATCCACATTGATACATGGGGCCTTACAAAGTTCCAACCCATGAAGGATACAAGTACTTCCTCACTAGTCACTATAGTAGATGACTAGTAGATTAGTAGGGCAACCCGAACATATCTATTGAGATGCAAGAGCAATGCCTTTACTGTCTTAAAATTCTTCTTAGCCATGTTGAAAGACAATTTTAGATAAAGGTTCATTCGTTCAGATAATGCATTGGAATTAGGTTACAGCTCTTCCACTTCAGATTTCTTATCTTCTCTGTGTATTTTGCACCAAACTACATGTGTGGATACACCTAAACAAAATGTTGCAGTTGGACGAAAGCACGAACACCTACTGAAAAGTGAAAACATGTAGGGCTTTACTATATCAGTCCAGTTTACCTATCATCTACTGGGGAGACTAATTACTAACAACTATTTGCGTAATTAACCGATTTCCTTCAAATGTTTTACAATTCAAATCCCCTTATGAATTATGTTTGGGAAGCCTCATTCTTATGAGTCACATTAAGATGTTTTGGATGTCTTTGTTATGATTCAACTTTGTTAGCACATAGATGAAAACTTGAATCTAGATCTTTCAAGTGTTTCGTTTGGGGATATCACTTTGTGGAAAAGGGGTACAAAACTTTGGATTTAGCATCCAAGAAGATTTTTGTCTCAAGGGATTTAATTTTCTTGAAGATGCATTTCCTTTCTGTTCCTACCTCTGATGTCCCAATTTTTCATAATACTACCCTTCCTTCTACTAGTGAGTCTAATTCCACAGGACCCCATCTTCTACTCAGACTACTACAGTTATATCACTTATACCTCAAAATCAACCACATTCACCATCTTCTCCTAAAAATCAACATCTTTCACCTTCTCCTTTTCCTATATCACCTATACCTCAACCTGAATTGAGAAAGTCACACACGGAACATAAGCAGCCATCTTATTTGGAAAAAAATTATGTGACATGGTTTACTTCACTACTGGAGCGAGCTAGGTGGGGAGAAGGGCAGAAAATTACATTGTATATGTAGGTCATATTTGTGTTTTTTGTTAATATATCCTATAATGAATCCCCTTGACACAATAGAGAAGCTTGGCTCAGTGGTTAAGGGGTTTCAAATTTTCCCCAATGCTGCAGGTTCAATTCTCGCTCCCTGCGCTTGCTGCATTGTTTTACCTATTTTTAGCTTTGTACATTTCCAGGTATACTTTTCTCGCGAAAAAATCCAAAACGGTCCTTGATATTTGGACTTCCACTCGAAATGGTCCCTATTTTTTTTTAGATGAAGCACTAATAATCCTTCATCTTTCAAATAATGGAGTACATTTAATCCTAACTAACTAATTCTATCTATATATTCTCTGGAATAAAAAACTAATTGCTCTGCTAGTTCTTCTAGGTTGGTCTTTTCCTCTGCACTTTGTTAATTACTTTTTAAATTCTTTAAGCTCTTGCAAGCAAAGGCTTCATCAACTTTTAACCACCACCATTACAAAATAATAAAGGCTTTATCAAATTAAAAACCTGGGCAAATCAATTTTTGCAAATGATTCCAACTGTAGCTACTTGTACGCTATTGTTAAAATGAAATTTTGTTCGAATTATATTGAGTAGCTAATCTTATCAACTATAACATCATCATTTGTTGAACACTTTTTTTGTTCATTTTTTGTTGTGTACTGAATATGTATTATAGTATTAATAATTCAATCATTACACCTTTTTTAAGAACATTGACGATTTTCAAAGTAATATATATGATTGGAGGGGCACTTATTCGGAAAAAAAAAGTTGAAAATAAAGTAGAACACTGCAAAGTGAAAGGAAAAAAATACACAAGAACTTTTAAGAAGCGCTCGATGGAGCAGGAACAGTAGGAGGAGACTCGAAGCACTTCCCAATGCTGATAGGTTGCACCAGGGATCAGCTCTCAGCCAATTTTTATTCGCCTTGTGATGGATGGATTGACACGGTAAATCCAAGGTGAGGTGTCATGGTGTATGCTATTCGCGAACGACATAGTTTTGATTGACGAGACTCACAGCGAAGTTAATGCTATGCTGGAGGTTTAGAGACAAACTCTAGAGTCTAAAGGGTTCAATTTGAGTAGGACCAAGACAGAGTACACGGAGTGCAAGTTCAGTAATGTAACACATGAAGATGGCGTGGAAGTGAAGCTGGGTACTCATGTCATTCAAAAGAAAGGCAGTTTCAAGTATCTTGGGTCTATTATTCAAGGAAATTGAGAGATTGATGATGATGTGAAACATCGTATTGGGGCAAGGTGGATGAAATAGAGGTTCGCATCCGAGGTCTAGTGTGATAAGAAGGTGCCACCTAAACTTAAAAGCAAATTCTACAGAATGGTGGTTAGACCGACTATGTTGTATGGGGCACAATGTTGGCCACTCAAGAACTCTCACGTTCAGAAAATGAAAGTTGCGAAAATGAGGATGTTGCGGTGGATGTGTGGGCATACTAGAAGAAATAGGATTAGAAATTAAGAGATTCGGGACAAGGTGGGAGTAGCTTCAGTGGAGGATAAGATGCGGGAAGCGAAGCTGAGATGATTTGGGCTTGTGCAGAAGAGAAGCATGGATGCCCCAGTGGGGAGGCGTGAGATGTTGCTATGGACAGTTCCCGAAGGGGTAGAGATAGACCGAAGAAGTATTGAGAAGAGGTGATTAGGCAGGACATGGCGTAGGTTCAGCTTCCTGAGGACATGATCTTAGATAAAAAGTTATGGAGGACACAAATTAGAGTAGAAGATTAGTTAGCAGTCGAGTGCTATCCGTTCATACTAGTGATTGTAGTATTGCTTGTAGTTCTTGGTCCTTAGATTACTGTTTCTTGTACTATCTGTTGTTCTTGTACCTTGATTATCGTATTGTCTTATGGTAGTTATGACTTCTTTTTTCAGTCAGCTTTATCATGCCTTTTATAGTATTGTGTTCTTGATTTTCTTTTACATATACTGCTTTAAAGTGTTTGTTCTTATGTCGAGGGTCTACCGAAAACAACTTATTTACCTCAAGGTAGGGGTAAGGTCTGCGTACACTCTACCCTATTCAGACCCCATTATGTGGGATTTCACAAGGTATGTTGTTGTTGTTGCTGCTCGATGGAGTAGGGCAAAAGTAGGAAGAAATGTAATCGGGGCATGACAAAGTGAGTTAAAATTAGCGGGTTAAAGTTAGTCTTGCCCTTCGCTGCCCCGCGTTGCTTTTCATCCTGTAATTTTTGTGTGTTAACTTCTTCATATTTTGAACTCCTTTGGTGAAAACCCTACCTTCGCCATTGCTTGAGTAATCCTAACATCTTGTTTGGCAACTTCCTTTGCTCCTGTTGTCTTACCATTTTAGCCCATACTTCCACTAATCAAACACTCCTAAATTCTATTTCACACATTTCATAACCTATCACAGATTTTCAATCAGCTTTACATCTAGTTGGCAAAAAGCAATGGCCACGAGTTCGAATCCTTAGAGATCAATCAAACCTGGGAGGTAACTGAATTACCTAGAGAGAAGAAAGTTTTGTCTTCCAAAAGGATTTACACAATCAAATATAAATCCTATGGGAGTATCGAACGCTTTAAAGCCAGATTAGTCATACATGGAGATACTCAACGAGAAGGAATAGACTACGCTGAGACTTTCTCCCACTGATAAAAATGACAATTGTTCATTGCATGGCCTAGCAATTAAAACGGAGTAAAGGCTAATTCAATAAGACATTAATAACGCTTTTGAAGAGGAATCTTGGAGCGCAACAGTAAAGTTGTTCCCGTGTGACGATCACGGGTTCGGCCCTGTAAGCAGTCACTAATGCTTACATTAGGGTAGGTTGTCTACATCACACCCCTTAGGGTGCGGCCCTTCCTCAGACCCTACTAACGCGAGCTGCTTTGTGCACCGGACTATCCTTTTTCTTTATTATTAATAACGCTTTTCGTCATGGTGATGTGAAAGAAGAGCTCTATACGAGATTTCCTACAGGAATGACTCCACCTAGTTCTAACCATGTTTGCTTGTTGAAAAGGTTTTTGTATGGGCTGAAGCCAGCCTCGCGACAATGATATGCTAGGCTCATTGCTACACTCGATTTCAAAGGATATTCTCACTCCCTCAATGACTACTCTTTTTATTTTTCAAAAGATAGATGGTGGTATTTCCGTAGTGGCAATCTATGTAAACGATATACTACTCACTAGGAATGACACTGCAGAACTTGTGTCTCTCAAGAATTTCCTTCATTGTGGTCCGGCACTTCCCCAGACCCCGCGCATAGCGGAAGTTTAGTGCAACGGACTGCCCTTTTTTATGAGTTTCGAATTAAGGATCTTGGAGAGACAATTTATTTTCTTGGAATGGAAATTATTCGGGAAGAAATAAGGCTAAATTATTAGTCAAAGAAAATTTAGTAAGCATCTCTCCCGACAACTGGTATAGGCATTCCAATCCCTAAAACAAGGAAACTAAACTTTAGATCAGAACTTCCACCACCTAAAGGTTGAATATTCTCCCTTGTCTTAAAAATCACATAGAAGTCCACTAGAATGGAGCAACATAATGCTACCACACTTGTGTCTAACCACAAATACATCATATTTAATTACCTCTAACCTTAGGTCCAGAGACCACAATCCAGCATCACCCTTAAACAGTAGAAACACCAACAACAGCAGAAGTCGTAGTAGCAGTAGCAGGCGCATATTCACTAAAGTAGCTATCTTTTCAGATTCTAGTACAAGATGGTTAACACAATCATATTATTATACACTTAACATTTTTAAAGAATTCAAATTCATTAAACTATTGAAATTTTAAAATGTTTATCTATTTAACCAACTTTTCCATAGACTATCTGCGAACTAAAAAGGAGAGAGTAGTAGTAGTAATTATTGAGTAGGCGTTTGGCCATGGAAACCAAAAAAAAAATCACTTTATTTGGAATTTTGAAGTTGGAGTTGGAGATGGAGTTGTATTTGATCATAATTTTTGCAAAGAATATTTGGTTGTTTGAATGAACGGAAAGTGAAAAAAAATGAAAATAACATTTTACATGTTTTTCAAATTAGAATTTTTATGGCCAAACACTGAGTTAAATTTTCAAATAAAGTGAAAAAAAAACTCAATTCTCCCGGCCAAACGGGTCCTTAACAGTAGAAAGCACAAACAGCATCAACAAGTAATTCAGAAAAAAAAACTGAATATGAAGGTATAATTTATGACACGTACCATAAATTATAGCAGTAACATTGAGCAAAATGATGCTCCTCGTTTTCGTTGATGCAAAAAGTATCTGTTTCCACATCGATCGTCTTCCTAACAACGATTTCAGACTTAGATTCCTACTCTTCTTCCTTTGCCCCTCATTTTTACTACCAGTAGCTGGTTTTACGGAATTCCGAACTCCATTCTTCGCGCTAATAGAATTGTTACCAGTAGAAGAAGAAGAAGAAGAGCTTTTTATGTGACGGCGTCGGTTGACGGAGTAAAATCGGGAAACGTCGGGGGAACTGAGAGGAGAGGAAGATGAGAGTTTTATAGTACAGTCGATCGCCGTCGTACACGGCAAAGCTGTCGACATAGCTGGCTGAGCTCCGGCTACTTCGCCGGCCACGCTCTTTCGCCACCGGTTCCGGCTTATGCTCAGGGTCTGAAAAGACATAAACGCCCTTAACTAATGCTTACGTGTTGGGTGGTGATTGGGAGTACTTTACCTCGGTGTTTTTGTTGGTTTTTAGATATTCATTCATCAAGAAACGAATAGTAAGGTTGGGATCCAGTAAAAAAGAAATGTGACAAAATTAGGGAAAAGGTGGACACATATAGATGAACTTGAAGTTTATTGGGCTTGAACAGTCCAGTAGATTTGGGCCAGGTGGTTAAATTTGAACAACATAAAATAAAAGAAAAAAAGTAAGACTAATGGTGGACAAAATAAAAGATAATTGTGAATATTCACCAAAGAAAGACATAAGGAGAGTGATTTTTTTTGTTTGGTTTTTTTGGTTTTATTTGCAATGTGAAAGAGATGTGTAAGTAAGAACAAATATGATACAAAAAACATGACATACGCATTGCTATTCCTATATTTTTCCATTTCATCGAAAGAATATAGATTCTCTAAAATCATTTTGGGCCAAATCACATTCCCCATGGTAAGCTTGGGCTGAGCTTAAATTATTGAAAAATTTACATGGCATAACTAACTACTAGTACATAATTATATTTAGTAGCTATAGTTTATATTAATTATATCTCATAGTTAAATATTGTATTTCAATTGCACATGGTAACTAATTTCTCAAGGGCTCACCCCTTTCTCTTGTCAGTCTTTCTCTAGAGAGCCAAAGGCTCCCTTCATCTCTCACGATGCCTCTTCTCCGACGAAGCCACCAAAATTCGGTGAGGCCCACCCTAACACCAGCGAGAGAGTTTGATTTCAAATCTGATTGGATCTGTGTTTTACGGTAAACATAAATTAAAATTGGAGAGCTTCACCTTTCCATTTGAGTGAATGAGGTTGAGTTTTTTTTATGCTGCTTCACTTGGAATAGAGATGGATTCTACTGGAACATCATGGATACCAAAAAAGTATGAAAAGAAATCAAATGGAACACGAAATGACGGTTGTTTGCCGGAAAATACACTTTATTGTTCTCTGATCGGAATATAGTTTATTATCAAGATCTGACCGAAAATATACTTTATTGTCCAAATCTGACCGAAAATACACTTTATTCGCCTGTATTTCGAAGGAGATCTTTTGTACACAAATTAATACAGTGATTTTGAAGTATATTTTAGAGTGTATTCATTTTTTTCTAGTATAAAATCCAATTTTTTGTTGTGTATTTTATTTCTTGTATTCAGATTTTGAGTGTATTCGTAATCTTTTTTGTGTAAAATTCAGTGCATTATGGTGTATTTTATTTCTTGTATTCAGTTTTTTGTTGTATATTGTATTGTGAAGGAGATTTTTCTTCTTTGAATACACTTTACTGAGCAAATTTTTACTATACATCGATGTCGTTTTATGAATACAGCGAAACTGTAGCAACTAAAAAGTAGCTATGCCCTGTAAATATTGATATATAGCTATGACAAATTTAAAACTCATAAACTATAGTCATTTATGTAAGTTTCACTAAATTATTTTGGTAGTACCTTTTAGTTTTAGTTTTCATGTTTTACTATTGGGAAAAAGGTCAAATTTGTCCATCTACTATGAAAAAATGATCAAATTTACTCTTCGTTATACTATTGGTGCAAAAATAACCTTAATGTTACTTAAATAGTTCAAATACACACCTCTTCCGTTAGAGCTGTCCAAGATGGAGAACTAATCCTACGTAGAACTAACATTTTGATGAAGTTGATGTCATATGGCATGCCACATCAGCGCCTCAACCCAATTTACCCCTCCCCTCCACATATTCTTCCATCTATTTCCTTTCTCTCCATCACTATTGCCACCTTTAACGCCATTTTTGTTATAAAGAGATTTGAAAAACCATCGGCAAATTAAATGTTTCCCGTTTTCCCATTTCAAATAAAAAGAATACATGTTTCACATTTTCTCCCAAATGCAGTATCTTCAAATTTGGAGACGGAATAAAGAACAGAAAATCAAATCAAACAAAGCATATTTAAGAACATCTAATAGCCAGAATAAAAACCCAGGATCTTGCATTTAGCAATACAGCAAAAATCAATCAATAACCTTAAGCATATTCCATTTCACATGCCTGGAAGACCCATTTTGCAAACAAACAAAATTTAAAATTTAAAAATCAATTGCCTTCATGTATGTAGAGTACGCTGACAACACGGGAAAAAGGAAAAACTTTGGCAATGGTGATGGAGTGAAAGGAAATGCTAGTGACGGAAGAACAAGTGGAGAGGGTGTGTAAAATGGATTGGGGCGCTGAGGTGGCATGTTATGTGGCATCAACCTCATCAAAACGTTAGTGGCATGTCGGATTAGTTGTCTATCTTGGGCAGCTCTAACGGAGGGTATATTTGAACTATTTAAGTAATGATAAGGGTATTTTACACCAATAGTTTAAAGGAGGATAATTTTGATCCTTTTCTCATAGTAGAGGGACAAATTTGATCATTTTCCCTTTACTATTTCGTAAACATAACTTGCAAATGAACCAAACTACCTATTCTGCTAAAGCCGTCAGTTATAACGTTTGCTTTGTTCCACCTCATTGAGAATATCAACATCTTTGTCTTTCTACTTCTCTGCCTTAAGTTAAACTCTTTCAGCGTGTAGATATATCCACTATTTTTCGGACCTATCCCACACCCAAACTCCGCCAGCGAGAGCACCGCCCGATGGACCTCCTTCCACTGTTTCGGATCTACTACACCGTGCTACAGTCTCGAGTCCAGCAATTGGGCCGATTATTCAGCCCAGTTCTACCCCCTACTTGTGCTATCGGTCCAGCTCCAGTTTTCGTTATTGGGCCAGCAGGCCCACTACCTGCTGGCCAGTCCATCTCCCATCCGTCATCAGCCCAACAACCACCCGCTTCCTCCTCGAGTCAAGGTCCAGTTACTCATCGTCAACGGGCCATTTTTAAACCAAAAAGACAATTTAATCTCAATTCTAATGTCTCAAAATTCCCTCTACCACGTAACCCAGTGTCTGCCTTAAATGACCCGAATTGGAAATTAGCTATGGTCGGCGAATATGATGCTCTTATTGCAAATAAGAAGTGGGAGATGGTCCCCCGTCCTTCTCGTGTTAATATTATTTGGTATATGTAGATTTTTACTCATAAGGATAATTCTGATTGTTCTTTTGCGCGACATAAGGCTCGACTTGTAGGTGATTGTAAAACTCAGCAGGTTGGAGTGGATTGTGGTGAGACATTTAGTCCAGTGGTCAAATCGGCTACTATTCGCACTATTCTCAGTTTGGCTATTTTGAAAGCTTGGCTCATCATCAGTTAGATGTGAAGAATATTCTTACATGGTGATCTTAAGGAGACCGTTTACATGCATCATCCCTTGGGTTTTCGAGACCCCAAATATCCTCATCATGTTTGTTTATTAAAGAAGTCTTTATATGGGCTTAAGTAGGCCCCGCGAGCTTGGTATAAGAGATTTGCAGACTATGTTTCGTCTATTGGGTTTTCGCACAACATGTCTGATAATCTATTGTCCATATATCATTGTGGTTCTTCCCTAGCTTATATTCTATTATATGTGGATGATATTATCTTGACTGCCTCTACTGATGCTTTGCGCAAGTCTATCATGACCATGCTCAGTTCTAGTTTGCTATGAAAGACTTGGAGTCCTTGAGTTACTTTTTGGGGATTGTTGTCACTCGTCATGCAAGTGGATTATTCTTATCACAATGAAAGTATACAGTTGAGATCATTGAGCGAGCTGGTATGTCCTCATGCAAGTCTACTTCTACTCCAGTTGATACTAAACCTAAGTTGGGTGTTGCGGCTGACTCACCGTATGAGGATCTGACCCACTATCGAAGTCTTGTAGGGGCACTTCAATATCTTGCCTTCACGAGACCTGATATTACCTATGCCGTCCAGCAGGTATGTTTATTTATGCATGATCCTAGAATTGAGCACATGAATGCGCTCAAACACATCATCCGATATTTACATGGCACACTTGAGTATGGGTTGCATCTATATTCGTCGTCGGTCTTTACACGCTCTACGTCTGGTTATTATATGTTTCTTGGTGATAACTTGGTCTCATGGTCTGCCAAACGGCAGGTTACCTTATCCTGCTCCAGTGCAGAGGCGGAATATCGAGGGGTGGCCAATGTGGTCTCTAAATCGTGTTGGTTACATAATCTTCTCTTGGAGCTTCACTTTCCCATTCGAAAAGCTACATTGGTTTATTGTGATAATGTTAGTGCAGTATATCTTTCTGGAAATCCGGTTCAACATCAACGCACTAAACATATTGAGATGGACATCCATTTTGTTCGCGAAAAGGTAGCTCGTGGGCAAGTTCGCGTCTTACATGTCCCTTCTAGGTATCAAGTTGCAGACGTCTTTACGAAAGATCTTCCGTCCGTTCTATTTGAAGATTTTAGGGACAATCTCAGCGTACGAAGACCGCCCACTATGACTGCGGGGGTGTGTTAGTTATACCGTATTATAAATGTGATATACACGTGATATACAACAGTGTATATCACGGTTTTGGAGTTGTTTTGAGTTACCATAAATTGTATTTAATTGTAATTACTTAGCATTGTACACTTATCATTATTGTAGAATTATTGTACAAATAGAATAGGGTTTTGGGAGTAGAATAGGAATAAGATTTTCCTATTATGGAAAAGTGTAAATTGTATATATACTCTTTCATTAATGAAAATAATCAAGAGATTATTTCTTTCGGTGAATGCTCCATAATATGTTTTTTTTTAGCAAAAGGCCGTCAATTAGACAAGCTGTCTAGTGACCATTTTATAAAATAAGAGTCTTACAAAAGGAAAACAAAATAACAAAAAAATGAAGAAAGCTAAGCTAAACAAAAGAAAGCGAAAACATAAAAGGATCTCATTCTAATCTATGCTGCAGCAGAACTTCATTCTTCATCCAAACTCAAACTCAGACACAATTATTTTTGCTCTCTTGGTTTGTTTTGACAGTAATAGCAGGTCTTTGTAACTGACTATTGGTATGAGCTATAGTAGCTTAATTGGTGCATGCATATATAAATCATTCATTATGATTTTGATGATTCCTCAAGATGGCCAATTATCATTGGATTTCCATTAATGCGTTTATATAATGTTCATGTTAGTGAGCCCCGTGGTCATGAGTTTGATATTATTTAATTCTGACAGTTGATTTGACTAATACTTCCTCCGTCCCAAGTTAAGTATCTTACTTTTCTTTTTGATCTGTTCTAAAAAGAGCGTCCATTTCTATATTTAGTAAGTTGGCAATTTAAACATCTTACATGGCAAGTTTAAAATTACAAGATTCAAAGGACATTTTAATATACTACACAAATCTTTAATTTAGAAACACAAGATTCAAAAATCTCTTTTTATTTCTTAAATTTTGTGTCAAGTCAAACTAATACACTTAAAATGGGATAGAGATGAGTACTATTTTTATAGATGGTGTCAAAAGGGAAAAATAAAGGATGTGATAAACAACAACATACCCAGTGAAATCTCACACCGTGGGGTCTGGGGAGGGTAGAGTGTACGCAGACCTTACCTCTACCTTGATAGGTAGAGCGGCTGCTTCCGAGAGACCCTCGTTTCAAGACAAAGCACAAGCACAACCAATGTAAGACAAACAAACTGACTAAGCCATGATAGCGAATTCTGAAAAAGAAGCAATAACTAATGCAGGTAAATAAGATAAATAAAATACACATAACAACATAAATCAAACGACAGGGACTATAAAGCAATACCGTGCCTACTAGTATGATAGGCTAAGCGAACCTACAATAATAACACTACAACTACCAGTTTGTAAGCATAGGTAGGACTGCGCTGGACTACCTACTACCCTTCTACCCTAATCTTTGTCATCCATAACCTCCAATCTAAGGTCATGTCCTCAGTGAGTTGCACCTGCGCCATATCCCGTCTAATCACCTCTCCCCAATACTTATTCGGCCTACTTTACCCCTCATGTACCCGTTCATAGACAACCTCTCACACCTCCACACTAGGGCATTTGTGTCTCTCCTCTGCACGTACCCGAACCATCTCAACCTTGCTTTCCACATTTTATCCTCCACTAAGTCCACTCCCACTATATCCCGGATATCATCATTTATAATTATATCCCTCCTTTTATGCCCACACATCCATCTTAGCATCCTCATCTCTGCAACTTTCATCTTTTTGGTGTGCGAAGTCTTGACCGGTCAACACTCTGCTCCATACAACATAGTCGGTCTAACACCACCCTATAGAACTTGCATTTAAGTTTTGGTCACACTTTTTTATCGCATAAGACTCCAGATGCGATCCTCCATTTAATTCACCATGCCCCAATACGATGTGTGACATCGTTATCAATGGTGGGACTGGACTGGGCTGGGCAATGGTGGGACTGGGCTGGACAGCAAGCAATGGGCCTGTTGGCCCAATAACGGGAGCAGTGACGCTGAATGGGGCAGTGGGCTTGATCACGGGCCTAGTTCCGATAGATGGAATGGACCGTGGGTCTGGACCACTGGACCAAGATGGTAGAACAGTGGGGCCAGCTGGAGAATTTTGGGTGCGGGATATGTCCGATAAATAGTGGATAATATATAGAGAGACATCGGCATCCAAAAAATTATACGAACTAGGCACGGGTATACTCATTTTAACAAATAAAAATTAGGATTCATCAAAAATAACATAGCGACTAATGATGATTTTATTAGATGATAAATCAAAATATTTATAACCACGATGATTAGACGGATAACCCAAAAATACACAAGGGGTAGACCGAGCCTTAAGTTTGTTATTTGTGGTGGACAGAAATAGTGGATAACATAAGCACCCAAAGACCCTAAGATGTGAATACGAATGAGTCTTATTATATAATATGTGAAGAAGGGAAGAATATGTCAAACCTTTGGTAGGAAGAATCTTAAGGAGATAATTAGCTATTTGTAGAGCATGATGCCAAAAGGACGGAGGGGCAGAAGAATGGACCATTAAAGTTCGGACAATATTATTTATGGTACGAATTTTGCGTTCGACTTTCTCATTTTGTGAGGACGTATGAGGACAAGAGAAACGAAAATTGATACCATTATTAGCACAAAAATCCCTAAACAACCCATTATCACATTGAATATTCTTAATTTCCCGTTCAAATTGGGTCCGGAGGAAAGCTCTAAATTTTAGAAAGGTGGAAAAACGTGAGATTTTTTCGCTAACGGAAAAGTCCATATAAAATTAGAATAATCATCCAAAAAAGAATATAATATCGATGGCCCAAAGAACTGATAATGGGAGACGTCCATAAAACGCTTTGAATAATATCACATGGCATTAAAGTACGAGAATTAGAGTTTACAAACGGTAATCAAACATTTTTTTCTAAAGAACAAGATTGACAAATCGGAGTACTACGCGTACCCTTACAAGAAACAAAATTATTTTTATCTAAGGAAGACAAAATAGATGACCCCAGATGACCTAGACGAGCATGCCACAAGGAAGGAGCAAGGGCTGCAAAAGACGATGGCAAGGCTAGACTTGAGAGATCGGAAGTGGGCGTGATAGGATAAAGATCTCCCCAACTATCACATCTCATGAGAGAAATCCCCGTCTTGAAATCCTTTACAAAAAACCTAAAGGGATAAAATTCAACAGAAACAGAATTATCAGTGGTGAATTTATGGACAGACACCAAATTTTTAATTAACTATGGGGCATGAATGGTGTTTTCAAGACAAGAGGCTGATGGGGGGAGACAAAGCTTTATGACCGTAACCACGAATCAGAATTAAATTGACATTACCAACAATTATACCATGATTACTGCTCAAATTGGAATAAGACGAGAGACTACCTTGGTCGGATGTCATGTGGGTGGTGGCTCCGGTGTCCATGTACCAATTTGTGTCAGAGGGATTTAATCCAAGTGTGTGCATCACAACCTCAATGTCTGTAGGTGTGAGACCCATTGTATGATGGGCTTGCGGAGGCCGAGGCCCAAGCACACTGGCCTGCTGCCCCAGCCCATAAACTGGCCTGTTTGTCGAGACTGGACCCGAGAAACTAGGCCTGGGCCGTTGGGAAAACTGGGCCCAGTTTCCCCAATAATAACCTGGAAAATGCCACTATTTGGCCCATATTTACGGGCCCAGCTCCACTACATAGGGGCCCACTGTTGGGTACAATTTTGTTGTTGCTGCTGACTGCCACCAACACTGTTCCGGTCGCCACCATTGTTGCCGCCGCGATTCTTGCCATTAGTTTTTCGATTCTAACCCTTTTTGCCGCCACCGTGGTTGCGGTTTTGGCCAGAATTGTTGGAATCGGAGGGAGAAAAATTGGACTCGGTCATCATGACAGCAGGCGGGGCCCCAGTGGCCGCTTTCTTTGCTAATCCAGCCTCTTCGAGCGTGAGCATAGAACGGACCTGATAAAACAACGGAAGAGGACTTCTCTGACGAAGAAGCGTACCGACACCATTATAGGCCTCAGATAGGCCTGCAACCATCTGAAGTACGAGACGGTTGTTGGTGATGGGCGCACCAACGTTGCGGAGTTGGTCCGCCAATTCTTTCAACCTTTTGCAGTATGCTGAAACGTTGGGGAAATCTTTTATATTGACGTGGGAGAATTCTTGCTCAAGGGTAACATCACGAGAATTTTGATTATCTTGGCATATGTCACGCACTCTATTCCAAGTATCCATCGTCGTAACGTCTGGTTCAATAATCATTTGCAATAGGTCGGTAGATATAGTGGAGTAAATCCACTAAAGAACTGTAGCATCAATTGTCGTCCATAACTTAAGATCATCCTCAGGTTTTGGCACCTCCGTATCCGTAGGAGCCGCGGGGATAATGTGATGGAGGACTTAATGCGAGCGTGCGTGAACTCGGCCCGCATCACGTATTGAATGTTTTCTATTTCAAGAATAATAGGGATGTGATTCTTTATATTAGAAACAGTAAGGGCAGGGTGAAACGTGTTCTTAGTCATAATAGCAACGCAAGACGTGATGGAGGGATTTGGGAGAAAATTTAGGTAATTTAGAGGAGGTGAATCGGCCGGAACTGAAAGGAAGTCCTCGAAAACTGTGCCACGAGAAAGAAGATTGAGGAGAGGAAAAATAACCTACACCTCTGATACCATGAAAGAAATAATCCCTTGATTATTCTCATTAATGAAAGAGTATATATACAATTTACAATTTTTCATAATAGAAAACTTATTCCTATTTTAATCCCAAAACCCTATTCTAGTAGTACAAGAATCCTATAATTATGGTAAGTGTACAATACTAATTAATGTAATATTTATCCTAAATTATTACAACAACATTACCATAAACTGCCCAACCCGTGGGCTGCATATATGTACAAAACCGAGACAATATACATAAGATATACACGTGTATACCGTGTATATCTTATGTATATTTAACATATTTAACAGATACGATAAATCGATGATGGAATATTTTAAAGAAAAGAAGCGTAGTCATTAGTTGCAAAGGAACATACATTGAAGCGTGGAGTATTGTCAAGATAAAAATCTACTTATGTTTGTGTATTTCTTGTGCAGCAGAGGTACGTAGCCTTTTCTTTTCAACAGTAGCCACTGATTGCAGCGTCCATTTTCAAAATGCATTGGAACACATAGGCCCTTAAGGTTATTTAGATTTATAATGCAACAATCATCTGGTAATAGACTTTCTCAAAACAAGCCATCCAATGCCTTTTCAAACGCCATCTCAGTATTTCTTAGTTTTATGAATAAGTTGAGTTTGTTTTGAACTCCTATTCAACTCGACTGGTATTACACTTTTTAAGAGCGATTTCATCTGCCATCTAATTGCCGGTTCAAAAAGGAAAACATTGCATCAAGATTTCTCTCAATCTATTAATTTCTACTTCCAAAACATTAATTTTAGCACTATATCATGGTCTGATAAGACTCGTGAAGATCAAAAGATGGCGTCAACTTCTGCTTTTAGGTGATACAACCTTAATTTTATATTGCCTAACGAGTATTTTGGCTCTTGCAGATTCTTCAACATGCATGTAGGGCTTGATTAGCATTCGCACTAGCATCCGAGATTTGGCTAAGAGAAGTTGCATCTCAGGCTTTGTTCCTATAAAACCTTCTGACTTAACTTCTCTGAAGTGATTAACTGTTACATTTGAATAAAGTTACACTTCAAGAAATCATAGAGAGGGACCATCATTGTAAAAGTTTAGTGAATGTATAATGTAAAACTCTACTCCCTCCGTTCACTTTTACAAAAACTACAGTTCACAGTTCACATGGTCTAGCATGCTAAACAACTACAGTTCACAACTACAATTCACGCGAGTCGTCCTTCTAAAATTACAAATTTATGTGAACTGTAGTTGTTTAATTCTTCCATTTTATAATTAAATTAATGCTTTGCATCTGCATGCAGTAGCATGAAGCAAAAATAATACTCCTTCTGTCCTAATTTATGTGGCACAATTCCATTTTTAGTTTATCCCAAAAAGAAGGTTACATTTCTATAATTAGAAACAATTTAACTTTAAAATTCTCATTTTACCCTTAATGAAATTATTCATAGCCACACAATTATCTAAGGTTTGTTTTAGACTACATATTTTTAAAGTAACGTTTCTTTCTTAAACCTTTTTGACTTGAGCATTTAATCCTCCAATGTTATGCAGACTCTAATTACATAAACAACAGATTCTATCTCTAATTGGAAGTGTAACGTGTTGGAAATTTGCCTTTGGCGGGAGTTGCGACCGACCAACTTTAACGGCTTAAACACTAGTGTTACGTATGTTGGAGAATTCGGTTCTTCACACATGCATGATCTACTAAGTACGTAGATAACCGTAGGGCCAAGAATCGTCAAATTTCATTAAGAAATGAAAGAGATATTGGTCCACGAAGTGAGGTGTTTGAAGCATGGAAAGTGTGGTATTGGGTTCAATTCTCCCACATCGGTAGAGGAAGAAAGAATTGTTGTGTATATATTACTCGAAATTGGTTTGGGGTTTGGGACCCCAAGGGGTATCCCATGTGTTTAAAGGAGGGAGGACCTAGATGTGCTTCGGTTCGAGGAAAGACCACACGCGCGCGCCGCCGCCGCCGCCCGTCCGGTCCGGTTCCGGGCCACGGGCCACGGGCTGTGGGCCTTCTGATATTATCTTTTTGGGCCAGAAAACTTTGCCAGAAGTGCAGTTTGGACCAGTATTCTTTCAGATGTGCAGTTTGGTCCCAGAAGTTTCAAGATGTACAGTTTAGTCCCCGAAGTTTCAAGATGTACGCTTTGGTCCCCGAAGTTTTTCGAAAATCAAAATTTCGACGGTCAAAACAGAAACGCCAAAGCACTCAATTCAGCCATTTATTTTGGCTGAATTACTCCTCCCATAATGGCCAATTCCGTTGGTCTTTTCACCATTTAATTTGGTGGCTTTACTACCTCCATAATGGCCATTATTTGGCCAATAATGGCTGTTATGGAGGCAACTAAAGAGCCCTCCCTCACCTATATAAACACCCCTACACCATTGTTGAGACACACAGAAAATATACTTGCTATATACACGAAAATACACAAGCAAAACAGATTCTTCCTACACCTTCCTTGCATCATTTCTTGCTCAATATTCTTCAAGGTAGCATTTGAGTTTCCTTTGCTCAAGTGTTCCATTGCTGTTTTATCTTGGGAGACAAGTTGTCCAGGACGTATAAAGGATACATACGGGGCAATATTGTCTTAAGGACAGAGTGCCACACTCGACTCAGCAAAAACAGAAAAATAGTTTTTTCTTTTTCATCTTTGTAATTTCCAGTTTTCTAGTTGAATTGTAATTTCAATTCTTACGTTAGCAGTTGTTTGTAATTTCCGTTTCCTGCAACTTTTGTAACAACCAACATAACGTGCATGCTCGTAGGCTTACCAAGGTTTCAAATCTCCAGCTGGACCGGCTGTCCAGTTCAGTGTCTTTTCTCCTGGCTTCAGATAGGTGCTCTTGTCATGAGGCAATTTCCGAGCAAGCCCGTTTAAGATTTGGTGAAATGCATCTCTAGGTTCGGCTGGTTGTGGGAACAACATTTCCTTCTTCATTGATGGATTGGCTAGAAACATTTGCTTCCTTAGGACTACATCTGGTGGTATAGAAGTGAGAATAGACATCTTTTTCTGCGACAAACACACCAATATCTTCCCAAGGGATAGCGTCCGCAAAAGGCAAAACAATGTCATCCGCTATGATAACAGGTATGCAACCAATTACTAAGCTTTCTACCAATCTAGGACTCCATGGAGCCCAACCCAAAGGGCACAAGCAGAAAATGGACCGTTGCATGTCCTCATAATATGTAGTTGGGTGGTCAGTTGAGATGTCAAAAAGTGGATTGTTCTTGAAATTCTCCCAAATTGATGCCCTTGCTCCTCTGTTCATCCATGTTTAAAAATCAAATGGCAGCAATGGGTCCAAAAGCATTGAAATAGCTAGTCAGTGTCCATATATATTAGTCGGTTTAAGGCGGATTGGTTAACTTTTTAACAACGTCTTGGCAAAATCAAGACCTGTTCCCTGCCTTCTCTTTTTTAAAAAAAGAAAAAAACTTCCTTAATTTTCAAATGTTAAGTCCTACTTAATTATTAGCAGACACATGCCAAGCAACCAATTATGCTTGCATTGCTACACAAAATTTTTAGAATTTCCGTTGAACTCTTCCACAGAATGACTTGTAAGTTACTATTCAACTGAGACTCTCTAATAATTTAGAGATATACATATGTACCTGGCGTAATAACCACCCTCTGGGTCATTGTTGACATCATAAAACAAGACACGAAAATAAACAAAGATGGACCTTGGGGTGTCCGGGGGAATCAAGTGAGCCTGCATCTTTTGCGGGGGTGCATAGGGTGGTATTGTGATTGAACCCTCATTCAAACAAACATGGTTCCGCTGTCCAAATGTTTGGACTAACGTAGCATGCTGAAGCAATGGAAGAATGCCTCGTTCAATAGCTTTCTCTTCCTGCAAAAACCCAAGTGTCAGCGCGTCCACACACAGTTCGTTGAATGAGAAATAAAAAGAAGATGCATCACTAAGACAATATCTTAAACTATGCATTAGATAATCGATGTATAATACCTCTGAATTTTTCTTAGTCCATCATTTTAGAGCATCATTATCAAGCAGCTTAGTCTCTAAGCTGTTTAACTTAATCACAGAATGGCAAGAGTTCATACACACTACTCTCTGGGTAATTCCAGTCACCTAATTGTATATTGAATGCGATGTGATTGGAAACAGAGAAACCATTGATTGGACAGTTTGGTTTAGGGCTTATTAGTCTAGACTGATAGTAGTCCAAGGCAAAAGAATACTCACCATAATCGGATTCCCTAACCGCATTGTTAATTTAGATAGGGTAGTATATAAAACTAATATTAGAAAGGCAGAATACCTAAAAATCTCCCTAAACTTCGGACGAATTATTAGTTGTATACCTATTTATAGTCTGAATTATCCTTTGAACTTGGCTATTAACTATTGGAAAAAAGCTTAGTTGGGAGCTGATTTTTCAACCTATTTCATCCCCATGAGCCGAGTGTTACCACGCTCTTTGCCACATCGGGTCTTGAGAGTAAAGGCTATCAAATAGCCAAGTCCATAGGGTAATTATACTCCCTCCATCTCAATTTATACGACACTTTTTGTTTTTCGAGAGTCAATTTGACTAAAATTTGAAACTAAATTGGATTAGATTAACTCAATATTTTAACATAAAAATTTATATATTTGGGAACTACATGAAAAGTACTATAAATTGCAACTTTTCTCATATCAATTGGTCAAAGTTCATGCAGTTTGAATCTCGAAAAGTAAAAAAATGTCATATAAATTGGGACAGATGGAGTAATAAGACTACTGATAGTTTAAGTGTGCAACTAATAATTCGTGTCAGGTTTAGAGGTGTCTTTATGTATTTTGGCAATTAGAAATTTCAAAAGCAGACCATAGGCACACAGAAAATTGGGAAGAAAAAAATCCTACTTGATAATGAAAACAAGCTCCAAAATCATGAGTAACAAGCAAAAAGTGATCAGCTCCTGCAGTTTGGTTCCAGTAAGGCCAGTTTGTAGAAATGAGTTGTATTGTACTCCTCATAATCCGTGGAGATTTGAAGGGCAACGGCAACCCATTAGGCGTCAGGTCACAAATAGCGTACACCGGAGTATAAAACTAATCAGCTTCTTCAGGATTAAGAGTTCTAACAGCACTTGATAAAAGGAATCGATGCATGAATATTTCAGCAGCAAACATATGAGTGAGGCATCTGTTAAAAGTTATTATCAACTTAATATCCAAGACAATGGATAATCAATCTAGAATGTTCAAGTAGTTCTATAGAGTTGAAAGAAATCTTTAGGATGAAAGTTCTAGAGTGGAGTCTAGAAAGAATAACTCTAGAAATAAATAGAAGAATGATTCTAGAAAAAGGTAGTGAGGAATATTCTAGAATAGAGTAGTAATTAAGTATCCCAACTAGATTCTTCCATCACCAGCTATAAATAGAGGTGGTCTATTTGAGTTGTAATTGAGTGAGTAAGAAGTTCTCAAGAAGTGAGAGTAAGTCACAAGTGTGCATCCAAAAAGTATCCAAGTGAGTCTAAAGTGTGTGTAAGCTAAAGTGTGAGTGTCAAGTGTTGGTAAAAATAAAAGAGTAAGAACTTGGTGTATATTGTGGTCAAGTTATAGTGTTCAAGTCTTGGTGTAATTACTTTCACAATAATAAAGTAATTACGTTTTTCACGTGTTGTGTTGTCTAACAAGTGGCATCAGAGTCAGGCTGGTTCATACCAAAGAGTCATTTGTTGAGTTTCTTAGAGTGTTCGTGTGTGGTTTACTACTACAGAGCTTGTTGTCAAAATCAAGTTTTCTTGGTAAAAATAGAATTTTAGTCAAGACACGATGGGTGACCTTCAAGTGGTCGGTGAAATTAAGAAACTTAACAATCAGAATTACAGCACGTGGTCGATGCATATGGAGGCATATCTCCAAGGCCAAGACTTGTGGGAGATCGTTGGTGGTAATAAGGTCACACAACCAGAAGACGCAGCCGCTCTGAAGAAATGGAAGATTAGAGCTGGCAAAGCCATGTTTGCGATTCAGATCACAGTTGAAGATGAAATGTTGGAGCACATCAGACCGGCTAAGACACCGAAGGAAGCGTGGGATACTTTCACAACATTGTTCACCAAGAATAATGATTCGAGACTGCAGCTTCTGTAGAACAAGCTTCTCTCTATCAGACAATGTGACATGATGATCAACTAATACTTTACCAAGGTAAAATCTCTTTGTCGCGAAATTTCTGCATTAACTCTGCTACTGGCATGTCAGACGCTAGAATTAGAAGAAGAATTATTCATGGATTAAGGCAAGAATATAGAAATTTTATTGCCGCAATACAACGTTGGCCAAGCCAACCTTCTCTTGTTGAATTAGAAAACTTGCTAGTTGACCAAGAAGCATTGCCTAAGCAAATATCTGGAGTCTCATTAAGAGTGACGAAGAAGCACTCTATAGCAGTGATAAGAAAGGTCGATCCCGATCAAATGCTAGTAGAAATTCTAGAAAACATGATGACAAGGATAATCATTATGGAAGCTCCTAAACAGAGGGAGCTTAAAAGAAACAACCGGGGTGGCCACTCAAAGAATAACAACAAGTTTGATAGAAAATGTTATAACTGTGGGAAGAATGGGCCACATGGCTAAAAGTTGTTGGTTCAAAAAGAACACTGCAGAAAGCAATGCAGCCACGTCAAATGCAGGAAAAACAAGCGATGAAAGTTCTAGAGTGGATAATCAATCTAGAATGTCATCATCAACTTAATATCCAAGACAATGGATAATCAATCTAGAATGTTCAAGTAGTTCTATAGAGTTAAAAGAAGAACTTTAGGATGAAAGTTCTAGAGTGGAGTCTAGAAAGAATAACTCTAGAAATAAATAGAAGAGTGATTCTAGAAAAAGGTAGTGAAGAATATTCTAGAATAGAATAGTAATTAAGTATCCTAACTAGATTCTTCCATCACCACCTATAAATAGATTTGGTCTATTTGAGTTGTAATTGAGTGAGTAGGAAGTTCTCAAGAAGTGAGAGTAAGTCACAAGTGTACATTCAAAAAGTGTCCAAGTGAGTCTAAAGTGTGTGTAAGCTAAAGTGTGTGTAAGCTAAAGTGTGAGTAAGCTAAAGTGTGAGTGTCAAGTGTTGATAAAAATAAAAGAGTAAGAACTTGGTGTATATTGTGGTCAAGTTATAGTGTTCAAGTCTTGGTGTATTTACTTTCACAATAATAAAGTAATTACGTTTTTCACGTGTTGTGTTGTGTTGTCTAACAACATCTTGGATCTTTTTGCAGCAGCTTTTTGTTATATTTGTTTGGTAATTCATATATGTAAACTTTCAATCTTCTTACTGGATCATCTTCCAGTACATCACCAACACTTCCTAATAATATATAATACCAAAACCAATGTTTATAGAGAAAAGGGCCAAATTTGCCCTCCAACTATGTTTTATGGAACAAATTTGCCCTCCGTTAAACTTTGGGACCAAATATACCCTCATCGTTTACAAAGTTGTTAAATTTGCCCTCAATTGGACGGAAAGGTGTGTTGGACGCCACATCGGATCCATGTGGAGGACCACCACTGCTTCACCGTGAAACCACCAACCACCATCGTTTCCGCCAACCACGACCACCAACGTCACCAAAACCAACCTCCCACATCCCTCTTCTCTGATCGACCACAACCCACTGCTTCACCACCCCCATACCATTGTCAAAAAACCTATTACAGTTTGAGTTTAAGTTTTAGCTCTGATGAGTGAGGCATCGGAGAAATTGGAATTTTATGTAAAGGGTGGTTACCCATATCTTCTCTGTCAGCACCACTGATGACCATTAAACCAACATCCCTTTGAATAAACAAAAAGGGAAACAAACCCCTATACTCTTCTTGTTCTTCCTCTTTCACTTTGTGTTGTTGCTGATGTTGTAAATGGGCTGCGATGATTGCTTGATTTTCTTTCACACTATGATCAATTATGGCATTGAGAAATATCCGACCCGTATCTTGGGAGGGCGGTGACGATGTTTTTCGTCAAGAACAATGACGGTGGCTCTGGTTGTTCGCTATGGTGACGACGAGCAGCGGTGCAGTGGTGGTGTGAATCTTGTCATTGGTGGGTGTGATGGAGCTGGTGGTCCGACGTCGCAGTGGTGGTGGCGAGATTGTTTGGTTAGTGAAAATAAAAGTGAGAGAGAAGGAGAAGGGAGAGGGAAACGCAGAGAGGATGGTTTTGTGGTGGGGGGTCGGTTGTTGGCTGCTCCGGTTCACCGGAGCTGGAGCTCCTTGCCGGAGCAACGGGAGACAGAGAACGGATGGAGTAGAAAAAGTAGAGTGAGGTTTGGTATGGGTCCCACATACCATGTGTTTGATTGTCCTCCACGTGGATTCGACGTGGCATCCGACGTGGCGTCCAACACACCTTTCCGTCCAATTGAGGGCAAATTTAATAATTTTGCAAACGGTGAGGTTATATTTGATTCCAAAGTTTAACGGAGGGCAAAGTTGTTCCATAAAACATAGTTGGAGGGCAAATTTGACCCTTTTTCCATTACGATATTATTATTATTATTAAGTGAACAATTAATTGCGTTAATAAAACTCATTTTTCAACAAAAAGTTATACTGGAGTAATTACCAAAGCTTCAGCCTGATGTGCAGGAATATTTTTGATTTTGCAATACGTCTTTGTGTTAACAGTCATATTCCCTATATTCAAAGAACCAGCACAAGCAATAAACAGAATGGCATGGTGGGCACCTAATAATCACTAACAAAAAAGCTGAAATTAGCTACCAGTATTATCGGTAATCCCTGCTAAATTGCTCCTAGCTAGCAGATTTTTTTGATAATTCATCGAGA
Organism: Anisodus tanguticus; assembly: GCA_034509755.1. Classification (NCBI taxonomy): domain Eukaryota; kingdom Viridiplantae; phylum Streptophyta; class Magnoliopsida; order Solanales; family Solanaceae; genus Anisodus; species Anisodus tanguticus. The sequence continues at coordinate 24,339,502 of CM067550.1, read as the reverse complement.
ATCTGCTAAATAGGAATAATGAAGGATTTTGTTATTCAGCTATAGAATTTGTTCGTCGCAATTCATATTTTTTTAAGTAGTGAATATGTAGCTAATTGGTGACGTTAAGAAAATAAATTCAAAGTTTTAGTAAAGTTGCGATCCCTTGAATAAAGCGAGCCAAACTAATGATGAATTTAAGGGTGGCCAAAGGGGTGGGTCGGCCCGATCCCGACCCGACCCCACCCGTTATAAAAAAAATCGGTACCGGGACGGGACCTGGGCTCATCCCGCCCGGGCCCGGCTCGCCCCAGTCCCGCCAGCCCTGACCCGCCCCAATCCCACCCCGTGTCCCGCCCGACCCCTCCTATTTGCACAAAATAACTATTGCACCAATGACCATTTTATATTTTGGTCGTTGTGAAACGACCATTTTTGGCCTCCCCCTCCCCCGTACCCCCTTAATATTTATTTTTAACCCCTAAGTTATTATATTTATACTTTAACCCAATTTTCCAACTATAAATACCTCATTTTCTCTTCATCTTTCTCACAAATCTTCCTACAATTTCTCTACAAGTCTACATTGTCTACTAAATATTCAATTTTATTTATTCATTTGGGAGTGAAGTTGGCAACTAGCTTGAGGATCTTCCATAGAGCAATGTTTCAATTTTCAACCTCTCGATTACACGTTGACGTTACATCGGCGTTTGGTACGTTCGTTCCTTCATTAAATTATTATTGTTTCTTTATTTTATTTAGCGCACTCAATTTCATTTACTTTAATTATTTATTTGTATAATTAAAATGGAATGATTGAAATGTATGATTACGGGTAAGGGTAAGGGTCCAACTTCTTCTAGTAGGGGTAACAAGGGCAAGGCTACTTCTTCTAGTTCTAGTCATCCTATTCCTAGACAGGATGATTTGGTTGATACTGAAATTTTTCCTGAAATACCATTAAATTTAGACTATGAGATATTTTCTGAAACTCAACAAGAATTTAATTTAGAAGATGATCTAGATAACATACCCACTAGTGTAGATGACAAACCCACTAGTGCACCTCCAACTGGAACGTCTCCTATTCCTTGAGACGAGGCCCAAGAAAATGAAAATTAAAATCGGATGCATGGAAATTTTTTGATAGGGACGAAGAGAATCAAGTAGGTAGATGTCTAACTTGTAAAAATATTTTTAAATTTAAAATGAGAAAAGGTTAGGGTGGGACGGGATGTTTATTAAGACACGTACAAAACTTTCACCAAGCTAGGTGAAACCAACAACTGGCTGAAAAATCGGGTGCGCCAATGCCCTATCAGTCGGGACAAGGTTCACATACTGTCCCGGACCAAGTACAGGGTCAAATTAACCCTATGGCGGGGGAAATTATAGGCCCTAAATACGATAAACATAGAGATAGGGAAGCAATAGCAAATTAGTTGTTGTGGAGGGTTTGCCTTTTTCACTTCCTTCTTCTCCTGGTTTTATTCATTACATTAGAGTTATGTATAATCATTCATTTAACGGTTTTCTAGATCAACTGTTAGGAGAGATGTATTTAAATTTGCGCATGAATATCAATAGTATTTACGTTATTCCTTATATCATTTTTCTAGTAAAGTATCTATCACGTCTGATATAGGCCATAGTACTAACGGCCATGGTTATTTAACGGTAACATGTCATTGGATATATTATAAATGGTCTATGCAAAAACGTATTTTAGCGTATAGATATATAGATGATAGGCACACTGATACTTTTATTTCAGAAAATATTTATTCAGTTTGCGATTATTATGGCATAACTGATAAAATTATGACTATTACATTAGATAACGCTTCTTCTAATAATTATGCTATTAGAATTTTAAAAGATCTTTTAACTCCTTATTTTCCAAATCATTTTCATATAAAATGTGCACACCATATTTATAACTTAGTTGTAAATGATGGTCTAACACTTTTTTGCAGACATTCTTAATAAAATACAATTTGCTATAAACTTTATTTTAAAAAGTAATAGAATATAACGAAAAAAAGAATATAGAAAAAACTTGTGACGATTGCGGACTATCTTATAGAAAAATTCTCGAAAAGCAGCCACTAGGTGGAATTCTTTATACGAGCAACTACTTGTTGCTTATGATTATAGAAGACCTATAACTTTATTTTTAACGGCCATAATCGAAATCCAAATTATATGGTTGTGGATAACAATTGGAAAAAAAATTCAGAACTTATTATATTTCTAGAGAAATTTTTTCAAGCAACAAAAGAATTTTCCGGTATATATTATCCTACTATTTCTACTATGTTGTTTTATATAACTCTAATATTTTTATTACTTAGTGAATATATGGAAAAACCAGCTTATAAGACACCTATTAAAAAATGTTTATCAAATTAAAAAAATATTTTATTCCTACTTCAACTATTTATATTATTGGTGCTATATTAAATCCGACTATTAAAATAGACGGTTGTAGAGCACTAATTGAAACTATTTATGATTGTATAACAGTACTTTAACTTCTAACTCCAAAAAATCCAAATGACCCACCACCTATTGAACAAACTAAAGAAGAAGTGTTGTCTAGCAGCTAGCAACCAACCGACTTCCATACCATCTTCTTCTTCTTCAACACACCTCAAAAATGACATGTTGTTTCTGCGGCTAGTATTGAAAGCCTTAGAAATAGAATGTATAGTGGTAACACTACTAACCAAGTTAGCGAGTTTGATATTTTTGTTTTGCAGGGTGTTGTACCGTACTAAGCAGTTCTCAATGAAGAAGGACGTGAAGACTTGCTGAAATATTGGAGGGAGAATGAGAAGACATTTCCTACACTGTCAAAGATGACCCGAGATGTGTTGATTATTCAAGCGTCATTAACATCGTCTGAAAGTGCTTTTTCGGTCGGAAGATTTCAAATAGGAGAGCACATACACTCATTAGCGGGAGACAGCTTGGAGATTGCAGTATTATTCAGAGATTGGATACGAGCGGAGCAGAGAAGGTGCGGTCAATCGGAGATCAACGAAGAAGAAGACGAAAACTACAACGAAATCTTATCTGACGGTGGTGGAAGCGACGTCGAGCAATTTGACCAACAAATACCAATTCCAATCGAAGAACCACAAGAAATTACAAAGAAACTAGAAAAGATGTTTTTAAATATGTAATTTTTTAAATTGCAATTTTACTATGTTGTTTGCAACTTTCAACACCACAAAGTTGCAATTTTGACAATTATATTACAAAAAAATAATATTTATATTAAATAATATAAGAGACACAAAAACAGTATTGGGATGTTTTTATTACACTATCTTGTTTATATGTTATTTTTTAAAATAAGTGCAAAAAAAAAATCGGAAAAAACCCGATCCCGCCCCGCCCCGATAATATCGGTCCCTTTTTCCGACCGGACCGGGACCGGGACCGGGACGGGACATCGAAAAAACCCACCAGTCTCGGCCCGCCAGCCCCGCCGGGTACGGTCCCGCCCTACCCCCGTCCCGTCGGGTCCCGCCCCGCCCCGGAACCGTCCCGTTGGCCACCCCTAGATGAATTCAGGAAAGGAGGGGAGAAGGGATATACCAGAAATCCTCTCGGTTGTAACAGAAGCTGCTAGGAGAAGCTTTTTCCCTACAGCAATGGTGATGGTAGCAGTAGCAGAAAGACCCAACTAATCATCCTAAATGGAGAATAATGCATATTTGATTTGTTCGGAAAAAGCACTACGCAAAGGACGACTATATCAGCAAAGTGATCAATTGCTTGCTGCATGCAGTTGTTGGCAAGTCATAGACAATTTTTGGTAAGGAGTTACTAGTGTTCGGGTAGCTACCTTATTATTAGGTTCATTCAATGCATCTTTTCATTCCATTGATTTCGTAGACATGCATTTACCTTCTGATAGTAGACATGCTTTCTTTTTCCAATGTACCTAAACTAAATTTACCTTGTAGTAGTAACAGCAAAGGCAAGTTTCATGCTTTAATATTTTTCCTTTTCCTTTTCTATTCAACGACAATGATCCTACCAATGGATTGGCTATAACCTATAGGACCATGAAGCATTTCAAGTTTCAATTTGTTCAAATTTCAATTTCCCATTTGGTCTTACTATTCCCTTCTTCTCAATTTATACCACACTCTATCTTTTTTATCAATGCCAAAAAAATAACACTTTTCTAATGAAATGATATGTAGCCACACATTTTTCAATGTCTTGTTTTAGACCACAAGTTTTAAAAGGGGAAAAAGATCAAATATAACTCTCTACTTTATTTTATTAGCCAACTTTATCCTCCGTTAGTGATAGTAAACAAAAATATCCGTGTCGTCAACAAAGTTTACATCTATACCTTTAATTGAATGGAAAACCCCGAAATGCTACAAAATTACCCGATTTCAATTAAAATTGTCTGACCCATCTCTTTTAACCCAACTCGCGACCCTGAGACTTTTCCGGCCACCATATCCTCTCCCTCACTGTTGCTTGCTCCACAACCATGACTGTCGGCGAGCTCGTGACACCGGAGCTCCGGCGAGCTCCAGCCACTATCACATCATTGTTGCTTCCCTTTTCCCCATTCACGTTATGTTGTTGTTTTTGAAAGTATATGTATGTCCCAAAGACAATCTGTATTAGGACAAATGTACTTTATACACATTCGTATTATTATTGATGGAGATTAATATTTTGGCATTTGCAATTATTGAATTATTAGTTGATTGTTTATAATATTCAATAATGTGCATCCCTAGAGGTTACGTTGTTATTAATAATGTGAGATATTAATATTATAACGTAACACTTAAAATAGCCTCGACTAATGATCATCGAGAATGGGATATCGATGATATGTGATAAGTCAACATGTGGTCTGCATCACATCCTTAGAGGATGTAGTATGTCTCACCTGCTACGAGTAATGGCTACTCGTGAAGCACACATGGATACTTTGGAAGTATTGGTATACCCTGCTGATATACTGTTTGTTATACTTGTCTAAAGTATGATCAGCGTGTGGGAGATAGAAGTCCTTAGACTTGAGGTCAATGCACACCTTGTCTACAAAGTGATATACATTGATTCTGTCCTAAGCTCAAATGCCTTATAGGTTGAGATACGGCTTGTATTGGGTACATTACGATGTGGATTAAAGGTGGTAGTTGAGCCAAGATTAGGATTCATTCCTCGAATGTATATTCGAGAGAACATTCAGCTTCTCAGTGATATTAGGTTGACTAAGTCGTTGGCCAACGCAATAGACATATTTAGAATATGGTCTAGTTGTCAACTAATATAGATGAGATACAATTATTAAGCCATTTGGATAGACACTTGACAAATCCTAAGCTTGATCGGGTGTGTCGTGAATGAAAGGATATCTTACCACATAGAGGTTAAGTTTACTGGATTTGTGTAAACGTACTTCACATATTGAGTTCGTCTTGTGGCGCCGTCTAGGAGTTCCGCGTAGACCTTAATTTAATTAATGTCTATATGTGAAGGCATGTAGGGTCACACTATGTCGATTGTCTTTTCGATCTAAGGATGTATTGAGAGAGTATTAAATATTCGATTTAGAATCGAGATATTTAAATGAACAATGGTTGTTTTAATTAAGTCAAAATTAGATTTTGGATTTAATTAAGAATGTGCAAAAAATAAAATGAGACAGTGTAGGGCCACATCAGCGCCACGGCACCCACACCATAGGGCTGCGTCTCCATGACCTAATTTGTCTCGAATTTTGGTCCAGTCCCAAGGTCAAATCCTAATCCAGTTTTACCTTATTTTTCACCTATAAATACAAACCTATACTTCATTATTCATGCCACTTGATTTTCATATAATTATTCTAAGACCTTAGAGACTCAGAATCAAAACACTCTCTCGAACCTCTGCCAGATTTCCTAGCTTTCCAAAGGATGAATCTTGGATCTTGCAATCGAAAGGGCATTCGCGTGCGCACCCACAGTTGATAAAGATTCTAGATATTGTAAACATGTAAGTATCATTCAAGTCTTATGTTTACGATTTTAAATTACCTTATAGTCAAACAGTTCTACGTTTGTTGGGTTTGAAATAAGTTTTCAATATCCGCTGCGTACAACAACCCAACGAAATTTGTGAGAGACAAGAGAAATTAGAATACGTGTTGGACATGGTGTTCCCAACAGTCCTTGCGACAATTTCTGTTGAATATTCCTCTTTTGATAAGGATGCTTACCAAAAACACCTAGATGATGCCACTTCAGCACAGTGCATGATGTTGTCTTCCATGTCTATGGAACTTCAGAGACAACATTAGAACATGGGTCCCAATGAGATGCTCGAACACTTGAAGAGTCTCTATGACTCACAATCCTAGACTATGGTATATGAGTTACTGATAAAACCAGGTCTCGCAGCATGTGTTGAAGATGATAGTGCTGATAGAGAGACTTGCTTCAATTGGAACGAAGCTGCAAAAGAATGTCGCTACCAACCTCATCTTGAACTCTCTCCCTCGTTCCTTTGAAAACTTCATAGTGAATTACAATATGAATGGAACGAAGGCGAGTCTACCGGAGTTGCACAACATGCTCAAGACCTTTGAGTCTTCCGCTTCCAAAGACAAAGTTGTGCTCATGGTGAGCTCTACTAGCCGACCCAAGCCAAAAGGTAAGGAATGACAGAAGAAGAAGGGCAAAACAGTCGTTGTGCCCTCAGTTATGAAGCCTAAGTGAGGTGTGAAGAAGAAGAAGGTGAATTCGGCTAAGGATGTATGCCTCAACTGCAATAAGAAATGGCATTGAAAGAAGGACTGCACTACATCAAGAGGAGGAAAAGCACCAGGTGCTTCTACCTCTGGTGGACAAGGTATGTACATCATTGAAATAAATATGTCTATAAATAACTCTCATTCCTGGGTATTGGATACCACTTGTGGCTCACACATTTGTACCAATGTGGAGGGGCTAACTGATAGTAGGAAGGTTGGACCAAGAGAGGTGGAGTTACGCGTTGGAAATGGAGCACGAGTGGATGCTGAGCGCGTAGGAACTTATAGATTAAATTTGTCTTTTGGCTATTGTCTAGTGTTAAATGATTATTACTATGTACCCTCGTTAACGAGGAATATCATTTCTATCCCTGTTTTGGACATGGAGGGTTTTTCCTCATATATTTATAATGGCAATCAGGTACTGTCTTTTGATAATGTTATATATGAAATTGCTCCTCTTGTGTATGGATTATATACACTAAACTACAGTCGAGAAATATTCAATGTACAAAATAAATGAGCTAAGATAAGTAATAGAAACTCTACCTACTATGGCATTGCAAACTTGGTCATATCAACGAATCAAGGATAGCAAGGTTGAGGAAGTTAGACTACCTCGAACCATTTGACTTGGAGTCTTATGGTAACTGTGAATCTTGCTTGAGAGGAAAGATGACCAATAAGTAGGGATGGCAACGGATCAAATCTGGACCGGATCCTACTAGATCTAGATCCAGATCCAGATCCATTTTTTACATGTGGATCCAGATCCGGATCCACCGGGTTCACGGATCGGATCTGGATCCACATGTAAAAAAAATTGCCTTGCTAATAATGTAACCTTTCTAAAAAAAAAATTGAACTGACAAACGATTTTACTTAGCTAACAGTTTACTGTGTTTCAATTTTGAAATGTTCATATGAGATATTTTGTTCGTTGTCTCGTTTAGATTGTGAGCTATTAATTAAAAATATTGGACAATGACAATAGATGTGGAAAATGCTGACTAGTATTTCCACAATGCAGAACTTTCATGTGCTTGGAATCTTCACAAATGAAGTGAATATAATTTTAACTACTTGTTTATGGAGATGTTAGTCATTCACTAATATAACATTGATTTTATTATCGAAGTTACCTCTTTATTTTTTGGTTTTTGAGTTAACGCGGGGATAAATTAAACTTGTTTTGAGAATTAAACTTGCAAGGATGTGCTTAGCAATTTTAAGAAAATACTTATAAAATTACATTCTAGGTTATGAATATATTTAATAGAAACGGATCCACGGGTCAGATCTGGACTGGATACAGATCTCAAATACAAGATCTAGATCCAGATCCGATCCGTCAGAAATGGATCCGGATCCGTCAGGTCCAAATTTTGAAGATCCATATCCTATAAAACGGATCCAGGATCCACTGTCATCTCTACTAATAAGCCACTTTCTGGGAAAGGTGTGCGAGCCAAGGAGGTGCTTGAGTTGGTCCATACTGATGTATGTGGACCATTTTCGACTCAAGCTAAAAGAGGTTTCCCATAAGTCATCACTTTTACTGACGACTTCACAAGGTATAGATATGTGTATCTTATGAGACATAAATCAGAGGCTTTTGAGAAGTTCAAAGAGTACAAGTCGGAAGTAGAGAAGCAACTTGCAACAAGTATCAAGACCCTTCGATCGGATCGATGAGGTGAATACTTGAGCAAGGATTTTCTAGATTACTTAAAGCGACATAGAGTCCAATCAGAGTGGACACCTCCTGGAACACCACAGATGAATGGTGTTGCCGAAAGGAGAAACTGAACCTTATTAGATATGGTTCGATCCATGATGAGCTTCTCAGCTCTACCGACATACCTTTGGGGTCATGTTATACAAATCTCAATATATGTTCTGAACAAGGTTCCTTCCAAGTTAGTAGAAAAGACACCCTATGAGATATGGTATGGCAAGAAGTTAACTCTTAAACATATGAGATCCTGGGGTGAAATGCATATGTTAAGAAGATGCTCACTGACAAGTTGGAATCCAAAAGTGAGAAATGTTACTTCGTGGGGTATCCAAAGGAAACTAAGGGATACTACTTCTATCTTCCTGGAGAACGTAAGGTCATTGCTTCCAGGAATGCAACTTTCCTTGAAGAAGAATATGTCTACAAGGAACATAGTTGCACAGAGATAGAACTTGAAGAAATTCAAGAACCGCAAGATAACATATATGTTTAATCCTTGCCGAATGACCAAGGAAAGAATTCAGTGGGAGTATTTGGCGAAGGTTGGGTACTTCAAGTACGCCCTTTGGCCAGTGGGAGTTTTACGAGAAATAATGCAGAAATGCAAGATCCTCCTACACAGCCTTTGGGAGTAGATGCAATGGTTGCACCTCCTCCCATTCAGAAAATACATGAAAATAATATTCCTGAAAGCTCTTAAGTTAGTGGATTATCCAACACACAAGAACCCTCTCACAATCAGAACATACCAAGCACTGAACTGCAAACCAATCAACTCCGTAGGTCCACTAGGACTCATCGTCCTCCTGAAAAAACTAAATCTGCTTGTGGAAACACATTGTGAGATAGATATTCCCGATAACGATGAGCCTACAACCTATAGCGAAGAAATGTTAGACATTGATTCGAAGAGATGGCAAGAAGCCATAAAATCTGAGATGTAATCTATGTACATCAATCAAGTGTGGAACTTGGTTGATTTGCCAGCTGGGGTTAAACCCATAGGATGCAAACGGATCTTCAAGAAGAAGATCGATGCATTTGGAAATGTATAGACTTATAAAGCAAGGTTGGTGGCTAAATGTTATAATCAACGGCCTGGGGTCGATTATGATGAAACCTTTTTATCTGTTGCTAAGATTAAGTCCATTCGGATTTTGCTTGCAATAGCTGCATATTATGACTATGACATTTGGCAAATGGACGTCAAAACCGCTTTCATCAATGGTAATCTAGCTGAGGAGGTGTATATGAAACAACCTGAGGGTTTTTCGCTTGAGTCCAAACCAAATGCTATATGCAAGCTACAAAAGTCCATTTATGGGCTTAAGCAAGCCTCGAGGAGTTGGAATATTTTCTTTGACAAGGCTATTAAGTCATTTGATTTCGTCAGAAGCAAAAAGAATCCTTGTGTTTATATTAAGCGCAAGGATGGGAGTATTGCCTTCATTATTATATATGTAGATGACATATTGATAATGAGAGACAATAAAACTCTCCTACAGTCAATCAAGGAGTGGTTGTCCAGTACCTTCATGATGAAGAATTTAAGTGAAGCCTGCTACATTCTGAGAATTAGGATCTATAGAGATAGACCTAATAGATTATTGGGGTTGTCACAGTCAGTATACATAGACAAAGTGCTTAGACATTTTTCTATGGAAAATTCCAAGAAAGGCGGTCTACCTATGGGACAAGGCATCATGTTATCTAAGAAGGACAGTTTTTCTAATGCTATAGAACTTGAACGCATGAAGAGGATCCCATATGCTTCGGCTATAGGATCGATCATGTATGCCATGACCTGTACTAGGCCAGATGTGGCCTTTACACTTAGTATGACTTGAAAATTCCAACAGAATCCTGGGGAAGAACATTGGAAAGTAGTCAAGAGTATTCTTAAGTATCTTAGACGAACTAAAGATTACTTCTTAGTCTATGGTGGGGAAGAAAAGCTAGCTGCTATTAGGTATACTGATGCTAGCTTCCAGACGGATCTTGATGACTTCAAATCTCAGTCTGGGTACAAGTTCATTTTCAATGGTGGAGCAGTGAGCTGGAAAAGTTCCAAACAAGTTACAACTGCTGATTTGACAGCAGAAGCTGAGTACATTGCTGGATCGGAAGTTGGTAAAGAAGTTGTCGCAATTTTTGAGCTCGTGAAGGAACTAAGGGTAGTTCCGAGTGCCAGTTGTCCAATAACTATTTATTGTGGCAACACTGGTGCGATTGCACAAGCTAAGGAACCAAGATCAACAAACAGAAACAAACATGTACCAAAGAAGTACCACATACTCATGGAGATGGTGGAGACTGAAGAGATTAGATTAGACTATGTTTCCACAGACGATAATATAGTTGACCCATTCACTAAACCATTAAGCTTAGTAAAGCATAATGGTCATTTTGATAATATGGGCATTAAATATGTTGGAGATTGGCTCTAGGCCAAGTGGGAGATTGAAAGTATATGTATGTCCTAGAGACAATCTGTATTAGGACAAATGTATTTTATACACATTCGTATTATTATTAATGGAGATTAATATTTTGGCATTTGCAATTATTGAATTATTAGTTGATTGTTTATAATATTCTATAATATGCATTCCTAGAGGTTACGTTGTTATTAATAATGTGAGATATTAATATTATAACGTAACACTTAAAATAGCATCGACTAATGATCATCGAGAATGGAATATCGATGATATGTGATAAGTCGATGTGTGGTCTGCATCACATCCTTAGAGGATGTAGTATGTCTCACTTGCAATGAGTAATGGCTACTCGTGATGGACACATGGATACTTTGGAAGTATTGGTATACCCTGCTGATATATTGTTTGTTATACTTGTCTAAAGTATGATCAGCGTGTGGGAGATAGAAGTCTTTAGACTTGAGGTCAATGCGCACCTTGTGTACAACGTAATATACTTTGATCCTGTCCTAAGCTCAAATGCCTTATAGGTTGAGATACAACTTGTATTGGGTACATTACGATGTGGATTAAAGGTGGTAGTTGAGCCAAGATTAGGATTCATTCCTCGAATGTATATTCGAGAGAACACTCAGCTTCTCAGTGATATTAGGTTGACTAAGTCGTTGTCCAACGCAAATAGACATATTTAGAATATGGTCTAGTTGTCAACTAATATAGATGAGATACAATGATTAAGCCATTTAGATAGACACTTGACAAAATCCTAACCTTGATCGAGTGTGTCGTGAATGAAAGGATTTTATCTTACCACATAGAGGTTAAGTTTACTGGATTTGTGTAAACGTACTTCACATATTGAGTTCGTCTTGCGGCGTCGTTTAGGAGTTCCGCGTAGACCTTAATTTGATTAATGTCGATATGTGAAGGCTTGTAGGATCACACTATGTCGATTGTCTTTTCGATCTAAGAATGTATTGAGAGAGTATTAAATATTCGATTTAGAATCGAGATATTTAAATGAATAATGATTATTTTAATTAAGTCAAAATTAGATTTTGGATTTAATTAAGAATGTGCGAAAAATAAAATGAGACAGTGTAGGGCTGCGACGCCATGACCTAATCTGTCTCGAATTTTGGGCCAGGCCCAAGGTCAAACCCTAATCCGGTTTGACTTAATTTTTCGTCTATAAATACAGGCCTACACTTCATTATTCATAACACTTGATTTCCATATCATTATTCTAAAACTTAAGTCTTAGAGACTTAGAATCAAAACACTCTCTCGAACCTCTGCCGGATTTCCTAGCTTTCCAAATGAGGAATACATTGAAGCTTGGATCTTGCAATCGAAAGGGCATTCGCGTGCGCACCCACAATTGATAAAGATTCCAGATATTGTAAACATGTAAGTACCATTCAAGTCTTATGTTTACGGTTTTAAATTACCCTATAGTCAAACAGTTCTAAGTTTGTTTGGTTTAAAACAAGTTTCCAATATCCGCTGCGTACAACAACCCTTACTAAAACCTTTAGTTTTGCAGGTAACTCAACCACTGTACCACCAATTCCACCGGCGGCTACTTCATTTTGGCTATCTACATCAACCTGTCACTTGGCCACATACCACTTTCCCTCGTCACCAAGTAAGCTCACATTTCTCACTCTTCATAGTTGTATTTGAAGTCTGAGTAATTGAGTATGTCAGTTTTGTGTATCGGTTTCAACTGAATTTCGTGTTACATGTATTAGTGTAATTGCTCTCTATGAATTATGTTATTTTGTTTTGTTTTTAGATTATCAAATTATATTGCCGTCGAAGTTCCAGCTCCTTAAATCATGTTCGTGCCTTACTTTCAAGTCAATCTCAGTGGTTGAGTTACCTGCAAAACAACAACAAAACGTGAGTGGGGAAAGGGGGAGCAACAGTGATGTGATGGTGGCTGGAGCTCGCCGGAGCTCCGGTGTCACAAGCTCGCCGGCATTAATGGTTGTGGAGCAAGCAACAGTGAGGGAGATGAGATGTGGCCGGAGAAGTTTCAGGTTGCGAGTCAGGTTAAAAAAGACGGGTCTGACAATTTTAATTGAAATCGGTAATTTTATAGCATTTTGGGTTCAATTAATAGTATAGATGTAAACTTTGTTGACGGAATAAAGTTAACTAATAAAGTAAAGTAGAGGAATATATTTGACTCTTTTTCCTTTTAGGGTCTCTATTTTATGGAAATAATATTATTTCCGGTGTCATTATTCCTACTTCTGCAGCTATAGGTTTATATTTTACCTAATCTGGAAAGCGTCATCCGTTGATGAATGGTTATACAATTATGGTCCGTATGAACTAATTGTTCTACACTTCTTACTTGAAGTAGTTTATTCCTTTCTTTCTTAAACTCTGTGACGAGTCAATCTCTTCGTATAAAATGAGATGGAAGGAGTAATTCATTTCCAGGTTGACGTTACTTGTTTGGGCCTTTTTTATTTCGGGCCGAATAAGTATACGTCTCTCCTATTATTCATTAATGAAACCATCGTCATCTTGAATCAACTTGCTTCCGTGTCCAATATCTTTTTTATTTGAAAAATGGCTCCACATGGCTAATTGGATGAATATATGGCACAAAATAACTCAATTTCCATTGTACTATTAGATGGTTTAGCCCATTTTACCTATTTAATATAAACCAACAAATTTTCTCCACCAGTAACACCATCCATAAGCCAAGTCGATCAGAATAATTGTTCCACCCAAATATCAACGATAAGGATAAAGAACCAAACCTCTCCATGATACACTCATCCCTGTTTTTTACAACAACAACATACCCAATAAAATTCCACAACGTGGATCTGGAGAGGGTAGAGTGTACGCAGATTTTACCTCTACTTTAATAGGTAGAGAGGTTGTTTTCGATCCTTGATTTCTATTAATGGTTTTTGTGAGTAAAGAGCTTTTGGGGTCGGGATCAGTGGTGGTTTTCCCCTATAATGACGGCTGAACAGTGGAGTTACAGTTATGTTTGAGTGGAGACATGACGATGTAGTGGTTGAATTTGAAGGGAGAAAATTAAAGAGGTGTATATGTATACCCATGTGTGTGGTTGTGTGTATATATTATGTATGTGTCTGATGAATATATGATAAATAACTTTAGATTTAAGTCCTGACAGTTTGCATACTACAAGTGAATTTTAGACCCGTGTATCTGAAGTTATAAGTTACAAGTCTTACTTTGCAAAAACAAATCTCCCAAAACTTTTGATGGAGATTAAAAATAACTTCATTTGCTTGTAATTCACTTTAACTAATTTCTCTGAACTTGCATCGCACGTGTATATCAAATCATGCAAATATGTTATCCAACTGTCACATAAAATATTTCTTCATAATGCAAATAAATAATTTGAAAAATAGCTGATTTAATGAAACCAATTAAGTTATTTACCTTTTGTAGAATTTTATCACCTTTCTTCTGTTTTGTTGAACATTTGAACTTGATAGGAACTTTAGTTTGTAAATATTATGTGCATAATTAGCATATTTAAGTAAACATATGATTTTAATGATAATCAATTTAATTATGCAGGAAAATGAAGCCCAACAGAAGAAAGGAGCTTAGTCCAACCCTTGCGTCCCAACAGCTAAAGGAAGCCCAAGTCAAAGGAAAGTAGACTTACTTTAATAAATAAGTAAATGTCGTTATAAACAGAAAATGTACAATCAGCAAGGGAAGAAAATTGCAAGAAGAAATTTGAAGTCAATGCGGCACAATACAAGTACCAAGAAAGGCGGCGTATAATTCAAGGGTTTTCCAAAGGAAAAGAATATCAACCATTTATTGATAAATCTGGTTAAGAAAAAATTAAGAAGGAAAGTTAGTACCAGCAATCAATTAAGCTCAACTTTGTTCTTGGAGATGGGACAATCAATTCTTCTTTCCAACTTGGGTTGTCATCTCCGTCAAAAAGCCCAACGTCCATATTCAAGATTGTGTAAGGGCTCTCAAAGGAGAAAAAAATATACTTTTGTCTCAAATTTTTTTTTTTGCTTTACTTTTTTTATTAAGCATTTTATTTCTTAATGATTTAGTGTGTACTTAAAAAAAAAAAAAGGGGGGGAGAGAAAAAGTATAATTGGTGAGGCGTTGAATCAAAAGAAAAATTATTAGAGATTAAATGTAGAAGTAGGAGTTACACTTTATCACCATTGTACCAAAACAACTTACAAGAGCTTACAGAGAGTATTCTTGCAATACAATAGAAACTGGATTAAGATTCACATTGAGTCTAACTAGTATAAAATTATTTTTTTATCACTTTAGTTTCTACAATTACTTTCAGCGTTATTTGTGAATTTAGTTACTACTCATATTGACAGTCGACTACCTTATATAGTGCGTCAACTAGAAAAATAAAGAAGATACAATTTATCCCCCCACCCTCTCCTCTCTTGCAATTTCAATTGGTATCAGAGCTTAATCTCACACTCATCTTTTGAGTAATAACAAGTGAAAACAGATCATGTTTGATAATACGTTATTGTTGGTGCTTTATTTTAAGAAGGAACCTCTTAATCCAGACCATCCTACTTTAAAGAAAAACATTTCTCTCATTGGAAAGTAAGGATTAAGACTTGCATCAAATCATATAATGTAAAAGTATGGAGCCTCGTCAAGCTGGAAGATATTCTCACGTCAAAGTCAAAATTTGATGCCAAGAAGAATGAGAGTGCAACCCCTACTGATGAGTTGGCTTGTCTTCCTGACTATACTAAAGAACATATGGAGGTAATCTAATTGCACTCAAAGGCATGAAATCTATTATATAATGACATCGGAGAAGAATATAAAAAGATTCACTTGTGAAACTGCTGAAAAATATGAGATAAATTGTATATATGAAGGTACAGACAAAGTCAAGAGGATTATTGTTAGCCTTCTTGTTTAAATTATATATAATTTTATAAAATTTATAAATTAATTTATAAAATTAATTTATTAATTATATTTTTCTTTGGATAATGATAAAAGATTAATTTGATTGGACATTGATGTAAGCTGAAGATTGTCCAAACACTTGTTTGTAATCATTTTAACCATTTGGAGAAAACCTAAAAAGTAAGATTAGAAGCTCTCTTTTAGAGAAATATGTTTTTATTTATTCACTTTTGCTTATCCTATTTTGGCATAATCTTATCTTGATATTCTAACGAGTGAACAAAATTTATATACCTGCTGCCGTGATTATTTTTATTATTCTAGGATGAGAAATTATACAAAATAAAAAAGAAGTTTGAGTTTCTAATAATTGCTTATAGCATAAAAAGTTTGTTGGGAATAAGAGGAAATAAAATATAATAGGGACTTAGTAAGAATGTGGTACAGCAGATAGATTGCTCCTTCCTTAATCAGAGATTTCATGTTCGAGCTTGGATATAGAAAAATTCTTAATAGGGAGTGTTTTCCTCGAATGGGTTCTACGCGTACAAATTAAGAAAATAATCGGACTCCAATATATATATTAACACCGAATGAAAAAAAAAAATCATCACCACTGTATACCTGAAGATGAAATGTCACCAAGTCATCCTATTAAGTCAGGTATAGCATGTGATATGCTAGCTGGAGAGTTGATAATGAGTGACTCTTAATGACTTACCAAACATCAACGAAAATGGAGCCACTTTTTCTGCTGAGCATATTCCTCTCTGTGATAAGAAAAATATAAAATGAAAACTATAACCCAAAAAGAGAAAGAGAAGGCAAAGGTGTGCCCTTGCTTACTAATGAACATCACGTTTCTTCATTGGCCAGATCACGATCTCATCATCCCATATCTCGTCAATTTCCGGAAGAATAACAATTTACCTTATAATCATCGACAAATATTAATGCAAGAAAAAGTTTTAAACTATCATGACATCTATAAAAGGTAACTTTGTATAAGAAGTAGAAGTTATAATTAGGCAGATTACTTATTACCATAAATAAATACCACTTGTATTAAAAACTTATTAATTTATTAAACTTATTAGCAGTCTTAAGATTTTCTATTGTGGGAGGGAAATTATATTTTAAGTTCAATTGAGATTTACATAAAATTAATAGAGCCCCAACAGTAAGCCCCTAACCGGTTTAGGAATTAAACATTGGTGAACTGATAGCAAAGTTGTTTATCCTAAATAAACAGAAAACCCTAACCCGTTTAGGAATTAAGTATCGTGTGGAGTGATAACTGTTAAATATGTTAAGTATACCTGTGATATACACGAAATATACGCCGTGTATATCACAGGCTGCCTTCGATAATTGGATTGTTGGGCCGTGATATACACGGCGTATATTTCGTGTATATCACGGGCGATAATTGGATTGTTGGGCCGTGATATACATGGTGTATATCAACCATGTATATCACGGTTTAGTGTCCTAGTTTAGGTAAAGTTTGGTTGTAATTATTATTCTACACATACCATAATTGTATAGTTAGTGTCCAAGTAGAATAAGGTTTTAGGAGTAGAATAGGAATAGGATTCTCCTGTTATGGAAATATGTAAATTGTATATATACTCTTTCAATTAATGAAAATAATCAAGGGATTATTTTTTTCATGGTATCAGAAGTCTAGGTCTTAAAATCATCTCTCTAAAATTCCTCCAACTTCCGTCGCCTACCTCGAGTTTCGAGCCCCCTTCTTCTTGGATTTCGTGCCCGACTGTTCCTCCTCTCTTTCCAAATCCCTCAATAACATATTGTTCTAGCAGTATGTCTACATCAAGGAACATGTTTCATCACGCACGCTCGCATCAAGTCATCCATCACATAATCCCCGCGGCTCCTGAGGATACGGAGGTGCCAAGACGCAAGGATGATCCTAAGTTGTGGACGACTCTTGATGCCACTGTCCTTCAATGGATATACTTCATAATTTCTACCGACCTTTTGCAAACAATTATTGAGCCTGACGCTACGGTGCAGACAACTTGGGATAGACTACGTGATATATTCCAAGATAATCAAAATTCTAGAGTTGTTACTCTTGAGCAGGAATTATTCCACGTCAACATAGAAGACTTCCCTAATGTTTCAGCTTATTGCAAAAGATTGAAATAATTGGCAGACCAACTCCGCAACGTTGGCGCACTGGTTTCGAATGATCGTTTGGTCATACAAATGGTTCCATGCCTCTCTGAGGCCTATAGTGGTCACGCTTCTTCGACAAAACAATCCTCTTCTGCAATTTTATCAGGCTCGTTCTATGCTTACACTCGAAGAAGCAGGCATGGCTAAAAAGGCGGCTACCGGTGCTAGTCCCGTAGTCATGATGACCGAGTCCACTTTTCATCCTACCGGTTCCAACAACTCGGGCCAAAACCGCAACAAGGGTAGCGGCAAAAAAGGATAAAATAAGAAAAATAATGGCAAGAATCGCGGCGAAAGAACATCAAGGCAAATTTAACAACGGTGGTGGCGGTGGTGGCCCTCGGGGCGATCAAAGAATAAAGCTTTTGGGCCCCGCAGTGGCAGTGGGCCCCATAAAAACAATGGCAACCCAGTGGTTCAGCCTCACTAGCAGTGGGCCAGCCAGCAGCAGCCAAGGCCCAACATACAGTGGCCCAATTTCAATCATCCATCTGGGCCGAGGCTGTAAGCAGGGGTACTTGGGCTTCGGCCCCCGCAGGCCCACCACGCAGTGGCCCCCATTTCTACCGACATCGAAGCCGCAATGCACACACTTGGATTAAATTCTCTGGACACAAATTGGTATATGGACACTGGTGCCACTACCCACATGACATCTGATTCAAGTACTCTCTCGTCTTATTCCAATTTGAGCAACCCTTGTGC
The DNA here is from genome assembly GCA_034509755.1 of Anisodus tanguticus. Classification (NCBI taxonomy): domain Eukaryota; kingdom Viridiplantae; phylum Streptophyta; class Magnoliopsida; order Solanales; family Solanaceae; genus Anisodus; species Anisodus tanguticus. The sequence continues at coordinate 24,320,709 of CM067550.1, read as the reverse complement.
CATAATTGTTGGTAATGGTAATTCTATTCCGATTCGTGGTTATGGTCATAAAACTTTGTCTCCCCCTCATCCACCCCTTATCTTGAAAAATACCATACATGCCCCCAAATTGATTAAAAACTTAGTATCTGTCCATAAATTCACCACTGACAATTCCGTGTCTATTGAATTTGATCCATTTGGTTTCTCTGTGAAGGATTTCAAGACGGGGAGTCATCTCATGAGGTGTGATAGTAGGGGAGATATTTATCCTATCATGCCAAGTTCCGGTCTATCGAGTCAAGCCTTGCCGTCAGCATTTGCAGCCCTTGCTCCTTCCTTGTGGCATGCTCGTCTTGGTCATCCAGGGTCGTCTATTTTGTCTTCCTTAAATAAAAATAATTTTATTTCATGTAAGGGTACGCATAGTACTCTGAATTGTCATTCTTGTTCTTTAGGAAAAATTGTTAGGTTGCCGTTTGTAGCCTCTAATTCTCATACATTAATGTCATTTGATATTTTTCATAGCGACTTATGGACATCTCATGTTCTTAGTTCTTTGGGTCATCGGTATTATGTTCTCTTTTTGGATGATTATTCTAAATTTTTATGAACTTTTCCAATAGTGAAAAAATCTCAAGTTTTTTCTATCTTCTTAAAATTTAGAGCATTCATTAGAACCCAATTCGAACGAGAAATAAAAAATATTCAATGTGATAATGGCAGGGAATATGACAACGGGTATTTCGGAAATTTTGTGCAACTAATGGGATCAATTTTCATTTTTCTTTCCCTCATACGTCTTCACAAAATGGGACAGTCGAACGCAAAATTCATACCATTAATAACATTGTCCGCACTTTATTGATTCATGCTTCCGTACCCCCGCCTTTTTGGCATCATGCTCTACAAATGACTACATATCTCCTAAACATTCTTCCTTCCAAAGGTTTGACATATTCACCCCCTTCAAATTTTATATAATAGGATTCCTTCGTATTCACATCTTAGGATCTTTGGGTGCTTATGTTATCAGTTTTTTCTGCCCACCACAATTAACAAACTTCAAGCCCGGTCTACTCCGTGTGTGTTTTTGGGTTTTCCGTCTAATCATCGTGGTTACAAATGTTTTGATTTATCCTTTAATAAAATCATTATCACCATGTAATTTTTTATGAACCCCAGTTTCCGTTTGCTAAGGTTAGTAATCTCGTGCCCAGTTCGTATAATTTTTTGGATAATGGTATATCCCCGTATATTATTCATCATTTTTCGAACATATCCCGCACCCCAAATCCTCCAGCGGGTCCACTGCCCGCTGGTCCCACTGGTCTGTCGCAACCCTCTCGTGCCCACTCATTTCATCGCGCCGCAGAATTCGGTAACTAGGCCAGTCCAGCCCAATACTGGAACTAGTCCAGTTCCTGCATCCGCCACTGTTTCTTCTTACCAAGTTGGGCTAGCAGGCCTATTGCCTGCTGGCCCGTCCGTTCCGAGTCCTGAAAATTCCCACAATCCTCCTAATTCTTTCCCAAGTCATAGACCGGTCACTTGTAGTCAACGGGGTATTTTTAAACCAAAAAGCATTTTAATTTAACTTCTAATGTTCTTAAATCACCCTTACCCCGTAATCATGTGTCTGCATTAAATGACCCGAATTGGAAAATTGCTATGACCGATGAATATAATGCTCTTACTGATAATAAGACGTGGGAGTTGGTGCCCCGTCCATCTGGTATTAATATTATTAGGTCTATGTGGATTTTTGCTCATAAGGACAATTCAGACAGTTCGTTTGCAAGGCATAAGGCTCGGCTTGTGGGTGATAGTAAGACTCAACAGGTTGATGTGGATTGTGGGGAGACGTTTAGTCCGGTGGTCAAGCCGGCTACCATTCACACTGTGCTCAGCTTGGCTCTTTCGAAAGCATAACCCATTCATCAGTTAGATGTGAAGAATGCTTTCTTACATGGTGATCTCAAGAAAACAGTCTATATGCATCAGCCTTTGGGGTTTCGGGATCCCAAATATCCTCATCATATCTGTTTGTTGAAAAAGACCTTATATGGACTTAAGCAGTCCCCCCGGACCTGGAATAAGAGGTTTGTCGACTATGTTTCGACTATTGGGTTCACTCACAGCAGGTCGAATAATTCATTTTTCATCTATCGTCGTGGTTCGTCCTTGGCTTATATACTATTATATGTAGATGATATTATCCTGACTGCCTCTTCTGATTCCTTACGCCAGTCTATCATGACAATGCTCGTTCTGAGTTTGCTATGAAAGACTTGGGGCCCTTGAGTTATTTTTTTTGGATTGCTGTCACTCGTTATGCAGGTGGATTGTTCTTGTCACAGAGGAAGTATGCAACCGAGATCATTGAGAGGGCTGAGATGTCATCCTGTAAGTCCACTTCCACTCCTGTTGATACTAAACCCAAATTGGGTGTTGCGGCCGGTGCACCATACGAGGACTCGACCCGCTATCGCAGTCTTGCAGGGGCCCTTCAGTATCTCACATTCACGAGACCAGATATTACGCATGTTGTACAACATGTGTGTTTGTTTATGCATGATCCCAATAACAAAGTTTGTTTATCCTACCGCACTGAATGAGATTGCTCTTTCCTTAATCAGAGACTTCGAATTCGATTTTTGGATATAGAAATTTTTTTGGTAGGAACACTCCCCAAAAAATGACCTGTTAGAATATAACCGAGTTCCAACGCAACACCCGCCACCGGATGGAAAATAAAATAAAAATTGTTTATCCCAAAGAAGCAATTCATTTCGCAGATGGAACTGAGCTCCTAACTTGACAGTATGGCCTAATTGTGGTCCTTCAACAAAAAAATTACTCCGTGGAATATGATATTTTTATATTTAAAAATAATTTAATTTGATCAAATTACTAACCATCATAAATTTATATAAAATTTATTTTGGACTATACATTTCAATTTTTTTTTTCTTAAATTCTATGTCAATTTAAATGGTGCCACCGGAGGAATTAAATGAAACAAATTAAACTGCTGGTACTTCCCCAATTCCGAGCTCTTTCTTTCTCATCATGAGCTCGTATTTGCGCAAGAAATTCCAACATACTTTCGGTTATGGGGAATCCCAGAATGGCAAAGATGAGATTCCGTACGCAGAATCCGATGCTGAAACTGATGCCTCTGATACTGATGAACAGATTGAGAGCAATAAAGTTGGAATCATGAGAGCCCTTGTCGAGAAACAAGATCCCTCCGCTAAGGTCAGCTTCTCAATTCTTTACTTAATTTGAAATGTTCCACAATTGACAATTATTGTTGGCATCATAACATTATAAGGCCAGAAATGGCAAATATTTACACTCCACACCGAGAAGAAAGGGAACATGTTACCACCATGGACCTACAGTCCAGCACAACTACTTTCCCGTTGGCAGAAATTCCTAAACAAACTCAATTTCCTATGTTTGATTTCTTTTGCAATTGCTTATATGTTTTTCAAGGAATCAACTTGAAATTACTAACAAACGTCGTAAAATTTGATTTTAATCATGAATCATGATTAAAACAATATATCTCTATTTAATATATTTGAAAATTTGATTTCTCCTCCTACAATCTCCATCTTTGGCACTCAAAATTATCTCAAAAATTTGATAACATCGATACTTTTCAGGGTAGTAATGAAAATCTTATATATTTTGATAAGAAATAAAAAAACATTTAGATTCTTATCATGGAAATTAAGCTGCTGAAGATCATTATTAAAGCAAAATAGAAAAAAAAAAATGAGAACACTAAAAGTGAACCACTAGAAGAGACCAAAACTATGGAGCTTCATTTTCTGTTAAAAAATAAAGTGACAATTCACGCCTAATTATAAAAAAATAATTAAAAAATGCGTAGAACTAAAATATATAATTGTATTTATGTTTAATGTGGTTTAGAGTATAGATATAAGCAGATAAGTCATTGCTGTTAGATGGATTCCTTTAAAGAGAACCCCTTTAAATTTGTCTAGCCATTATTATCTATTTGCTTTGCTAAATGAAGATTCAAAATAATACTTGTCTTGATTTTATTTTTGCTTTATTTCAGAGATGGACTTAAAAGGTACTAATTCGTTCAAAAGATTTAGAATACAATTGAATATTTGCTATCAGGTCAATCCTTTTAAAAAATTTAAGTTTGCTAGTATTTGGAATTGTCAAATCATTTGAGACCCAACTTTAATTAATCAAATCGAAACCATTAATTCAAAAGGGAACATGTGTCCATCCATATCTATGTCATGTTCATAGCAATTGTTATGTTATATATAGAAGTTTGTTACTCCCTATGTCTCAAAAAGAATGACGCACTTTCTTTTCTTTTTAATTCGTCCAAAAAAGAATGACATATTTTTTTATTTGACAATAATTTAACTTTAAACTTTATATTTTACGCAAACGAGATGATCTATAACCAAACGAATATCTTTGACTTATTTTAGACGATAAGATTAAAAAGTTTTCATTTATTTCTTAAAGTGCGTGCCAAATAAAAATATTGTTGGGAGATTTTGCTCTATGGTACTTTATAAAGCAGTACGGGAAGTATTTAACTATTACAAGTATTCGAAAGGATAAACAAAGAATACAATATTTTCGACTAGAAATCTGAAAATTACAATATAACAACAAAACTGAAATTACGATTTTGTTGAAGACTGAAAAATGGAAACTGGTTTATGCTGAGTCGAGTGTGGCACTCTGTCCTTAAGACAATATTGCCCCGTATGTATCCTTTATACGTCCTGGACAATTTGTCTCCCAAGATAAAACAGCAATGGAACACTTGAGCAAAGGAAACTCAAGAGCTACCGTGAAGAATATTGAGTAACGAAATGATGCTTGGAAGTTGTAGGAAGAAGAAATTTCTGCTTGTGTATTTTCGTGTGTTGCCTCTACTGTTTCTGTTAGCTTCTTGTTTATGTCTTAGTGCTCAACAATGGTGTAATGGGGTGTTTATATAGGAGAGGGAGGGGCTGTTTACTGCCTGAAAACTGCCTCCATAATAGCCAAATAATGGCCATTATGGAGGTAGTAAAGTCACCAACATAAATGGGAGAAAGACCAACTGTTTTGGCCATTATAGGAGGAGTAATTCAGCCAAAATAAATGGCTGAATTGAGTGCTTGGCATTTCTGTTTTTGACCGTCGAAATTCGATTTTCCGGAAACTTCGGGGACCAAACTCGTACATCTTGAAACTTCGGGGACCAAACCGCACATCCGAAAGAATTCGGTCCAAACGTATATCCGAAACTTCGGGATCAAACCGTACTTCGGCAAAGTTTTCGGCCCAAAAAGATAATATCAGAAGACCCACAGCCCACGACCCACGACCCGTGACCCGAGAACCCGGAACTCGGAACCGGGACCGGACCGGACGGGACGGGACGGGCGGGCGGCGGCGGCGCGCGTGTGGTCTTTCCTCGAACCGAAGCACATCTAGGTCCTCCTCCTTTAAACACATGGGATACCCTCGGGGTCCCAAACCCCAAACCAATTTCGAATCTTATATACACAACAATTCTTTCTTCCTCTACCGATGAGGGAGAATTACACACAATACCACACTTTCCATGCTTCAAACACCTTACTTCGTGAACCAATATCTCTTTCATTTCTCAATGAAATTTGACGATTCTTGGCCCTACGGTTATCTACGTACTTAGTAGATCATGCATGTGTGAAGAACCGGATTCTCCAACATACGTTACACTAGTGTTTAAGCCGTTAAAGTTGGTCGGTCGCAACTCCCGCCAAAGGCAAATTTCCAACAAATATATCACATAAATTGAGATGATTGGAGTAATTATTTAGTATATGTACTAAAAACTAGAACAATCTTTAATTTGTATTTTCTTATTTATAGTGAAACTTAACTACTTTATAAGACAATTAAAGTCATCTCAAGGATTTTACACGAAGAAATGTATGACGAAAGAAAAAGTAAAAAAACATTATACATAAGAAAGCATATTTTTTTCCCGTATTTCGAGAAAAAGACCAAATTCACCCCTATACTTTGTTCATACCCATGGTTCTGTTATTCTCCATATATTCTGTAATTAATATCCTAGTGTAATTATGTAAAGTAGATATCCTCATTCGATTAGGATTACAATTGTAAACTCCTATAAATATTGTATCATGAGAAGACTCCAATCAAGGAGAATTACACTACTCTACGTGGTATCAAAGTCAAACCCTAGCCTCCTCTCAAACCCCGTGTACCGTATACTTATCACAACCTTTGTCTAGAGACCAATAAACACAACCTTCCATAGTACTGCTAAATCCCTCGGTAGTACGGTAGTACGCTTCACATATTGTAGTGATTTTTCAATCTGATTCGTTGGAACATCAAACATCTGTTGATACTTGTGTCCAAGAATCAATGTGATTTCACAATTCATTAGACATTTGGCCTTTAAAAACTCATCACCAATCTTGAGTTTCGCGGCGTTTTCTTCTTCCCTCGACATCTTTGAGACTGATCACCTTGCACCTTTCTCTCTCCAATCAACGGATTCCAGCAACTTTTCGTCGCCTTGAAAAGCGTATCGCTCGCTTTTATGGTTCTTCAACAACCTCGTCTTTCTATCTAACCTACCATCCACGAACATGGCACGTTATTCCTCGTTACAGCCTAGCATCCTGGGCCCACCTCCAGGCCCCGGTACACGGGCCACCAGCAACATGCCCACTTCTCCACGACCCAACAACAGGCATACGGTCCCATGACCCCTGCCAAAATGAATCAGGCTTACAACACTATGAATCTCCAGCAGTTCGACGACGCATGGTACATGGATACACGTGCCACATCCCACCTCACTCGCGACTCTGGTAATCTCCCTCATCTATTTAATTTGAACAATCCTCAATTTATTTTGGTCGGCAATGACAATCGCATTTCAATTCAAGGCTACGACACCACTCAAACACAACCACCACAACTACCTCACCCACCTTTTACCCTAAAAAATGTCCTATATGTTCCTAACATCATTAAAAACTTAATCTCTGTTAGGAAATTTACTAGTGACAATTCCGTATCTATTGAGTTTGACCCTTTTAGTTTTTCTATGAAAGACCTACGTGCGGGGACAAATCTTATGAGATGTAATAGTCTGTGGGACCTATATCCCTTCTTATCCAATTCCGTCGCAAGTGTCAATCCACTTACCTCCCTAGCTGTAATCTCTCCATCAACTTGGCACAGTAGACTTGGACACCAGGGAGCACCAATTTTTAACTTTCTTAGAAGTCACAATTTAATGTAATGTAATAAAGGGAAATTTGCTCAAAATTGCTATTCTTTTCCTCTAGGAAAACATGTTAGACTTTCGTTTACGTCATTTTAAGTGTTACTTTTTCTCCTTTTGACATCATTCAAATGGATTTATGGACATCTTTGATTACTAACAAACTAGATCATAAATATTATTTGGTATTATTAGATGACTTCTCCATCGAGGCTACTCCCACTCTGTCTCGGATATCATCATTTCTAATTTTATCCCTCCTTGTATGCCCTCACATCCATCTTATCATCCCCATATCCGCAACTTTCATCTTTTGGGTATGCGAAGTCTTGACCGGCCAACACTCCGCCCCATACAACATAATCGGTCTAACCACCACCCTATAGAACTTGTCTTTAAGTTTTGGTGGCACCTTTTTATCGCACAAGACTCCAGATGTGAGCCTCCATTTCATCCACCCTGCCCCAATACGACGTGTGACATCATCATCAATCTCTCCATTCTCTTGGATAATAGACCTGAGGTACTTGAAGCTCCCTTTCTTTGGAATGACCTGAGTACCAAGCCTCACCTCTACGCCTGTGTCAAGGTCGCTCCCGTTAAACTTGCACTCTAAGTATTTTGTCTTGGTCCTACTCAGCCTGAACCCTTTAGACTCCAGAGTTTGTCTCCAAACCTCCAACTTAGCGTTCACTCCGCTGCGAGTCTCATCAATCAGGACTATGTCGTCTGCGAATAATATACACCATGGCACATCCCCTTGGATTTGCCGCGTCGGTACATCCATCACCAATGCAAATAGGAATGGGCTAAGAGTTGATCTCTGGTGCAGCCCCATCATCACTGGGAAGAACTCCGAGTCTCCTCCTACTGTCCGTACCGTGGTCTTGGCTCCATCATACATATCCTTGATTGCCCTAGTGTAGGCCACAGGTACACCTCTAACCTCCAAACATCTCCATAGAACCTCCCTAGGGACTTTGTCGTATGCCTTTTCGAGGTCGATAAAAACCATATGTAGATCTCTCTTTCTCTTCCTATACTGCTTTACCAACCTCCTAATAAGATGAATGACTTATATAGTCGAACGCCCCGGCATGAATCCAAACTGATTCTCGGAGATAGACACGTCTCTTCTCACCCTCATCTCCATGACTCTTTCCCAAACTTTCATAATGTGGCTTAGCAGCTTCATACCCCTATAGTTGTTGCAAATCTGGATATCACATTTGTTCTTGTACAAAGGAATCATTGTACTCCACCTCCATTATTCGGGCATCCTCGCCGTCTTAAAAATAATGTTAAACAACTCAGTCAGCCACTTCAAACCTGCCCTACCAGCGCTCTTCCAAAATTCAACTGGGATCTCATCAGGCCCGGTCGCTCTTCCCCTGTGCATCTTGCAAATAGCATCCTGAACCTCCTCAATATTAATGTTTTCACAATACCCAAAATCTGGGTATCTACCAGAGTGCTCCAGATCTGCCAGCACAATGTCTTTATCTTCTTTTCGTTCAAGTGTTTTCGAAGTAAGTCTACCACCTTCGCCTAATATGCGCGTCCTCCACCAGTACTTTGTCGTCCTCGTCCTTGATGCACCTCACGTGATCCAAGTCCCGCCCTCCTCTCCCTCGCATTGGCTAGTCTGTACAACTTCTTATCCCCATCTTTTTCCTCTAATTCCACATATAAACGTTCAAAAGTCATCATTTTCGCTGACGTAACCGCTAGTTTTGCCTCTTTCCGCTCCATCTTATATAATTTCCTATTCATCCACTTCTCCACTTCATCTTTGCTTTCTACCAATTTCGCATACGCCATTTTTTTCGCTTCCACAGGCTCTTGAACTTTACCATTCCACCACCAGTCCCCTCGATGCCCACCACGTCTACCCCGCGAGACCCCTAGCACTTCTCTAGAAACCTCCCGAATGTAATTGGCCGTCTTATCCCACATACCGGCCGCATCCCCACTACTCCGCCAAGCCTTTTTGGCCATCAACCTCTCTCCCATCTCCTTTGCACTGGCCATGGTCAAACTCCCCCATTTGATTCTTAACCTGTCATCCACAATCCTCCTCTTCTTCTTCTTCTCCATCTTGATCTCCAAATCCATCACCAAAAGCTTATATCGGGTTGTAAGATCCTCCTTAGTCTTTACAAAGATCTTTCTCAACATTCCTAAGGAGCAAAAAGTCTATCTGAGTCTTAGCCACCGAACTACGAAAAGTCACCAAATGCTCTTCCTTCTTCAGGAACCTCGAATTGGCATCACCATCCCAAAAGCTCTAGCAAACTCCAAAAGTGAGACGTCTCCCTCGTTCCTGCCCCCAAGGCCAAAACCTCCATGCATATCGTCATAACCCCCTGGAAGTGCCCCGATGTCCATTAAAATCCCCTTCTACAAATAACTTCTCAGTGGGTGGTATACCTCCTACCACTTCGTCCAAATCTTTCCAAAAGCGCCTCTTCTCCTCCTCGTTCAAGCCCGCCTGCGGCGCATACGCACTAATCATGTTCATAGTGCACCCTTCAACTACCAACTTAATCGTCATCATCCTGTCATTGACCCTCCTAGCCTCTAACACCTGATCCCTTAGCTCGATGTCTACCAAAATGCCTACCCCATTCCTATACTTCGACCTACCCGAGAACCATAGCTTATACCCGTCTACATACTTATCCTTGGGTGCTACCCATTTGGTTTCCTGAATACAGGCTATATTAATCCTCCTCTTTTCAAGAATCTTAACTAGCTCTATGGATTTCCCCGTTAAAGTTCTAATATTACAAGACCCTATTCTCAACCTAGTATTACCCTTACCCCCCTAACCCTCACCTCCGTCCCCGACCGAGAACATGACCATAGTCTACTATTATTCACCAAAGCCACTAGAGCAAAAAATACTAGTCAAAGGTTAATGTTAACACACACGGGAACCAATACTAAAGCACAAGTTAGCAAGAATCTAGAGGTAAGTCAGGGTACTACAAACCAAAATGCTAAAGCAAAGGACAAGAAGAATAAAGACAAGAATGTAAAGTCAAGATTCAATAAAACGCAACACGCAAGAATTTAACTACAAGGATAAGGACAAATATTGAGTATAGGGAACTGGAGGTACCAACTCTATGCTAATAGAACATGTTCACATGCTGGAACACACTGATCACTGCCTAAAATCACTATTTCCTGTCAAAAATTTTGTACCGGAATGCTAGGTGGGAGAACAGAGCGATAGAACCCGGGTGTACGTCGTGGTAGATCTTGTGGTACCTGCAAAAACAGGAAAAAGCTCCGGCGTTAATGTGGTGGTGGTGGGTTTCACCAAAGCTCAAAGCTTCGATGCGGAGGTGGAGCAGATCTTTTTTGGCGCAACGACTTGATATAACCCTTCTCAATGAGAAGCTTAGCAACCCCAAGATGATACGGAAACAAAAATCCAAAAGTCACAAAGCACCGCCGGCCGTACTTTCTCCAATCGCCCAAAAAGAGCTACGCCGGCCGCTACTCTGAAAGAGAGTATTTTGCTAACTATATTGCTAACTATGTCAATAAGTAAATATTCTCCATATATTCTGTAATTAGTATCCTAGTGTAATTATGTAAAGTAGATATCCTCATTCGATTAGGATTACAATTGTAAACTCCTATAAATATTGTATCAATGAGAAAACTCCAATCAGGGAGAATTACACTATTCTACACAAAAGGCTAACGATAAGAACAAATTTGTTCCAAAAGTATAAAGCAGGTTAAATGTAAACTATTTTTGAAGGAGAGTAAATTTGACCATTTTGCCAAAAGGATTTTGTATAATTATATCCTTTGAATACATAATTAACAAAAGTATATTTTATCTAACAATTAAAATTTTTGAATTAGATGACAATTCTGTATGATATCATAGCTAATGATTGAGAGGGACGAGTATGGAGGTATCGGAGCATGGCATGTGCCCGACTTACTGCATTTTCTTGTCTACCAGCCAATTCACTATACCTTTATTTGTAGCTTGTGAAAGCAAACACGAAAAAGAAGCTTGTCTCTGCATGGATGTTGGTGGCCATAATTACTCGAATTATTTGGGTGGAACACAACAAATATCTAGATAGGCCCATGAATCTTTGTGATGGGTTATGTAGCACTTACTTTATGGAGAAGATTGTTGAGTGTGTGAACAAAGTCTCACATTGGTAGTTGATAAGAAAAAAGAAGCTACATATTAGATATAGTGATACTCTATATGTTGTGACACCTTTTAGAAAAACCTTGCGGGTTTAGCCCAAAGCGGACAATTATCATACCATGTTAAAAGTGTCTTTGGGTTGTTTGAGGCCAACAACTGGTATTAGAGCAGGCAGAGGTCTTTGGGTCGAGTCTCATCGCCACCTATTATCAAAAAGAATTTTCACATTCTTGGCTCAGGAAATAGTATAAAGTCTGCAAGTAAGGAGGCGTGTTGAAGACATAATTAAGTAAATAAAAGCATACTCTCTCTAACAGCTTAAGCTTATAGATGAGATGATTGTACAATTCTATATGGTATCAAAACCAATTGTTCAGGAGATGTTAGTGCATTGGTATGTGGTTCGACTTATTGCCTTTGTATGTCATCTACATGCCAGTTTACTGTAATCTTGCTCGCAACTTGGAGACGCAAACACAAAAAGGAAGCCCGACTGTGCGTGGATTTTGGTGGCCATAAATGCTCGGATAATGTGGGTGGCACACAAAATCTCCAGATAAGCCCATGAATCTTCATGAGGGCCATGTAGGACATAGTTTGAGGAGAGATTATTGGGTGTGCGAATAAAGTCTTACATTGATAGTTGAAGAAGAAAAAAAAGTTACATATAAGATTCTTATATAGGGATATTTTTAATGGTGTGAGGCTTTTGAGGAAAACCTTTGTGTACTTGACCCAAAGGGGACAATTATCACCCATGTTAAGAGCGTCTTTGGGTAATCTTAGTCTGACAACTGGTATTAGAGCAGACAGAGCTCTTCGATTTGAGTCTCATTGCAACTCTTAAATAAAGGAAATCAAGTTTGTGCGTGAGGAGCGTGCTAAAGACATAATTAATTATATAAATGTATGCTCTGTGCCTCTCTCTAACACTTCAAATTTTAGATGAAATGGTTGTACAATTCAATAATATATCTTGGCCCTGGGTCATTATTCAGAAAATAGGGGAACTAAAGTAGCTAGAAATCTCTCTATGAGATGACATCTACCACAGCCAATCTTACAGATTTCTTACATCCACTCTTCTTTTCTTAGACTTTTCCTTCTTTATTTGCCTGTGGATGGGAAGGAGTAGGTTTCTTCTGCTGAGATACAAAAGATGCTGCTGCTTATACATATGAGGATACTAAAACCTACTTTAATCCGTCTGAAATGAGTGTCCAGCTTTTTGATTCTACTATTTTCATGATAGTTAAACTAGCCAGTGATGGAGCCGGGCCTGGTCAGAACCTATCTGACTTTGGTGTTACACTAACCAGTGATAGAGTTATTCCTGGTTATACCCACTTATATCTACTAAACTTTTTGACAATATTGTTTTCTGTGGTGTTAGGTTAGTATCAATAGTCTAATAGGTGTTCTCTGCTTGTGAAATGCAGGGTATGGATGATCAGATGATTCGCAGGTTTTTACGAGCTCGAGATCTAGATATTGAAAAGGCTTCCACTATGTTCCTCAAGTTCCTGAGCTGGAGAAAGGACTTTGTACCTAATGGCTCCGTATCTCCTTCTGAAATACCAAATGAGCTCGCGCACAATAAGTTGTTTATGCAAGGACAAGACAAGATAGGGCGCCCTATTGTTGTTGCATTCGGTGGACGACATAAGCAAGTGAATGTAGATGAGTTCAAGCGTATGCATTCGAAAAACCCGATTTCATCTATCTGTATCTTATGCTCCATATGCTTAATAACCTAGGCTGGAACGACTTTCTCTTTTGGAAAATAAAGCTGACATTGTACTAACATTTTCGTCCTTCACTACAGGTTTGGTCACGTACACCCTTGACAAAGTATGTTCTAGGTAATTCAGAAAACATATGATCTCTCTCTGATTCCCCCCACCTCCCTCCATGCATACACCCCTTCCAATATTTCCTTTCTGCCTTAAGTGGAAAAACTCGAGCTTGAAGTCCTTAGTCAAACATAGAATGAACTGATGTATAAGTTGGACCTAATATGATATGTACTTTGTTTTCATGTTTCAATCAATTAATAATAGACTGAAGCATTATGGAATGGACTCATTTCTTCTCATCTAATCAATCTCGTCATAGTCAGGTTTCAAGGGGTCCCTTCTAGCCTTGTAATTATAATCAGATCTCTAACCGATAGCTTTCTCTGCTTCTCTACCTGTCTGTTTCCCTTTTATCTATCGGGTTGTGTTTGCATGTCTACTTGTTTGTTCATATTATTTTCCTTTTTCCAAGTTTTAGCTTATGATATTCGGTATTTGGGTTTCTGGCATACGTTTTTAGAATGCCAAATGAGCAAGAGAAGTTTGTTGCTATTGGAGACCTGGAAGGATGGGGATATGCTAATAGTGATATTCGTGGATACTTAGCAGCTCTTTCAATATTGCAGGTTTGTTCCCCACCATGTCATTCAAGACACAATTCCAATGTAATCATAATTCGGAACCTCATGTTTGTTTCTGTGTAAACTTCAGGACTGCTATCCTGAGAGGCTAGGCAAGTTATTTATAGTCCATGTCCCCTACATATTTATGACTGCATGGAAGGCTATTTACCCTTTTATTGACCGCAAAACAAAGAAAAAGGTAATTAGTATTACTGCATGAAAGGTGATTGACCCTTTTATTAATTTCTAGAATTTAATGAATAGTTTTGTTGTTGATCCATCAGACAGAAGTCTTCAAGTCTTGGGAAACTAGCATTGTAACTTCTAGTGTGAACTATAATTATAAAACCATGTATAGAGTCTATAGATACAGATTGATATATGAGCTGATCCATTTTATTGTTTTTCTTCTCTTTGAAATATTTGTGCAGATTATTTTCGTTGAGAACAAAAAATTGAGGTCAACCCTTCAGCGAGACGTTGACGATGACCAACTCCCTGACATATATGGTGGCAAATTGCCATTAGTTCCTATCCAAGACTGCTAAATGGAATGCCAAACTGGCCTTGCTTATTCCCTTTAGCTTGGGCATAACTAAACTGCCATTGTAGTAATGCCCCGTATTCAGGAAGCTATAATTACAGCGGTTTTGTTAATGACTTAATTCCCTAGAGGTCATTCATTACTAAATGATTCAAATGCATAAATAATCTAGTATGATTATTGACTTTAACTGGTGCTCCTATAAATATTAAATGTAAACTGTTCAGGAATGATAGCTGAACTTCATGAGTAGAAACTATTGTCTCCATTACATCTCCTGTTTGGTGTAACCGAGAGAAGTAAATGATAAATAACAAACTCCGACACAGCCACGTTGAAACTTCGGCTCGGCTGATAGGAAGCCACTTTCTCATAGACACAGCTTTGTGCATGCAGCAGGATGGGATAGCAAGGATATCCCATGGAATTAGCTATCCCACCACTTACCATTTTAGTACATCCGCGTGTTATTCCTCTTCCCACCAATCAGACGCCGGATAAAATAATCCAGCATTTTATCACATGGGATCGCCATCCCATCCCGCATACCAAACGAGCCGTCTGTGGAATAAACAAGTGTGTTCAGACATCCCTTATTCCAGCTCCGAGTTAGGATAGAAGCAGCTGTCTCAACCCCCCCCCCCCCCCCCCCCTTGAATCTCTAACTTTACATGAACCCTTGAAATCTGATGCAGCAGTATTTCTTCAACTTCTTGTACGTAATAATATTTACTTTTGATATGCTACTGGGGATACAGCTTACTCCTGGAGACATTTTAACCCGCTGAAAAGGGAGGTGCATCTAGCTTGCCGAAACTGTTTAGAAAAAAGCTATCACGTAATGCCTATTTCTTTTTTCAATTTTGCACTTCAATAATGGCTACTTAGTACCCTCACTTAAGCAGCATTCTGCAGTCTTGAGTACGCAGCATGTCACGTCCAGTTTGCACTGATGAATCCCATTATGGAGAACAATTCACATATGAGAGGCTAGCAAGAGTGCACAAAACAAGACCTCTGCGAAAATCACATATAGGACCCATGGCGAAAGAATTTATAGAAAAAATATTAAAAAGAAAATGCCAACAATCTGGAAAACGCTTAGCATGCAGCCAGCAAAATTATTTGCACAAAAATTCACGATCTACCCAAAACTGGTGGTCAAGTACAAATCCAAAATCATAACTCCCAAAGTTAACATAAGGAATTTGAAGGAAAAAAAAGGTGTATGGTTTTCGTCAAGATCATAATTTGGTTCCAGCAGCTACAAGTACAACTTTTTACCTACTCCATTAACCAATAAGTAATTTGTTATCGTCCAGGAAACTATAAGTAGGGACCTCCAGATTATATGGTGCAGGTCCCTTGCGTATCCTACCAGAGATGTCATAATGGGAGCCATGGCAGGGGCAAAACCAACCACCATAATCACCAGCATTTGGCAAAGGAATGCACCCAAGATGGGTGCATACCCCAACAACCACAAGCCATTCCGGATTCTTAACCCTATCTGTATCTTCTTGTGGATCGCGAAGGGAGCCAAGATCAACACTGTTTGCCAAACTGATGTCATCCTCAGTTCGGCGCCTGATGAAAACAGGTTTTCCACGCCACTTCACAGTAACAGTTGTACCAGGTTCAATGCTGGAAAGATCCACTTCAAGGGAAGCAAGGGCAAGAACATCCTTACTGGCAGACATGCTCAGTACAAACTTAAGAATCAAGAGACGCACCAATGAGGCATAGACAAACCTGCCTCCTGTCAAGACAAAGTAAGCAAATGCACGTTTGCTTGGATCACCAGGTGGATAACGCTCATGGTTGTGCTCATCATAAACAATTTTTGATGTTGGATTCTTGATAGCAGCCACTGTGGGTGGGAGATCTGGGACTAAACCCATCTCATGTGCAGGAGAAACTAAATTTGAGGAAAACCCTGAAACAATTGAAGAGCTGTTAGAAGTAGTAGATGCCAACCCTGGTAACTTCCAGAACTTATCATAGATAAAGCCAAATCAGCAAATGACAGGAATCCAACATCACAAGGGGAGAAAAAGCTGACCATTCAGACACAACTAGCTAACTATCTTAGACAACTAGTTCCCCTTCCATGGATTTTCCCCAGAACATCTATCTGGAGAGTTTGCATGTCCAACAAATGACATGAACAGTTTCTTCCAATAATCCTACCAGCCTTTGTTATTCACAAGATCCTCTCAGACTTAGAGGTAAAGGACCATGTGCAACTCATCAACCCCACCCCAACAAGCCAACATTTAAAATGAACTGCATGTTGTTGCAGTGGTAGAGGAATTAAAACTCTCGTTCATAATTTTTTTAAGCATTTAGATGCAGCATAGTTACAGTTTATTTCAGGCATACAATGAGCTGACAAATTGTCAGATAGAACCTCCAAAGCAGTTGAAGCTTTGCCAACACATTTCCTCTGGTTGGATAAACTAGAAGGTCGCGTAAGAGAACTCAAATTGTAGAACTTTGCCACCTTACCACAGTATAGTCTATGCTGAGGTCTAGGACAGCACAACCAATAAATTCAGCCTATATTACCCAAACTAAATAAGCACAGAAATGATTGCAGAAGACACAATGAAACAAATACATTGTCAAAAGACTAATAACTATAACTGCAGCAGTCAGTTAAGACAACAACAACATACCCAGTGTAATCACACAAGTGGAGTCTGGGGAGGGTAGACCTTACACTACCTTGGGAAGTAGAGAGGTTGTTTCTTATAGACGCTCGGCTAAGAATAAGGCAATAAAGCAATGGCAATAAAACAGTAGAACAATAACAAAGCAAGTCAAATAGGAAAAAGGATCAGGAACTACAACAAAAGTAACTACAACAAAATAATATGCTTACGCTAACAACGAGAGACATGAAATACTAACAGAAATCGAAGGACAAGAAACTATAGAAGAAATACTACAATTACTAATATGGCAGTGGCCAATTAAGAATGATACAACAATCATTAATGAGATCCCCGTGAAACTAATGGTGTGTTTGGTAAAATGGAAAATATTTTCCACGAGAAGTGTTTTTCTGAAAAAGATTTCCAGGATATAAGTCAATTTCTACTTATTTTCCAGTGTTTGGTTCGTGACAAAAACATTTCCCGGCAAATATTTTCAAATGAGTTCCATAATAATATCACAAAAACAGAAACTTTAATACTACTTTCGCCTGTTATTCCACAAGAATCACCAAAAGTAACCTCCTCCTGTTTGAGTTCTTAACTTGCTTGTAGCCATTGAAATTTTATCCATTTCATTGAGCAAAAGAAGATTTTTCAAGAACTCAATGGCTTATCAGTTAGTCACTGTATTAATTTATACTGATGATGAGCAGAAATATTTATATTATAAGCTATTGTAATATAGCTTATAATATAGAACACTAATGGGTTTTTTTAAAAGTATGTTTTGGACATGAAAAATGTTTTCCTTTTGGGTCCTTAGGGAAGTC
The DNA here is from genome assembly GCA_034509755.1 of Anisodus tanguticus. NCBI lineage: Eukaryota > Viridiplantae > Streptophyta > Magnoliopsida > Solanales > Solanaceae > Anisodus > Anisodus tanguticus. Next base: position 24,302,776 of record CM067550.1, on the reverse strand, counting down.
ATTCTCCACTAATTAGGAGAAAATGTTTTACTAAATATTTAGTTTAACCAAACATGGAAAAATTGGAAATTCCTTCGTACCAAACACACCCTAAATGAAAACATCAAATGAACCAGACAAAAAGTACTTGAACTGTGTTGTTGCAAGATGCAAGAGGAAATCAAATAGTCACGGTATATAAGTGGGATCTCACCTGCGACTACTGCAATTTAGAAGTTTATGGTAATACCAGTAAAAGATAACATGTGGAAAGTGGAACAAAAAAATTGGTAGAAGAATTGTTAGAAACTAAGTAGGCGTTTGGCCATAGAAACCAAAAAAATGAATTGAAAATTTTGAAATTGGAGTTGGAGCTGGAGCTGTGTTTGGCCATAGTTTTTGTAAATAATATTTTGTTGTTGAAATGTAATTTTTCAACAAGATTTTGATTGTGGAAAAGTGAAAAATAAGGTTTTGATTGTTTTTAAAAAAAATTGGCCAAACACTGATTTTTGAAATAAAGTGAAAAAAATTCCCGGAAAAAATGAATAATTCTTGTGGCCAAACGGGTCCTAAGGTATCAGTTCATTGTGGAATAAATTAGTTTGAGAGTAAACCTAATAAGTTCCCCAAATAATTAGCAATCAAGTTATTGCGGGATCAAATGTAAAGTTAAGGTCTGCATACATCCTATACTGAGTATGTTGTTGTATTGCAGGAACAAATAAAATCAAACAAATTAAGAGGGAAACAGACCTCGGAAAATAGAAGCAAGGGAAGGAGAAATGGATCTGGGGGAAGAGGCATGGGATGAATAATCATCAGGATTTGCAGAGATGAAGGCGGACGAAGATGGAGCAGCGGAGCGCACGGGCCATCGCGAGAGAGACGAAGCCCTCCTCCCAACTATCCTCAGCATCTTCTCTTTCGTTCTCAGCCTAGGGTTACTGCGACACAGCGATGATGCTTTTTGAGACCCGGGGCAAGATTACCAGCTTTCCCTTTTCCTATTTCTATTTTCCACTCTCTTCCTAAAAGGTCGGTGACTCGGTCACACTTTCTGAAAACTTTTCCTTTTTTTCTCCATTTTTTTTTATATACTCTCCCTCCGTTTTAAAATATTTATCTTACTTTCCTTTTTAGTCCGTTAAAAAAAATTATCTTTTTCCCTTTTTGACAACTTTTTCATTCCAACTTTTCACATGACATATTTAAGATCACAAAATTAAAGGTCATTTTTGTACATTCAATATATTTTTAATTTAAGACCACAAGATTCAAAAGTTTTTTCTACTTTCTTAAACTTTGTGTCTAGTCAAAACTAGACAATCTTTTTGAAACGGAGAGAGTATTCTTTTAGTGATAAAAAGAGGAGCTTTAGAGTAACCGATAAAGTTAACTGCCATTTGACTAGGAGGTCAAGGGTTTAAGCCGTTGAAATAGCCTCTTGCAGAAATGCAAGCTAAGACTGGGTACAATAGATCTTTGTGGTCTGATTCTTCTCCGGACCAGCGCATAGCGCAAACTTAGTGCAACAGGCTGCTTTCTTTTCTTAATTCTTTTAGTAATAAGAAAAACTAAAACATTAATTTATCTTTGGACTTGGGCTTAGACTTAGAGGCAGTTTGGTAGGGCGTATAAGAATAATGTTGATTGAAGTTTATTACTAATGTTGGTATTAGTAATGATGGGAATAGTTATGCAGAAATTGTGAGAAGCTCAAGGCAATTGTATCTTTAACCACGTTGATGCATGTATTAGATTTTGCATTGTTAATAGCATTGTTTGTCATTGTAATGCCTCGAACCATGGCCTGGGCTAAACACGATACTCGGTGCCTAACTGCATGTGACCGAGCAAACCACATGAGCTGCTGAATCAACATGGACATCGAAAACATGTAATAATAATAAAAAAAACATGTAAAACATAATTATTAAATTATAGTCTGAAATATAATATATAGCGGAAATATCTTGTAACACCTCGTAACTTCGGGCTATGGTTTGAACAGTACGATGAAAAAAAATGATGGAACCAAGATAAGGAGTGTAGGAAGTGTTTTGAAAACTAATCAAGACACAAGAACAGTCTTAGAAAAAAATAGAGTCGGAAGCTATTCTACGGAGCATGTTTTAAAGTGAGTTTGCAGCAGGCCTCACTTAAACCGAGTTTACAGATAAATATATAAGAAATTTGGAAAAACTTCCCTAATGAAAGTTGTAGACCTTTGAAAACCTTTCCATCCATATACGGCCGGGGTTCTATACAAAAAGTTATGGCCGATTTATTGAATACGTATAAAATATAAATTCCGATTCTTGTAAGATTAGGTTTGAAAGCCCAAGCCTTTATGATAACATATAAATACATTCCTAAACTGTTTTATGTAAGGATTTTCGATCAGAGCTGCTACCAAACACCTAAGATGAGTTCTTATTCAAATTCTTATGTCAATTATATTAAGCTAACACTAGATTAACACTGAATCATTATTTGGAATCGTTAGATTTTGAAAAATCCATTCAAGATCGAATTTAGAGTGAAACTTTGGGATTTCTTCAAAAAGGTAAGTCCCTCAATCATTATTAGATTATATGAAGTCATCATTATGTTTAGACATTTAATGGTTGGTGGTATAATCATGAAATATGATTGATTTAGATGCACTTCATCAAACACAAAACTCTAGTAGTTTTACTGTAGATTTTCCCTCTGACCACCCATCTTTCTTTGACATTTTCCGATAATTTAACTGTTGGATCGAGCCTAAATTTTAACTGAGTGGTCACAAAATATAGGTCTTAAATATGAACGATGGAGATCTGATTTAGAAGTACCACTACAAAAAAACAGCAATACTGTGGATGTTTATTTATGGGGTTATAAGAATCCCCACTGTATATTTATTTTGTGGTGTTTTTTGTCAACCCCCACAAAATGCTATGTTTTGTGGAGATTTATTTTTGGGGGTTGTAAAAAATCGTCACCATGTGTTTAGTTTGTGGTATTTGTTCCAACTTTCACATTTTTTTTTGTGGAGGTCAACCTCCGCCATCTTTTTTTTTTTAATTGAATCAAGTTGCACATTTTAGTTAATTTTCTATAAATTGATTTAATTTAGGTTGATTAATTTCTAGACCTCCTAGTGTGTTGTCCTTCTTACTTTCATATTCTTACATAAAATATTCAAATACAGAGGTCTTCTATTATCTTCATGTCTTACTAGTTTTTTATTATATCTATTCATCTATTATCTCAAATAAATATTTTAAGATATCTCATTTTTATAGATATCTTGAAACACAATTGATATTCATTTATCAATAAATCTATTTATTGATATGATGATATAGATCTCCCTATGGATCAATCTCCATATTTAAATATGGAAGAACTGATAAGTGTAACTAACGGATGATTTTCACCCCGTCCTCCTTTATTATCTAATGATTTCCCTTGGGTAAAAGGAGTCACCATTCTCTTCGATAGTTCCAATCAAGATAAATGGGTTGGTTTGTTTCATTTTTTATCTACGCAATTTTCTATCTGCATTTCTAATCATACTAAGCGGAAGGTAATTATAAAAGAGTGACTATGAAATAACAATTCTCCTTTCCATTGAAATATGCATTTACACATTTCTTTAATTTGTATTTTCATCTTTAGCTAAAAGTCCAAAGGTCTATATTCTTTTTCTTCTTTATTGGTCACTTCTCAATATTAAGGATAATACTTTTATTATGGGTGGAAACTATAGGGCACTAGTAACTAAATGATAATATTGTCAAAGATCGTGGGTGTATTGGTCAAAACGCAACAAGCCTTTAGATGGATATATATGCGAAGGAGGATGAGATTAATACGAGCAGGGAGGTTCTATGAACTATGCCTGCGAAGTCAGAACGACATACAAACGAGCTCTCCATCATCAAAGCCTCAGACTTCATTCCGTACGTATGCTATATATAGCAAGCTGGACAGTCAACTTGTACTCCCGGTGATCCATAATTAGAGATAACCATGCATTTCTATATTCAATGGATCACGGTTTACCCTATCTCAAAATCCATGATCCTCACTCCAGTAAGGATCACTAAAAAAGTTAGTTAGCTAGGTCAAACCTATATGTACCCCCTTAATCCCAAATTTGTATCCCATCGAAACTCTTAACTGAATACAATTTTACTTATTTTTGTCTATTGCGAATTCACGAATGTTTATGAGGACTCATTGCATCATTCGAAGCACTCTATTTAATAATTCTGCAGATTGAATAAGATTTTCTCTCTTTTTATTCACTTATTTCGCTTACTTGTTATTATTTCGCCTAGTCTTAATTGTTATTTATTTCTTCAAACCTACCATCAAAGATATCATATATGAATTTCGTTGCTATAGACCTCTTTCACATAAATTTAACTGATATTTTTAATAAACAAACTTTAATCTAAACAGTGAGTTTATTAGCACACAACCACATATAAAGTAACAGAGAAGAAAAAGACACAAGAATTTAATGAGCTCCAGCCGAGCCTAGTCCTCAGAACAAAAGTAGAGAGTACTATTATGCATGAAAAGGATTGTACAATATAAAGAATCTCTAATTAAACTCCTTTATATAAAATTTAAATAGTTCATAATCCTAAAAGGAATAGTTTTTAAAACCTACAAAGTACAAAAAATTTTCAGATCTACAAGAAACTAGTTTTCTTCCGATCTACGAGGAAATATTACATAATTAAGATTCACAAAATTCGAGAAACAAGCAATAAATCTTTCACATACTAATTAAGGACAACATTTCTCTGTCTTGCCCTCAACCATTTAAAGGACTCTACTAAGTACTTCACATACTAATTAAGTACAGTCAATACCTAAACTTATTGATCATCATATCACATGTACATCAACAATCCTATTTAATACAACATCTCTAATAAAATAATATGACCCACTTATAGAATTGACAACACTTTTTTGCCTGTTGGCAAATACCAAGAAATGATAACTTTTTTGTTGACAAATATATTTTATCACTTAAAGAAGTACTGATGTTTTTCTAAATATAATTGTAGGCACGACATTCCTTAGCTATCCCTTTCGATGTCATTTTCACATTTGCCCGACTTCTATTTGCCTTCAAGTGAGTTTACAAACTCCTAATATATTATTCTCTTGACTAGTGCTATGATTAGAGGGTTACTCCTCCCTCAAAGTAAAATTAGGGCTTGAAGTGAGAACTTATATAGTCGAGCCCAACTTATTTAGGATTGATACTGTAGTTATTGTTGTTGTTCTTATTCTTTTACTTATGAAACATTTAACAATGTTGTGTTTATTTGTATATGAAACTTATATACAGAGTTGTCATGATAGTGGTTGTTGATTAGGCTGTGGGATGAATTACCTTGTACCTCAAAGGAAGAAAAAGATAAGTATTCCTAATAGAGAATTTGTTAATGATGGTTGATTGATTTACTCTAAGTGGTCTCCATGTCTATTGGTAAAGCAAAAGTCCGCTGGACAAATCTGAAACTCATATCTGAGAGCTATCTTTGTTTTCTACGCTGTGTTACATCAATTTGTTCGACATAAAAAGCAGAGACAATTCTTGACTAACTGTTTGGTATTTCTTGTTTCAAGAAAGCTTTTTTTTTACTCTTCTTTTGTCCTTCAATGCTAAAGGACTTTTATATGTGGTTGAGTTGGAACATAGATACTTTTTCTCTAGTGACTTGGATCCTATCCTTTATAGTAACCATGATTGGCTTTTTCTTTGATCTTGATGGATTAATATTTGCTTGTATATGACACTAAACTTTTGTTGCATTCTGCATTTTATAAACTTTTTTATTTGTGAATTTATTAATTTTACAGATCATTGCAGATTAGTCAAAGGCGACTGCACTGATAACTACATAATTTGTTTCCTTTAAGCTAATCGAGTGCATTTTTTGTTAATAGAAATTCACTTATTGGCTTCATTTGGAGTCTTGTATAGCAATAGAATGCTTACCAATATACAATGCATCATTGCAAATTTTTCACTTGATGACATGTATGTATAAACAAGAATTTGGAAGCACTCTCCATAAAATGGCTAGTGAATAAAAATTAAATTGAGCTATCAACTAATAAGATAAATATTTTAACAGGTAAAACATGTCGTTCCATTACAAACTAGCATTATATTTCTACTATTCAAGTGATTCACTTTTGCAATTGCTTCTCTTGAAAATAGTTAATGATTGCTATTATTTCTTAAAGTGAGACCAAGAGAGAATATAATGCTCTGCTAGACTGTAATAGAAAACTAAAAAGCAAACAGGGGACTTATATTGAACTTGTCAAGCTTCTGTATTTTGTTAACAATTAATGTAATAACAATTGAATGGTGCATTTAGAGAGTATAATTTGTTCTATTAGTTGGTGATACATTTACTAATCAAAAATCTTGGTACCAATTTAAATGGAATGACCTTCACAAGTAGAAATGTCTTCGTGTGATTTGGGTGAAAAACAAACAGACTGACCTCAAGTTAAAAATACATCACACTTATTCCAAATAGATGATCTGAAAAATTATTTGATTTGCATTATCTTTGGTGTCGGCACACCCAATTTAATTTGCCTAATTTTTTTTGGTATTTCACTTATATTGATACTTATTTGTATTCATGATTGTACAATTTGCTTTATTTCAATATGTATTCTCTTTGTAATTTGAGTGTCCTACGCAGTAGTTTATCTCCTATATGCATGTACGAATAAATCAAAAGTAATCGAATTACCTCTTGTTTCTTGTTTTGTCCCTAAAATTCTTGTTTATTATAGCACTTGACTAATCCCAGAAATAACTGAGTCAGATATAAATTTTCCTTTCACATGATGAATACATCATCAAAAATTGATTTTAGTCGGGAATCACCCGCAAGAAAAATGATAAGTGAGGATTTCTTTAAACCTAGATGGGAGCCATTTAAAAAATATTTTTTTTGCTTCTTTTAATAATGAAGAACTAATTCTCTGCAAAAAGAATTTTATACAAATTTTACTAGAGCCAAGATTATATCTTTTGTACCTTGATTTACGGCTAAGTATGTAGGAGATTATATCTCTGTGTTGGAAAAAGATTATAAATTAGCGAATGGGAAAATTATTCATACTGCTTTACCTCCGCAACAACTTTTTGTTATTGAAAAAGATAGTAATGTTATACATTTTGCAGCATTTTCAAAATTATTTGAAAATGATACCTTATAAATTAATGCTAGACATATTAATATCATGCTCAAACAACAGAATTATGCTAATGTTTATATGAACATATTAGGTGAACAAATTGTGCAGTTACATGATAGAGTAGAGAAATTGATTTCTCAAATTGATAAATTATATAATTATTCTAATAGACAGGAATCATACATAGCCACGCCATGTGTGCAGTCTCCTCCTGAAATAAAAAAATTAAAAATCAGAGCATTTTCTGAATTGGAAAAATTACTAAATGATATGTTTAAAGATTTAAAGATTAGTCCTTTAACAAAAGAAGGTAATACCGACTATGATTTGGATCTTTCTGGTGATGATTATAAACAGAAGATGTCAGATGAGGTTAATGACTTAGAAAAATATGCGAGAAAACATGTTCAGATGATGTACTACTATCCTCATCCTACTCCCCAGGATGTTTTATTTGAAGAACATGAAATAGTTGATAATAATAGTTATAGTGGGAAACATATCTACGAATGGAATATAGATGGTTATATTGAAAGACATATTTATACAATTGTTCATAGAATGTTGATGTATAGTACAATCTGTTAAGCCAATAATAATACAGAAAAGACTATTTCAGAGATGATTATATCTGGATTTACAGGCCAACTTAAAGGTTGATGGGATAATTACCTGGCTCAGGATCAAAAGGTTAAGATTGTGAGTGCTGAAAAAGTTAATACGGTGACAGGACAAAAGGAACCCCATGCAATGTATTCACTAGCCCTCAACATTATAGAACATTTTACTGGAAGATGGTCTGATGATAGTGAAAACATTAGGACTTTGCTCCAGAATCTTAGATGTAAGACCCTAACCTCATTTAGGTGGTATAAGGATGTATTCCTTATTAGGGTTATGAAATTGCATGAGTGTAATAGTTCTCATTGGAAGTCTAAATTTATAGATGGATTGTCTAACCTCTTTGCTGAAAGAGTCAGAAAAACTCTTAGAAAAAGAGGAGTAAGTATTAATTATGAGGAGTATACTTATGGGAAGTTAATAGGAACCTGCATTCAAGAAGGTTTATCCTTACGTAATGAGATCAAGTTGAATCAACAGATCAAAAGGCAGAACCTCACTGAGAAACAACAATTAGATGAGTTCTGTGGAGAATTTGGAATGGACATGCCCAAACCTAAAGCAAAAGAGTCTCATAGACGTAAAGTGAAGAACCAGAAGAATTTCCAAGAATGGAAAGCAAAGCGCCTGGAGAAGAAGGCGAGAAGAAAAAAAAGAGTCTAAAACTCAAAGGAACTTTATAAAGTCTAAAAAATCCAAAAACATGTTGGAAATGTGGTAGAACAGGCCATTATTATAAAGATTGCAAAGTTAAGGAGAAGATTAAGGCCCTTAACATTGACCAAGATATGAAGGATACATTATCCAAATTATTATTATACTCATAGCCAGAAGATGCATGTTTTGAATCTGATACAACGCAGGATTCTTTTGATAAAGATATTAGAGTCCTGAATAATGAAGATTATATCACTTCGAATACAGAAGAAAAATGTATGTCGTGCCAAGTGGGACAACCTTGTTCCAGTAATACCAACAAGGAAGAAGACGAGTTTTATAATATATTCTCTCAATTTAAGGATTTAAATGTTAATGTCCTAAATAGTAACATGGTTGAATTATTGAAAATAATAAAAATCCAGAAATAAGGCTGAAAATTATAGACAAGATCCAGGATGTTCCACAGCCTTCACAAGGAGAGAAGGTCTTGGCAAAGTCAGGTGCTTATACCATGTCAGAGCTCAAACATATGATTGAGCAAAAGAATGGTACAAAAAGTACACCAAGAGATTTAGAGAGAGAGATTGATAATCTCAAACAAGAGATTTCAGAATTAAAAAGACGTAATATGTTGATGGATAAGAGAATTTCCAGCATTGTAGGCAAATGTAAGGAAATTATACATCCAACCACTACGAATGATATTTCTGCTTTTGATGATTTAATCTTTGCAGAAACAAGTAATGATACATTAAACTTTTTACAAACCCTGGAATTGATTACTTCTCAAAAAATTTATATAAAAATAAGTCTTTTGATTGATTATAATTTCAAAAAAAAAAATTGTTGCTCTTGTTGATAACGGAGCAGATGTAAACTATATACATGAACGACTTATTCCTTCTACATATTTCCATAAAACTACTCATAGTGTAAGATCTGTGAATGGATAGAGATTACAAATAACTTTTAAATTATCAAAAGCTTGTATTTGTAAAGACTAAACCTGTATAGCGAGAAGTTTTGGTTTAGTGAAAGATATTTCAAGTCAAATCATATTAGGAACACCTTTTATACAAAAACTGTTTTCCATTACAAAAATTGATAAAAAGGGGATAGTTGGAACCTTTCAAGAAAAATCCATTATGTTTTCATTTATAACTGAACCATTTTCAAGGATTTTAAATGAAATTAAAGATAGGTTGATGCGTAAACATCAACAAATCAGTTTTTTAAAACAAGAGATTTGTACTCTGAATATTGACGAGCTTTTGAAAGATTTAAAGTTACGCCAAAAAATTATTTTTTTACAAAATCAGTTTTCACTTCAAATTTGTAGTGACCATCCTAATGTTTTTTGGGACAGAAAAAAGCCCAAACTATGTGATTGAATAAATCCTCCTCTATTTGTTGCGGGTCAAGGGCGCCACCAAACAAAGAAAAAGAAGAAACACACTACAAAGCGTCGACATACACTTATTTAAACTGAAAGCGGTCGGGAATGAGTACCTATCCCTTACGGGTATCGAACCCTAGAAGAGCTTTTGGGGTCGCAGGGTTTGCACTTACCCGCCCAAGTAAGTATTCAAGACGTAGCTTTTCTTCGTACGCAAGTAAGCAATTGGCCTTAGATTGTATCGAGCTACATGCCCTTCTCATAAGATGATGTTGTAAGCTACGGGCCATAAAATCTCCGACAAAGCTTAAAGCAGGCATCAAGAGCGTTGAAGGGGGCCGCTGCAGCTTGGATTATCGTAGAATAAGAGGAGCCGTCTTAGGAAATGACTTAACAACAAAGACATATTGTTTCTCTTCCTTATGGGGATGACTTTAAGGAGGGTAATATCCTTACAAAAGCTAGGCCATGCCAAATGAATTCCGAATATCTGAAAATATGCAAAAAAGAAATTACTTCTCTATTACAAAAAGGTTTGATAAAACCTTCAAAATCTCCATGGTCATGCACAACCTTTTATGTTAATAAACATGCTGAACAAGAAAGGGGAGTTCCTAGACTTGTTATCAATTACAAACCCCTTAATAAGGTTTTGAAATGGATTATGTATCCTATTCCTAATAAAAAGGATTAACTTGATAGACTTAATAGTGCTATTAATTTTCTAAATTTGATTTAAAATCTGGTTATTAGCAGATTCATATAGTAGAAGCAGATAAATATAAAACTGCTTTCAATGTCCCTGTTGGGCAATTCGAATGGAGTGTTATGCCATTTGGTTTTAAAAATGCTCCTTCTGAATTTCAAAATATTATGAGTGATATTTTGATGCCTTATAGTAATTTTATAATTGTTTATATCGATGACATTTCAGTTTTTTCTAATAATATAGAAACTCATTTCAAACATCTTGATTTATTCAAGAAGACTATTATTCAGAATGGTTTGGTAATATCAAAACCGAAAATGACCCTTTTTCAAACTAAAGTCAGATTTTTGGGTCATAACATCGAAAAAGGAAAAATCATTCCTATTAATAGGAATATTGAATTTGTATCAAAATTTTCAGATGTTATAACTGACAAAACCCAACTTCAGAGATTCTTAGGTAGCATGAATTATATCAGTCATTTTATAAAGGATTTAACAAAGAATACAACCATTTTATATGAACGGCTAAAAAAGATTCATACACCTTGGACAGAATATCATACTCAAGCTGTCAAACGGATTAAGGAAAAGGTTCATAACCTTCCTTGTCTTACATTAGCCAATCATACATGACAAAAGATTATAGAGACGGATGCCTCGGATATTGGTTATGGAGGCATACTGAAGCAATACTCTCCAGTTGATAAACAAGAGTATTTAATATAATTTTATTTTGGCAAATGGAATCCTAGTTAGAAAAATTATTCAACAATTGCTAAGGAAATCATAGCAATTGTAAAATGTATTTTAAAATTTCAAAGCGATTTATACAATCAGAAGTTTTTAATAAAAACAGATTGTCAATCAGCTAAGTTTATGTTTAATAAAGAATGCAAACATGATGTTTCTAAATAGATGTTTGCTAGATGGCAATCTTTATTAGCGCCATTTGATTTTGAGATTCATTATAAAAAGGAAACAGATAATAGTCTGCATGATTTCTTGACCAGAGATTATTTGAGTTCATCACTTAATTTGCTTATTTGCAGAATAATGAGGCCTACATGGCGAGGCGATCCCAACCATTATAGAGGTCGGGGCTCAAATAGGAAACAAAAAGCTTATAGCTAAAAACATTGCAGGACCGTCTAACATTGATAAAGAAAGTCCTTTATACCAACAATTTATGGACTTCATAAAATCCAGGGATAAAGATAATAATCCCCAACCTTCTTATTCAGAAGGTGCCAATGATGAACAAGATGATAATACTGCCTATGAGCAACATGAACATAAAGAAGTTGTACTTCTTTTGAATTATAAAGACCTTCAATGGAAGGAAGAACCGTGGAAACTGATGGAACAGTATCTAGAAACTGGGTCATATCCAACCCTTACTTATAAATCAAGGATGCACTATGAGACTATACTCTCATCTACCGGATCAGATGAAATTCATCATTACTATCCAATGAATACCAGAAAAGTTTATAACTTTTCAAAGATTATAATAAAGAAGATATTCATCCCAGAAGATTGGGAATTTAGCACCATGAAAGAAAGAGTATTTCCATCCTGAGCAGAAAGTTCAGGTAAAATTCAATTATTGGGATTATGTGGATAGTATTCATAAAACTTTCCTCTATGAAAATCCTAATAAGAAACATTCTTGGTTCATAAAGATATGTTCTCAAATTTATAAACAGAACATTCCTAATTGGTTCAGGAAATGGTAGATTAATTACAGTCCATCGATAGATATTCTATCACAATCATTCAAGAGTTTATATACTTAATGGATTGATGTGTCACCCAAAATTATAGCATGGGAAAATAATAGTACAATCATAAAAGGAATTGCTAATATGCACTTTTTTGTTGAGTTTTTTATCCCATGGATAATGAGATGATCAGTGGAAGTAGGTTATACCAGCAACAGATCCCTTGTCTTCAAAGGACCTTTTATATAAGGTTTTGGAAAAAAATTATTACAGAAGACCAAAGATGGTATTATACATGGACATGAGCTTATAAACCCGATAACTTCCATTACCACCAATTATAAAGAACTGAATCAAAAGGAACAACAGTCTGATGTTAATAGTCCATTCAAGCATTTTTCCAGAAAACTATAACTTAAAAAATGAGTAGTTTCAAATCAGATATCATAGCACCTTATATGGCTGAGGTAAAAAAGGATTTAATAAAAATCTAGGGAAGGAATTTCCCCCATCAGACACATCCATGGCATCCAGTCATCCTGAAGACGAAGATCAGAACTCTCAGGAGTCATATGATGCCGATTTTGACATACAAGAATATCTCACGAAATTTCAGGACAAAATGGAGGAATCCTCCACCTCAGAAAATTCTAAAGGAAAGGAAAAGGTGTAATATAGTAAAGTAGCCGGACCCATGATAAAGCATCAAGCAACAGGAATCTACTTTTATAAAAGTAGAAATTATTAAATGTATTATTGTACTATTGGGCCAGGAGATATTTTGGCCTTTTGTTAATTTTCTTTGTCGGCCACATCAGTATGCCCTTTTCTTTTTTACTTTTCCTCTATTTACTTTTTATCTTGTCGGCCACACTTTGACCCTGTTTATTTGTTTGTATCTGCAATGGGTTCATTATATAAGGATCCTCAAGTTAAGTTCAGAGGCAGACTTTTTGCCATCCCTCTCTCTACTTTGTAAAAAACTCTCTACTAAATAATATTTGAAGTTTGCTATAAAAAAAATCGACGGAAGTGATCACAGAGGGGGCACTATCAGAGGAACCTTTAAACGGGTCGACAAGCCCTGGCACAGAGGCTGTTTTAACTTAGAACAGATCCAAAAACGCCCTAACGCCACCTCGGCTCAACGGGCTAAAACAGGACCATCAACCCAAGTTTCAAACATTCCGCCTGGGCTGTCCTCTGTCAAACCTTAGTACCTCCTTATATGAATCATCAGCTAATTAAAGCATTAGTATCATGATTATCCGTAGTCTAGTTTTTGTCCAGTACTCCATAATAAGTTATGATCAATAATTTTGAACAATGTCTTATTTTATAGAAACCTTTGGCTTATTCTTTTTCTACATGGATTCATGGAGTAAATCTAATTCCATACAAACTGGAGAATCAAATCTGAACCATACATATTGTTGTCCAAAAACAATTAGGCTACTATCCTCTAAACCTTGCATAGTGGCGTGAGTTGCAGTCCAAAGTGATCATGTCCAAAAAGAATTATATCCAATATCAACTTTGTAGGGTCAGCATGTGTAGGGTAAATCAGAAAAGAATTTCATTCTTGAGTGATTTATAATTATATCTTTAAATTATATAAATATTTAAGGGTATAAAAGTTATTCAATAATTGAAGGATATTTTGGTCAATCAATATTTATATCCGTGCTTTTAAAATAATACTAGTTTCTGTTCACGTAAGTTGCGGGTATATTACATGACAATTAGTACAAGATCTTATAAAATAAAATTTGAAGGATGATTTGTTGTATATTTCAAAAATCTTTATTTTAGTCGTAAAATATAAATAAAAATGTGAGAAAAGCAAGTTTCATCGCATATTCTCAAGATCACTAATGAATATGCCAAGAATATGTATTCTTCCCCTACTATATCTCTTCAATATACTTTTGTATCATTGCATATCACTATGTCGTTTAATATTTTCTTTCTGAACATCATTAATTCTCTTTCACAAAATACTTCTAATCTCCTTACTTCTACCTCTATGTTAGCATCAACGACTAATTAATCATCTCTCGTATATTTAGAGTCAGGATGTAATGACTCGGTCGGTCGTTTTAAGAATCGATATTCTATTTTACGTGTCATTTATTCCATAAGCTCCATAATAATTATTTTGACTTGCTTGTAAAATTTGAAGTCAAACGAATATCATTTGTTTGGGAGAAAGTTTCATTTTGGAAATCTCGATATTTAATTATTTGAATCAATTGCTCATTTTGGGAAAACGTGCTCTGATTGGCAACATGAAGATTTCGTTAGATTTGTAATATTATTTATGATCTGTAAGAATTTATGGAACTAAGTTTAGAGTTTGTTTGGTGGTTTTTGATAATTAAGCCGGTTTCAGTATTTAATATGCCTATTTATGGTGAAAAGATAGTCTCGGGAAGAAATAAGTCTCGAATTAAAAATTTGTTATTTCTGTTAGTTTCGTATTGATGTTTTTGGCTTGTGGGGATAGGTGGATGTAACACCTCGTACCTTCAAACTAAGCCATGATCATGATTCATAAGTTTAGGAAACCAAGACGGAGAGTTAAAGTTGAAAAATCAGTTTCAGTTCTGCAAATTCAGTTTTACGCCCAAAATATATGGTCCGTATAAAGTGTTATGGATCGTAGAAATTTGTCGTACAAATCATTGTCGAATTGACGATGTACGATAGGATTATACAGACAATATAAAAATAAACGATCCGTCCCTTTGATCGTATCGTTCTCCCTCAACTTTAGCAGTCACTGGAAATCGGTATTGGGTGACTGTCATTTTTGATGAACCGTACAAAATTGTACGTCCCATACCCCTTATCGTACATAATTATTACGGTCTATACTCGGACAATAGAAAAAGGTACGGACCGTACAATACGGCCGTAAAACCTCTGGCGGACTGAATAGTATAAATACACAGACTTAGTTCTAAAAACCAGTTTTTCTATCCATGCCCTAGAATGAAGCTCTCTCATCCCATCATCCTCATAACTCAAGGTAAGTCCTTTCCATGAATTTCCACACGATTCTAATTAAGTATATTCAATTCCTAAGTGAAATTCATTGTTTCTAATCTAGGGTTTTCAAGAAAACCCAACCCAAGCGATTAAAGTTCAAGCTTACGGTCTGAGTGTGAGCCATATAATTTTATACGGTTCGTATAAACGGACCGTCACCCAAGTGCAATGAAACATTGACTGCCAAAATCTGGGTAAAACGTTACGGTCGAAAATGATGGTCCTTATATTTTTATACGGCCCGTATAATCCTACCGTACATTATCAATTTGGATGGTGATTTTATGATCAAATTCTATGGTCCGTAACATGTTATACGGTGTGTATATTTTTGGCGTAAAACTAGATTTGCAGAACTAAAATTGGTTTTTTCAACTTTAACTCCCCATTTTGATTTCCTAAACTCTTGAATCATGATCATGACTTAGTTTGAAGGTACGAGGTATAGCAAAATCTCCCCTTTGGGATCATTCATCTTCGAATGATGGATCATGTTAAGAGTAAGACTGGACATGGCATGGGTACACGAACGTGAAGAAAAATGACATGAGACATTGAGACTGAATGACATGATTACATGAAAACATGAACATGGGGATATGAGACATGAGTACTGAATTCATGAACGTGTGACATGAGACATGGCATGAATACTAAAGGTATTACCTTGTACACTTTCTGGTTGCTCCTCGAATAAGTGCGGATATCTGGGCTTCATGTCCTCTTTGACTTCCTATGTAGCCTCCTCAATTTTCTAACTCCAACACTTTCACTGAGGCAACTTCCTTAGTCCTCAACTTTCGAATCTGACGATCTAAAATAGCCACATGGACCTCTTCATCAGTTAGGCCATCCTTAACTGTGATGGATTACGTAGGGACGACCAGCGACGGGTCTCCCACACCTTTCCTCAACATAGACACATGAAACACTGGATGCACAATAATTAAATCTTGTGACAATTCAAGCTCATAAACCACTTGGCTGATTCTTCGCAGGATCTTGTACGGTCTGATATATCTGGGACTGAGTTCCCTTTCTTTCCATATCTCATTACACTTTTCATAGGTGAGACTTTCAGAAACACCTAATCATCAACCTGAAACTCTAAGTCTATACACCTCACATCCGAATAGGACTTCTGGCGACTCTGAGTCATTTTCAAATGCTCCTGAATTAATGACTTTCTCCATGGCTTGATAGACCAAATCGGGTCCTAATAATTCTGCTTCACCAACTTCGAACCAACCAATTGGTGATATACACATTCGCCCATACAGAGCTTCGAACGGTGCCATCTTGATACTAGCATGATAACTATTGTTATAAGCAAATTCAATGTGAGGCAAATGATCATCCCAATTATCTTTGAAATCTGGAATATATGCTCTCAACATATCCTCAATGGTCTGAATTCCTCTGCCTAGCCATCTGTCTGAGGATGAAAAGATGTGTTGAGATTTACATTGGTACCCAATCCTTTCTAGAAAGACTTCCAAAAGTACGTTGTCAACTGAGCACCACGATTCGAAATAATGGACACTGGGATCCCGTGAAGCTTGATAATTTCTTGGATATATAAATTGGCATAATCTTCTGCTAAGTTTGTGGTCTTGACTGGCAAGAAGTGGAATGATTTAGTAAGTCGATACACAATCACCCGAATCGAATCATGCTTTTGGGACGAGCTAGGTAAACCTGTTATGAAGTCCATATTTATCATATCCTATTTCCACAATGGAATATCAATATTCTGAAGTCCCTAAACAGGCTAGTCGGTGAATATCCTTCGTCACGATTCTCTTTTCTTCTTCAACATGAGATAAGCTTCCCATGGATCGTTGACTAAGAGCATTAGCTACCACATTTGCTTTCCTTGGATGATAGAGAATATCCACATCATAATCCTTTATCAATTCAAGCCATCTCCTCTGCCTAAGGTTAAACTCACACTGCTTGAAAATATACTGAAGGATCTTATGATCTGTGAAAATGTCAACGTGAACTCCATACAAATAGTGATGCCATATTTTGAGCGTGAAAATCACGGCTGCTAATTCTAAATTGTGAGTTGGATAGTTCTTTTCATGAGGCTTAAGCTGTCTGGATGCATAAGCTATAACTTTACAATGCTGCATTAAAACGCATCCAAGACCAATTCCTGACGCATCACAATACACTATGAACCCATCGGTTCCTTCTAGTAACGTTAACACTGGAGCAGAAGTTAGTCTCGTTTTCAATTCTTCAAAACTACGCTCATAGGCATCTGACCACTGAAATTTAACTTTCTTCTGAGTTAATCTAGTCAATGGAGTTGCGATGGAGGAAAAACCCTCTACGAAGCGCCTATAATTGCCTGCCAGACCCAAGAAACTTCTTATCTTAGAGACTGAGGTTGGTCTGGGCCAATTCTTTACAACATCTATTTTCTAAAAATCAACTTAGAAGCCTTCTCCTGAAATCACATGGCCTAAGAATGCTACTGACTTTAGCCAAAATTCACACTTGGAAATTTTTGCGTAAAGTTCACGATCTTGGAGCATCTGCAACACTATTCTGATATGTCCTGCATAATCAGCCTCACTACGGGAATAAACTAGAATGTCATTAATGAAGACAATGACGAAGAGGCCAAGATAAGGCTTGAAAACCCTAATATGAGGTCAATCTTGGAATAACATTGGGCACACTGAAGTTGATCAAGTAAGTCATCGATTCTAGGAAGAGGATATTTGTTATTAATAGTGACCTTGTTCAACTGCCGGTAGTCAATGCACATACACAAAGATTCATCATTCTTACGAACAAACAAGACTGGTGCACCCCAAGAAGAGACACTTGGTCTAATAAATCCCTTATCAAGGAGATCTTTCAAATAGGATTTTATTTTTTTTAACTTTGCTGAAGCCATTTTGAATGGCAGTATAGATATTGGCTTAGTGTCGGGAAGTAAATTAATTCCAAAGTCAATTCCTTATCGAGAGAAACTCTGGAAAGATCTTTAGGAAAGACTTCTTGAAACGCATTGAGAATTGGTACAAACTGAAGAGTTGGTCTCTGGGCATCTGCATCCCTAATCCGAACTAGATGGTAAATGTACCCCTTGGATATCATCCTTCTGGATTTAAGATAGGAAATAAACCTTCATATGGGTGCTACTGCATCACCATTCCATTCTATAACTGGTTCACCGGAAAATTTGAAATTGACAATTTTGGTTATATAGGTTACTATGGAATAATGTGAAGACAACCAATCCATTACCATGATTACATCGAAGTTCACCATTTATAACTCCACCAAGTTAGCTACGGTAACGTGGTGATAGACTTTAACTGGACAACTCCTATATACTCGTCTAGCTATAATTGACTAACCAACTGAAGTGGATACTACAAAGGGTTCATGCAAATTTTCTGGCTCTATCTCAAATTTCTTAGCAATAAATGGGGTTACATAAGATAGAGTGGATCCAGGATTCATAAGGGCATAAACGTTTAAAGTAAAAATAGTTAGCATACTTGTGACAACATCTGCCCGAGCCTCTGTATGCTGACGACCTACTAGTGCATACAAGCCATTTGGACCTCCACCTACATTACCAGACTTAGCTAGACCACGCCCTGATTGGCCCCAAGAATTACGAGGAATTGTTGAATTTGTAAACTAAGCCACATTACCTCATGTACCCTATCTTGCTAACAAATAATCTCTCTGAAAGTGACCTTGTTGGCCACACCTAAATAGATATCTATACCCATGCGATACTCCCCCGGGTGTCTCTTACCACACTTAACACAATCTAAATTACTATAGGTCTTTTGACCCACGCTGGCCTGTGACTGGGAGCCTGATGCTCTGAAGTTCTATCTCTTATGATCATTTCTGAACTTTAGGGCTGGGGCACTGGATAAAGATGGAGCGATTCCTGATGACCTATTTTTGAAATACTGTCTGCCTTTACCTCCCCCGTGACTGAAGTGTCCTGAAGACTTAACTCGCTTATTGAACTCTTTGTCTTTCTCCTTCTACAATGCTTCCTCTTCCTTCATTCTATTCTCATTACCCTGAACAAAAGCAATCATCTTGGTAATAGTCATTTCCTTATTCTGAGCAGAAATATTGGCAGCATAGAACAGTTGGGGGTCAAGACCATACACAAAATGCCTAACTCTGGTCCTCATGTCTGGAACCATATGTGGAGCATACTTTTCCAAGGAAACAAAGTGAAGATAGTACTCCTGCACACTCATGTTGTTCTTCTTAAGCTTTTCAAATTCCATAGCCTTTGCCTCTTTGACCTCTATTGGAAAAAAATGCTCAATGAAGGCATCTGCAAACTCATCCCAAGTAACATAAGACGCATCCTCCCCTCAGGACTGTTCCCATGACTCATACCAAATATTGGCAACATCTTAAAATTGATAAGCTCTCAACTCTGCTGCCTCAAACTCAGTAATATGCATAACACGAAAGACCTTTTGAAGTCTGTCAATGAAATTATGTGGATCTTCTGTCTTACTAGACCTCATGAACACTGGAGGGTATATATGTAGAGATTCCCAAGTCTTGAAGCTAGATGACTCTCCGCTAGACCTTGTACTTGCAATCGTTCTCTGACATTGGGCTTATGCAGCCACAATCTGGGTGAGCAACTGAATATATCTCCTAAAATTTGGGTCAGTAGAACTGGGCGGCTGAATTGGAGTACGAACCTCCACAGGCCCCCTAGTGTCAGGTGGGGGTGCTATTCCCATGTTGGCTCTCTAAGCATGAGCGTTCTCCTCTTGAGCAGCACTAGTAGTGGCCCTATTTCTTGTAGCCAACTTCGTTTTAGCAAGAATTTTATGAAATACATAATACACACAAGTTAGAAGAATATCCTAAAGATATAGCTCTAACTGCATGATCTAGAGTATGAAAGAAGTGAGATAGTCCTATATGTCTTGGTGGTCTATTATTTACATGTGTGGGCGCCTCACACATTTAAAAGAGACCCCATTAGACACGGTTTCGTAGACTCCCTAAGACACTTGAACCTAGGCTCTGATATCAAGTTTTGTAACACCCCGAACCATGGCCTGGGCAAAACATGACACTTGGTGTTTGACTGTATGTGATCGAGTGAACCATATGGGTTACTGAATCAATATGGGCATAAAAACATGGAATAATAATGATGATAAAACATGTAAAATTGTATACTGAAAATAGTTTGAAATATCATAGAGAAAAATAATATGAAAACATAATAATCCTGAATGACTGACATAATATGCTAAGCTAGTCTAGTCTATGAAACCTCTGAAACATGAGTTTGACTGCAAAATTGTTTACTTGGGATAAGGCCTTGGCATACCTATACCATAAAACATAATAATGAAAAATAACCATCTGAAACCCGAATGAAACGGGGCTCACCAATAGCTGGTACATGTGAAATCCTAGCATGCATATAATTCATCTTGAAACTCAGTACCTGCACTGTGAAGTGCGGGCCCCGGGCAAAGGGACATTAGTACATTTAAATTTTACTGTATGTAAAGTAACTGGAAGAATAAGCAGGCATATGAAATAATAGGAACATGAAATTGAAATTGAACAATGAACATGAATATGATCTGACATGAATGTAAAATCATGTATAAAATCTGTATGTCTATATATCTATATATTTGTGGGAGAATATTAACAAAACCGACATGTAATCATCACGTGTGAATGTGGCATCTGATCTCTGCCCGATTAGCTAATCCATCTCGCACCTTGCTGGGGTACGAGACATGAACATGACATGGTGGATCCAATAATCCCACAAATGGGGTAACATGAAGGTATCATCCTGTGAGTGGAATGACCCTTATCCTACGCTGGCAAACGTAGTTTCAGGCTATCTGCGCCTTCTTTGTAATCTGTGCAACTCCTAAAACATGAACATGAATATAATTGGCTTGTAATGCATTTTCATGAAAACAACTTGTAAAACATAGTTCGTAACTATAATTTAGCATGTGAAGAGATATATAATATAACTTGTATAAATCATTGAAAACATGTATAATTTCATAGATTGTGTGACAATGATTCATGACTTGATATTTAAGAACTCATAGAATTCAAACTATGGGTTCATGGATTACAGATAATTTCATGATAATCACAATGATAAATCATGAATACAATAAACAACATGATATATATATATATATATATATATAAAGTTGAACATGTGTATAGGGTTATCATGAATTTGAGCAAAACCCTAGGTCTGAGGAATTCATGTTTCATGAATTACATGTGGTGTGGGGAAGCACAATGATATTCCCACACGTGGATATAATATTTACATACCTTAATCGCTCCAATACTTGTATTAAAAATCTGAACTCTGAAGAAGAATCCTAAAGCGTGGACTTTAATCTCTTGAATTGAGTTTTTTCGAAAACCCTATGTTAAGAACAATGGATTATACTTAGGAATTGAGTACACTTGATTAGAATCATATGAAAATTTATGCAAAGGACTTACCTTGAGTTATGAGGATGATGGGAGGAGAGAGCTTCATTCTAGGGCTTGGAAAAATAAGAAAACTAATTTTTAGAACTAAATCTGCGTATTTATACTATTTCAGTTGTCGGGAGTTTTACGGTCGGATTATATGGTCTGTACCATTTTATATGGTCTGAGTGTGGGCCGTATAATTTTATACTATCCGTATAAACAAACCATCACCCAAGTGCAACTAAACAATGACTGCGAAAAGCTGGGGGGGGGGGGAACATTACGGTCGAAAAAGACGGTCCATATAGTTTTATATAATCCTACTGTACATTGTCAATTTTGACGGTGATTTGTATGGTCCATAACACGTTATACAGTTGGTATATTTTGGGTGTAAAACTAGATTTGTAGAACTGAAACTGGTTTTTAAAACTTTAACCCGTATTACGCATAAAACTGGATTTGCAGAACTGAAACTGTTTTTTCAACTTTAACTCCCCGTATTGGTTTTCTAAACTCCTGAATCATGATCATGGCTTAGTTTGAAGGTACGAGTGTTACAGGGCAGTTATCACTGATCAATTGGCAGTCTAGCAGTTAAAATTACGATATTGCTATAGCGGTATAAAATTAGGGTAGAAGATTAAAATGACCATTATGTACGTTGTGGCCCTCCGTGGCATTTTAGGGGTTCGGTTGATTCATATATATATATATATATATATATATATATATATATATATATATCTTTCTCTTTTATGACTACTTATTATTGTATTTGATTTCTATCTTACATATTCAGTACATGCCGCGTAGGTTCAGGTAGGCGATGAGAGAACCCACCCTTGTAGATCACCTCCAGAGATCAGCTTTTATTGGTGAGCTCCACTTCCTCCTGGAGTATTACCGAGTCAAGGTCATGTTTATGTTTATATCCTTTTGGGGTATTGTGGATATGTCGGGGCCCCTAGCCCGACTTATATATTATGTAAACATTTTTTCTTTGAGGCTTTATAGACATGTCCTGTGTTGTACAATTTTTCTCGTACGACCTTGTAGGATTGAATATTGATTAGAGATTATTTTGGCATTGTCGGCCTTAGTATGTATATATCCATAGGTTGAGTTCTTTTGTTACCAGGATATTTTGTTGGGTTGTTTCATAATCTAATCATTCTGAGGCCTTGTCGACCTAGATGATTATTCATTCGCGTGATGATATGTAGGTGGTACACTCGAGCCGTTCAGGCGCTGGGTGCGGGAAACACCCCCAAGGTTGGGGTGTGAGAAATATGTTATCCACCTCCTAAAAATGATTTCATCTCATACTTCATGACTACTTGCTTTACTTACTGTTGCATTCAAACACTCATGTTTATTTGATATTGAAATAAAGTGGTATAGAATGTTATTGGTCTGATAAGACTTAGAAAGAGGTAATGATATTGTTATGAGATGGTTTGGAATACTGAGATGATGATTGACATGGCTCGATAAATGATTCTGATGCTCTAGCCAGACCGATGGATATTTCTAGTTGATTGTGAGTGGTATATGGACTTCATAGGTCCCCCATGTTTCATAACTATATGACAAAGTCTGATAGTATTTGTATACCAGGTTATTTAAAAGGCACTATTGCATTCATGCATATCATCTATTTACATACTTTATAATTATGATGTTTGTACTTAGATTGGAATTATTATTGTGATGAGGTGATTACGTGTTGGGTTGTACTTCTTTGATTCTGAGTTGGCTTAAATGTTGAACCATGCCCTTTATTGAATGTGACTTATGTTCTTAATCAGACTGTACAAGTTAGGGATATATGTGTGTTAACTTCATATTTATGTCTGTTATATGTATTACATAGTTGTCGGCCTATGATGCTTATGGAGGTACGTTGTGTACTCATACTATACTTGTTGTATTCTTTTTGAATGCAGATACAACATCATCAACTAGTACCGGACCTCGTGGCTGATGTCCGGGCAATGGACTTGGGTATTCAGGGTGAGACTGCCCATCCGTAGCAGCCCTGGATTCTCCTTTCATATTTCCTGTCTTTATTTTAGATTTATGAGACAGTATTCAGACATTCTTCCTTTATGTAGCAGTTGCTCTTGTATTGACCTGATAAGATCATTTGGGGATGTAATAAGTAGATATTCAGTATTTTATAACTCATTTTATTTATATAGCAAGACAAGTTTAGTAATTGTTCCTTTTATTTATGCTTAAGTTATTATTATGCTTGTTGGGTTGGAAAGTGGTTTGCCTACCACTGGAGAAAATGTAGGTGCTACCAGGACGCCTAAAAGGGGTCGTGACAAAGTTGGTATCAGAGTTTTAGGTTAAACGGTCTTATGAGTACAAGAGCAATGTCTAGTAGAGTCTTGTAGATCGATATGGAGATGTCTGTACTTATCTTCGAAAGGCTATGAGAGATTTAGGAAACTTTACTTCTTTCATTCTTTTCATTCTAGTTTGATCAGATTGGTATCTGACCTTCTTTTCTATTCTCTTACAGATGATGAGGATACGTGCGCACGTAGCTAGAGATGAGACACTGACACTAGCCCCTATGGTGCATGATTATGGTAGAGGTTGAGGACGAGGTAGAGGTAGACCCCGAGCGGCAACACAAGTGAGGGATGGAGCATAGGGAGCCGACCATGCTTCTGCTAGATTCTTATCCACTGAGCTGGAGATAGAGCATCAAGATGATCAATATGAGAAGGAGCTAGGACCATCCCAGGCTTAGCCAGATGTTATCGCCACACCTATCCTACAATATACTATGGCCCATATTTTTGAGTTTGCTCGATGGATTTTCCTAGGCGGGTGTTCTCCCAGAGACTCCAGAACAGTTCTCTACACCAAGGACACAACCTAAAACTACTATGATGCCCCGTATTAGTGAGATCCCAGTGTTGGAGATTAATCCCCAACTAGTTACTGGAGCGGTTATGACCCGCGAGGAGCCGAAGATATGTGAGCACTTCTCCAACATAAAGCCTCCTAGTTTCTATGGTACGTCCGAGGAGGATGTGTATGAGTTCATAGTTTCCCATGAGAGACTCTACACTTTAAGTATTGTAGAGTCACATAGAGTAGATTATGTTGCTCTTCAGCTGGTTGGTGATGCGAAACAGTGGTGGAGGTCGTATATCAATTGTCGGCCAGTAGGGTCACCTCTTTTGTCTTGGACTAGTTCTATCAAGTGTTTCTTGAGACGAATGTTCCCCTCAATTTGAAAGTGAGTAAGAGGGATGAGTTCTCCAGGTTGGAGCATATAGGGATGTCTATTGCTGATTATGAGGCCCGATTCCATACTTTATCTTGCTACGCAGTGCCATTACTTCCTACCGAGATAGAGATAGTTAAATGCTTTGTGAGGGATTGAATGTCCCTCTTTAGTTAGTGATGTTAAAGTTGGTGGCCTCTGGGGCTTCTTTCAAATTATGGCAGATTATGATGGTAGAGACAGTGAGGGGTGGACTCCAAAAGACTGAGTCCTAGAAGAGAGCTTGCAAATTTGACCACTATAGTGGATTTTCTTCTAGAGGTTGGGGCAGCATGGTAGATCCCAACAGTCTCACTCTAGTCACCCGATTCAGTCAAAGCTTCAGTCGAGCTATGGTGGTTCTGCTAGGCAGAGTGGTTACAGTGTAGGGCAAACTTCTAGGGGTACTTACTTCCAATTCTTAGATCACAGAGATCACTCAAGTTCTTCTGCATCTATTCAGCAGCCCATGTCGAGCAAGACTTGTTACAATTATAGTGACCTGGACACTTTTGCAGAGAATGTCCTAGACTTAGATCGGGTGGAGCTTAGTAGGATTCACGAGCTCAGACATCTAGGACTCCAGCATAGTCATCTATAAGTGGTGGATAGTCTAGTAGAGAGGGTTCTTAGTTGAGTCGTGGTGATCATCAGGCTGGTAGAAGTGGATCTCAATCATGTATAGATGGGGCACATACATGCCGTATTGGTTATCAGGATACTTAGACCTAGGGTGGACGTGCTCACTTCTCTGCATTCCTAGGTAGTACCAAAGGCCGAGGCTTTTGATGCAGTCGTCACATATATCATCTTAGTCTATCATCGATCTGCCTCAGTATTATTTGATCCGGGTTCTACATTTCTTATGTGACTACATATTTCACTGCGGGTCTGGATATGTTGTGTGATATACTTGTTGTACCTATTCATATTTCTACCCATGTCTGTGATTTTGTGATAGTAGATTGAGTCTATCGGTCATGTGTGGTTACATTCATGGATTATAATACCTAGTAGATTTGGTCATATTGGATATAGTAGACTTTAATATCATTTTAGATATGGACTGGTTGTTATCGTATCACACGATCTTGGATTGTCACTCTAGCTATACCAGGTATCCTGAGGTTAGAATGGAAGGGTACTCTAAGACCTTCACCAAAGAAGATTTTTTTTTTCTTCGAGCTAGAAAATTGGTCGATAAGGGTTGTTTGGCGTACTTGGCGCATATTCAGAATACGAGTGTGGATACTCTTCCACTTAAGTCTATTTTGGTAGTGAGCGAGTTTTCTGAGGTCATTCTGACGGATTTGCTGGGTATGCCGCTAGATCATGATATTGATTTTTGCATTAATTTGGAGTTGGATATTCGTCCCATTTCTATCTGACCGTACCGGATGTCTCCAGTTGAGTTGAGGGAGTTGAAGGAGCAGTTATAAGATTTGTTGAGCAAAGGTTTCACTCAACCCAGTGTGTCTCCCTGGGGTGCTCATGTTCTATTTATAAATAAAAAGGACGGTATCATGCAAATGTGTATCGATTATCAGCAGTTGAACAAGTCACCATCAGAAATAAGTATCTGACACCTCGCATTGATGATTTGTTCGATCGACTTCAAGGTACTTCAGTATTTTCCAAGATTGATTTAAGGTCTGGGTATCATCAGTTAAAGATCAGGGCAGAGGATATTCCAAAGACGGCCTTCAAGACTCATTATGACCATTATGAGTTCTTGGTGATATCTTTTGGGCTTACCAATGGCTCCGTAATTTTTATGGATTTGATTAATGGGATATTCAACCCTTATTTGGACTAATTCGTTATCGTCTTTATTGATGAAATTCTTCTGTATTCTAAGAGTAACGAGGACCACGAGAAGCATTTGAGGGTGGTTCGTGGTTCGTGGTTTGTTGAAGGAAAATAAGTTGTATGCCAAGTTTTTGAAATGTGAGTTTTGGCTCAGTTCTGTGGCATTTCTGGGGCATATAGTGTCAAAAGAGGGTATCATAGTGGATTCGAAGAAGATTGAGGCAGTCAGAGATTGGGCTAGGATTGCTTCGTTGATCGAGATTTAGAGTTTCATGGGCGCAAGTTATTACCATTGGTTCGTCAAGGATTTCTTATCTATCGCTTCTCACGTGACTCGGTTGACTCAGAAAGATGTGCCTTTTAAGTGGTCTAATGAGTGTGAGGAGAGCTTCCGAAAGCTCAAGTCACTTTTGACCTCAACCTCAATTTTATCCCTACATGTGGAGGGAAGGACTTCACTATCTACTATGATGCTTCGAGAATTGGTTTGGGTTGTGTATTGATACAAGAGGGCATAGTGATAGCATATGCATCGAGGCAATTGAAGGTGTGTGATAAGAACTATCATATTCATGACTTGGAGTTGGCAGCGATAGTCTTTACATTGAAGATTTGGAGGCACTATCTATATGGAGTTCATTATGAGGAATTCACCGATCATCGCAGCCTTCAGTATATGGTCAGTCAGCGGGATTTGAATTCTAGACAGCACAGATGGATGGAGTTACTCAAAGATTATGATATGACTATTTTGTACCATCCAGGCAAGGCAAATGTGGTGGCAGATGTCTTGAGCCGAAAGCAAGTAAGTATGGGAGCTTGGCAGCATGTTTGATTGTTGATGAGCGTCCTTTAGCTTTAGAGGTTCATTCCTTGGCCAACAACTTTGTGAGACTTGATATTTCAAAATCGGGTAGGATTTTAGCTTGTGTTAAGGTGAGATCGTCTCTTTTGGAACAAATCAAGGCCAATCAGTTTGATGATGTGAAATTGTGCATGCTCAAGGACAAGGTAAGGATCAAGGGGAGTGTGTGTGTGTACCTTGTGTTAGAGGTTTGATGAGATTGATCATGGAGGAGGCTCACAGTTCCAGATATTCTATTCATCCGAGTGCAACGATGATGTATCATGATTTAAAGCAGCATTATTGGTGGGGTAGGATGAAGAGGGACATTATTGAGTTTGTGTCTCAGTGTTTAAATTGCCGGTAGGTTAAGTATGAGTACTTAAGACTGGGTGGTATGACTCAGAGGATGCCCATACCCGAGTGAAAATGAGATAGTAGGATAGTTATGGACTTTGTTGTAGTTAGACCACCGAAGACTTTGGACAAGTTTGATACCATTTGGTTTATAGATAGGTTGACCAAGTTTGCACATTTCATTCCGATCCAGATGACCTATAATTCCGAGAATTTGGCCAAGATTTACATTAGAGAGATTGTTTGGCTACATGGGGTGCCCTATTTCAGACTAGGTCACTCAATTTACTTCTCATTTTTTGGAGGACTTGCAAAAATGAGTTGGGTACGCATTTGGATCTTAGCACAACATTTCACCCTCAGAGGGATAGTCAATCCGAACAGACCATTCATGCTTTGTAGGATATGTTACAGGTTTGTGTTATTAATTTTAGTGGTCACTGGGACCAATTCTTACCTTTGGCAGAGTACGCTTACAATAACAGTTATCATATGGTAGGAGATATTGTTCCCCGATTCGGCGGTTTGATACATTTGAGGTGAGGCCATAGGGTACATATTTATTGAGGGAATCCTTGGAGAAAGTGAAGATGATCTAGGACAAACTCCTAGTGGCTCAGAGCAGACAAAATGAATATGCAGATCGGAAGGTTTGAGATATGGAGTTCATGGTTGGTGATCGGGTTCTATTGAAGGTCTCACCTATGAAAGGCGTAATGACATTTGGCAAGAAGGGAAAGTTAAGTCCGAGGTATATTGTGCCATTTGAGGTTTTTCATAGAGTTGGTGAGGTGGCTATGAGTTGACTTTGCTACCAGGCCCTTTAGGTGTTCATCCGGTGTTTTATGTTTCCATGTTAAAGAAGTACCATGCTGATGGGTCCTACATCATCTAATGGGACTCTGTGTCATTTGATCAGAATTTGGGATTTGAAGAAGAGCATGTGGCCATTCTGAACATGCAGGTTAGAAAGTTGAGATCAAAAGAAATTCCTTTTGTGAAGGTGCAATGGAAGCACCTTCCTGTTTAGGAAGCTACTTGGGAGACCGAGGCTCATATGCAGAGTAGATACCCTTATCTTTTTACTTATTTTGATATGTTTTCCCTTTCATTTCTCTCCATTTGAGGATGAACGTTTATTTAATTGGTATCTGATGTAATGACTCATCTGTTTTTTTTTTGTAATGCCTCGAACCATGGCTTGAGCGGAACATGACACTCGATGCCTGACTACACGTGACCGAGTGAACCACATGGCTTGCTGAATCAACAGGGCATCAAAAGCATGTAATAGTAATGATTTAAAACATATAAACCGAATACTGAAATATAATATGATATATCATAGAGGAAATATCTAAAATTATGATAAGTTTAAAAACAATACTGTCATGCCATGAGAAATAGGCTAGTCTATGAAACCTCTGAAAACAAAAGTCTGACGGCAAAAATTGTTTACTAGGACAAGGCTCTGACATACCTCTACTCTAAAATATAATCATGAAAATAACCAACTGACACCCCAAATGAAATGGGGCTCACCAAATAGCTGATACATGTGCAATCCTAGTGTGTAGATCTGTCGTCCTGAAACTCAGTACCTATACCGTGAAGTGCAGCCCCGGGCAAAGGGACGTTAGTACATTTGAATTATACTGTATGCAAAGAAACTGAAGGAATAAGCAGGCATATGAAATAATATGAACATGAAACTGAAACTGAACATGAACATGGATGTAATATGACATGAGTATGATAACATGCATAAAATATGTATATCTGTGGGAGAGCATTAACAAAATCGACATGTTACCACTATGTGTGAACGTGGCGTCTGATCTCTGCCCGATCAGCTAAGCCATATCATACCTTATCGGGGTACGATACATGAACATCACATGATGGATCCAATAATTCCACAAGGGGTAACATAAAGGTATCGACATCTGGACGGAGCAATCCTTATCCTATGCTGGCAAATGTAGTTTCAGGTGTTATGAGCCTTCTCGGTAATTTATGTAACTCCCAAAGCATGAACATGAAATATAATTGGTTAGAAAGCCCATGGGTTGTGAAATCATGACTTGTAAACATGGCTGATAAGTATAAGATATAGTATGAACATAAATACTTAATACACTTTGCATAAAACATGGAAAACATGTAGAATTCATGGAATTGCATAATATAGGTTCATGACTCGTATTTAAGGATCCAAGGAATGCAAAACATGTGTATTCATGGATTATGTACAGATTCTCAATAACCATAATGGAATATCAAGAATAATAATAATCAATTAGTAATACAAACAAGGTATATCATGAGACATGTAGTTTAGGATTATCATGAACTTAAAATGAAACTCTAAGTTATGGAAATTCATGGTTACATAGGTGAACGTGGCTTGGGGAAGAACAATGATGTTTCCACATATAGATAGAAGCTCTACATACCTGTAATCTCTCCTAGCAACGAACTATGTTGTTTTTTGACAAAGAACGCTCCAAACCCTAGCTTGAATCACTTGCGACAGATTTCATTGTTAATCCTATATTTTAGTTAGAGGATCATTCTATAATCATGATTTAATTCTAGGATTACTAAGGAATAGTTAGAAGTGAACTTACCTTGTTGTGGGAGGTCTAGAGGAGAGAAAAACGCTCTTGAGAGGGTTTTTTACAAGGTTGGACGAGTTGATGAATGAGTTTTTGAGTTAAGTGTTGAATTTATAGAATGTGCATTTTGGACCATGTCACTCGTTGGGCGAGTACTTTGGCCTATCCTTGTCTCACCCTGTCAATCACTGGGCGAGTGATATGACATGTCATTGACTCGCTATGGCACTCGCCAAGCGAGTGCCCCTGCTCATTTAACACTTAGTCAAAATCTTATGTTATTCGATGGTACCGATAGCTTCTCAGTAAAATGGTCATAACTCCTAGCATAGAGCTCCGTTTTGGCTAGGCGACCTATAGTTTAAAAGGTATATCAAAGGGATTAAACTTTCTTGAAGGATGTTTTCCAAAATTACTTGTACAAGTTTCCAAATACTCGCTTGAGCTGAGAAATTTTGCAAACTCACTTGAAAATATGACCCGTAGAGTAGCTTCCGACTATACATTGCCCAAAGACTCTTCTTATAACTTTATTAGCTTTCAAAACACTTCCTACACTCTTAATCTTGGTTCCATTATATTTCCATTGTACGGGTCAAACCTTAGTACGAAGGTACGAGGTGTTACAATTTTTGGCTAAGGACCTTTACTTGATCAAATTATCCTTCCTATAGATTTTATATGAGGTTTGTTACTCGCGGAGATGGGTAGCATGGTTCCCGAGGTGCATTGATAGGTTTCGGAAGAAAAAACTAAGTATGGTAGTTTTGAAATAAAAAGTTGACCCAAAGTTGACTTTGATTATATGGGTTTGTTTTCAAGATTGTCACTTTCGGTAAGTCAGAAAATTCATTTGTGACTTAGTCGAGTCTTTAGTTCTCTTCTCGAGGTGTTCGGGTGTGTTTTGAGTGTTGTACTAAATTGTGGAATTTGAGAAATTCTGGTGGATTTATAGAAAAGTGGACCTTAGCTTGGTCGTATGAGAATTTCAAGTGCGCGAACAAGGTTTAGCATCATTTACACTTGGGTAGCATATTTGGTTTGTGTCCAGGAGATCTCAGGTGATTTTAGGGTGTTTGATAAAAGTTTGGACTTTTAGCTATAGCTACTAGTTCTGGTGCAACCGCACCAGCGAGCATTGGCTACTTCTGCATAGCCACTTCTGTGGAAGTTGGTCCGTAAATGTGAGTCATGAGAATGTTGGGAAGGACCGCTTTTGTGGGGTTTTATTCACAGAGGCGAGCCGCTTCTACGGTGTCATCTCCGCTTTTGCGAGAATATGGTACATTAAGTTGGGTCGTTTCAGCGTTTATTTTTCAACAGAAGAGAGGTTGCTTCTGCAAGGATTGTTCCGCAAAGGCGAAATTGATGTATCAAACTGTCCTAACCCCATTTAGGGACCGTGGTGGCACCTACGTAAAACCCACCGATAGGCGAACCACTCCCAATCATTCACATGATATATAACGAAAAGCGAAAAGATAACAAAATATAAAATAATTGTCTCATAATATAAATGTGAAAATGTCTGAGAATTAACAACACCCCTCCCCCCCCCCAAAATCTTGTCAATCATGCAAGAGCTCTAGAAATCTGGTACAAGTATGAAAACAACACACATGCCAAAACGAAATCTAATAGTATAAAAGTTTGAACATGTCTCTCGATCACAAATAAAAGACAAGATAAGGATAGAATATCCAAGGCATGCCGGAGGTAGCATCTCACCCTCAATACTGAATGTCTACTCGCTCGGACTCACACTCGAGCTCACGAACTGGTAGTAGGATCAGTATCTGCACTAGAAAAGATACAACAAGTGTAGTATGAGTACAAAACGTACCCCCGTAAGGATCATCGGTTGACAATAATTGAAGAAACATAAAAAGAGATAAATACAAAATTGACACCAAATAGTCCTATTCTAGCAGTTTAAATGTCCAAGTAAGATCACATTATTCATGGCATATTCCATAGAGTTCAATAACAACATTCCGAGTATTACTGAGAAATTAACATGCTTCCTTTATCCTTGAAATTCAATCAAGTCATCAATAATTAATTCAACACTTATTTCATCAAATGGTAATCCATGAATGATATGTGTATGATATGTTATGAATGCAATGCAAATGCATGTACCTTGATCTTCCAGTATACAGACGCTCAAGTTTTTATTATGAGACGCACACCCATTGGGGACCCGCAAAGTCCATATACTCCTTCGAAATTTTTCATTGGAGACCAACTCTTGGCTAAATAGAATCATGTTGCATGCGTGCAACCTGTCCCCTCGAATATCATCATCATTATCTTAGTATTTCCATAATCTCATAAGTAATCTCACATTTCTGGTCTCTTGGGCCCACAACATTCCATACCAATCTCATATCAATATGTCATAATCATAAGTGTATGAATGCAAATGACAGTATAATGCAAAAAATCATGATGTAATGAGATGCAACCAAATATAGAGATGAATATCACATGCTTCCAAGAATTTAACAACATAACAATCCAAGTACAAATCAGGATATCATTTCAGAAGAAGGTGTGATGAATAAACAAACAATAGCAAATACGACGGCAAGCCCACATATGGAGACAAGCCCAAATAAATCAACAGTTGGAACCAACTTATGGCTAATTCCCCAAATCACCCATCAATGTAGTTCAACACCGGCACCCACTCAACCGTTCATCACAACTGACTGAGTGGGACCTCCAAACATGCCCAATACCCATCAATATTTATAATTAATTACGCACTTTTATCAAAGTCTTGTAAAGTAAATTGTAGCCTACCTTTAGGCCGAACAGAAGCACTTACTAATCAAGCCTCGGTGATCGCCTTGCCCTTCTGCTGCACCTCGTGATAGTCAAAGTCTAGCCACGCATATACTACTCGTTAATGAAGAGCTTACACACCATACAAGGATATAATCCTTAACAAAGCAAGACTTTAAATACCAACCCCTAGCCCACGTCACCAAGACTCAAATTTAATTACTTAAATACCAAGAACACATACTAGGGTATCATATCCTTAAGTTAATTAGAAAACTATACATATTTGAGCCTTCAATTGAACAATATACAAAAATCCTTAGTTTGGAACCCTCCCCGATTGTAATACATTTTTATACTCAAATTAAGCTCTACAACATGATAAGATAGTATAATCCATTACTAATTCACAATAATACAAGTAAACTAGTCTATAATCATCATTTAAATCAAGACTCAACTCTCTTATTCTCAAATGGGATCATACTTCATTTTTACCCAACTTACAAACATACTAGATCACCATTAAATGACATAGAAATATGGAATCAAATCATATAGGATGAAATTGCTACCTCAAAGATGAATTATCCTCTAAACCTTTGAATTATCTCCCTTGGCGGCTCTAGGTTCGAGATATACTATTTTGGGAAATGAAATCTGACCTAGAAAATTATATAGGACACCTGATATAGTGATTGCGCCCAGTAGAATAGACTGAGTTGGCGCAGACCCGGTACGGAGAACAAAGGCCTCGCTGAGGCGGTGTCACTTGACACCTCACCTCTGTGCCACGGTGTATCCGACTCCGCAAAGGCAGACTCACCCATGCCGACCAACCCTCCGCCAAGGCAGAAACTCCACACTTTTTGAACCCTCGCTTCGATGAGCCAACCTCCCACTGAGGTAGACACACCGAAGCGTGAACATGTGCCATCGGGGCGGATACTATATCATGAAAAAAATAATCAAAACCTCTACCAAACACCCAAAACACACTCGAGACCCTCCGAGCACAAACCAGGCATACTCGTCTAAGGTAAACAATGCTATGAACTCGCTCGTACCCTCAAATTTCTCATTTAACCAAGCTAAGCATACTTTTCTAAAGAATCATCCGGAATAACAAAATATCCAAATTTCAAAAATAAGGACACTAAGTACATCTTATTGCCTCGAAAAGCGAATCAATGATTTAACTAAGTCATAAAATGACCCTCCGGAGCTACTGGAAGCAACGAAATCCAAAAACGAACCCATCTAATCAAAAGTCAACTTTAAGTCAAGTTATCCAACTCTAAGTTTCTAATTTTGGGTTTTTCATCTGAAACTCATATAAATGGACCTTGGGATACGTGTCAGCCATCCCCGCACAACACAAACCCCACCTAGAGTCTACGGGAAAGGTCAAACAAGCAAATAAGTGTTTTAAGCTAAAAACGACCAAGTGTGTCATTACATCATATACCAATTAAATAAACGTTTGTCCTCGAACGGAGAGAAATGAGTAGAGAAACATACTAGAAGTGGTAAATAAGTCAGAATATCTGCTGTGAGTGCATGTCAGACTCTGTCTCCCAAGTCACCTCCTCAATAGGACGATACCTCAACCGAACCTTCATAGAAGTTATCTCGTTAGACCTCAATTTTCTTACCAGCCTGTCTAAAATAGCCATTGGCTCCTCCTCAAACTCCAAAATCTGATCAAGCAATACGGAGTCCCACCGAATGATATACGAACCATCATCATGATACTTCTTCAGATAGACGCATGGAGAACTGGATGAACGCCTGGCAGACCGGGTGGCAGAGCCAACTCATATGCCACCTCCCAACTCTCTAAAAAACTCAAAAGGTCCAATGTACCTCAGACTCAACTTCCCTCTCTTTCTGAACCTCATCACACCCTGCATGGGTAAAACCTTAAGAAGAAATCTATCACCAACCATAAACTCCAAGTCTCGGACCTTCTGGTCTGCATACTCCTTCTGCCTGCTCTGAGCTACCAGGAGCTTATCCTAGATCACCTTCTCTAAGGAATCTCTCAATAGATCAGTACCCCAAGTACAGACCTCGAATGCATCAAACCAACCAATCAGAGATTGATATCTTCTATCATACATAATTTCGAACGGTGCCATATCATTACTGAAGTGGTGTATGCAAACTCTGTCAAAGGTAGGAACAGGTTCTAATGACCACCAGAATCAATCACGCACGCTCATAACATGTCCTCCAATACCTGGATAGTCTGCTCGGACTGATCATCTGTCTGAGGGTGCAATGTTGTACTGAGATCCAATCGAGTACCCAACTCCTTCTACAAAGTCCGCTAGAAATGAGAAGTGAACTGATTCTCCCGATCCGAGATGATAGAAACATGAACCCCATGAAGGCAAATAATCTCACGAATGTAGATCTTAGCCAACATCTCTGCATTATAAATCGTCTGGACCAGAATGAAATCTGTGGTCTTGGTCAACCTATCAATAATGACCCAAATAACATCAAACTTGCCCAAGGTCTTAGGCAATCCCACAACAAAATCTATGGCAATCCTCTCTCATTTCCACTCGGGAATGGGCATCCTCTGAGATACACCACCTGGTCGCTAGTGCTCATACTTGACATGTTGACAATTCTGAAACTGAGACACGAACTCCACAATATCTCTCTTCATCCTCCCCCACCAATAGTGCTGCTTCAAATTATGGTACATTATAGTAGCACCTGGATGAATCGAATACCTAGAGTTGTGAGCCTCCTCCATAATCAATCTGGTCAAATGACCCACATGAGGCACACACACTCTAACATTAATCCTCAAAACCCATTCACTATCAATCACAACCTCCTTGGCTTCTCCACTCATCACCTTATCTCTAATTTTGCACAACTTCACATGATACTGGTGAGTCCAAATCTGATACAAAAGAGACGCCCTCACCTCCACATAAGCCATAATCCTGCCCAAATTCAAAATATCAAGCCTCATGAAACAGTTGGATAGAGTTTGGACCAATAATGCCAAAGGACGCTCAGAAGCGATCAAACGAGCTAAACTCCCATGCTGACTACATTTTGTCTCAAGGCATCCTCCATCACATTGGCCTTGCCTGGATGGTACAAAATAGTCATGTCATAGTCTTTCAACAACTTCATCCACTGACGCAGCCTAGAATTCAAATCCCTCTGATTAAACACGTGCTGAAAACTGTGGTGGTCAGTATACACCTCACAATGAACACCTATAAGTAATGCCTCCAAATCTTCAGAGCAAACATAATGGCAGCCAACTCCAAATGGTTAATAGGGTGATTCTTCACGTGCACCTTCAACTGTCTCGATGCATAAGCAATAACCTTACCCCATGCATTAACAAAAAGCCCAACCTAATCCTAGAAATATTACAATACACAGTAAAGTCCTTTTCCTTCACCGGAAAAGATAAAATCGGGGTTTTGGTCAAAAGAGTCTTGAACTTTTGAAGGCTCTCCTCACACTGATCGAACCACTGAAAATGCACCTCATTCTGAGTCAAATGCGTAAGATGAGAAGCAATAGAAGATAAACCCTTAACGAACCGGCGATAGTAGCTAGCAAGACCTACAAAACTTCAAATCTCTATCATAGAAGTCGGTCTAGGCCAGTCCCTGACTGCTTCTATCTTCTTAGGGTCAACCATAATCCCATATTTTGACACCACGTGTCCCAAGAATGCTACATAACTCATCCAAAACTCACACTTCAAGAAATTAGCGTATAGCTTCTTCTCCTTCAATAAACTAAGGATCACCTTCAAATGTTGCTCATGTTCCTCTCGACTCTTCGAATAGATCAAGATGTCATCAATGAATGCGGACCAACCCCTTCTAAGGCGGAAACTCCTGCTTCGGCAAGCCAACCTCCAGCTGAGGCAGACACTCCAGAGTGAGAACAGGTGCTGCCGGGGCGGACACCAGACACCAAATCATGGGAAAATATCCAAAACCACTACCAAATACCTGAAACACTCTTGATATCCCCCAAGCACAAACCAGCCATGCTTTTCTAAGGTAAACAATGCTACAAACTCGCTCGTACCCTCAGATTTCCCATTTAACTAAGCTAAGGCGTACTTTTCTAAAGAATCATCCGGAACAACCAAATATCCAAATATCACAAATAAAGCCACAAAGTATATCTAATTGCCTCGGAAAGTGAACCAATGACTCGACTAAGTAATAAATGACCCTCCGAAGCTACCAGAAGAGATGGAACCCTGAAACAAACCCATCTAATATAAAGTCAACTTTGAGTTAAGCCCAACTCTAAGTTTCTGGTTTTGAGTTTTCAATTTGAAACTCATATAAATGGACCTCGGGATCTATGCCACCCATCCCTGTGTATCATAAACCCCATATAGAGTCTAAGAAAATGGTTAAATAAGGAAATAAGGATCTTAAGCTAAAATCAATCAGACGGGTCATACCCTAATAAAATACCCTATTTTGAAATTACTTTTCATATCTCACTTTTTACAAACCTAAGTCCGGTTGGGGAGGAAAATTAAGGCTTGACATAATTTTCAACTTTAGGGTAAGGATTCTAACCCATTTATTTTATCTATTTATGATTCTATATTTAACTCTATGTTGTTATCATGTTTTGGGAAGTTAAAACCTAGGGTTTTATGACTATGGTTAAGAGGACTAAATGGGTGGAATCGGAGACCAAGATTGAGGCTTTATGATGTGATATTTAAGACTTAAGTTAGTTAATGATAGAATAACCTATTTCTATGTTCAATTTGTTAATTTAAGTCCATGAATTTCGAGGGAATTTTTAAAGTTTGCCTAAATTGGGGATTTTTTTTAATCTAAAAGGCAATTAAATAGCTAATTGGGGTTAGATGACTTCTAAACTTAAGGTTATGAATAATTAGACCACTATTGTGATTTTATATTATTAAAGTTCCAATTTTACTCTTGTGGGATCGGGGTCGATTTGGGGGTCGGGAATTCGGTTTCTTTGAAAGGTATTACCTTTTTATATGTACTAGAATTCTATGTTAATGTAGAATCTACTTAATAGACTATGAATGATCGAAGGCGCTTTGCAAGGGCAAGGCCTTGTCTTGAGAATATGGATGACAACGGATCAGATCTGGATCGGATCCTACTAGATCCAGATTCGTTTTTCATACCAGGATCCAGATCCATCGGGTCTATAAAAATCAGATCTAAATATGGATCCATAGGATTCACCGGGTCCACGGATCATATATGGATCCACATGTAAAAAAATTTGCCTTGCTAAGAATGTAACCTTGCTAAGATTTTTTTTTGAGCTGACAAACGATTTTTACCTAGCAAACAGTTTACTGTTTCAATTTTGAAATGTTCATATGAGATATTTTGTTCGTTGTCTCATTTTCTTTGTGAGCTATTAATTGAAAATGTTGGACAATGACAATAGTTGTAAAAAATGCTGACTAGTATTTCCATAATGCAGAACTTGCATGTGCTTGGACTCTTCACAAATGAAGTGAATATAATTTTAACTACTTGCCTATGGAGATGTTAGTCATTCACTAATATAACATTGATTTTATTATCGAAGTTACCTCTTTATTTTTTGGTTTTTGAGTTAACTCGGGAATAAATACATTTTTCTCTATTAGACTTCGATACATGCATATAGTATATATAATATTAAGAGATATTAGGTGTGATGGGGTTCCCACCTTAGTGACTGTGATGAGCGCTTGGGTGCGTACCGATGTTGAACTATTTGGGGAATCATCCTTAGGATTGATTCCGACTGCTGTTATGTGGGCTTATCGCCGTATTTGATACTATTTATGATTGTTGTTAAAATTACTCATCACCTATGCCTCATGATATGAAAGATTGATTATGTACTATTGAATGATTTTGGGGCATATATTATCCACCTCCTATAAATAATTTCATCTCATACTTTATGGCTACTTGCTTTACTTACTGTTGCATTCATACACTCATGTTACTCTGATATTGAAATAAAGTGGTATGAAATGTTGTTGGTCCGATAAGACTTGGAATGTGGTAATAATACTGCTATGAGATGGTTTAGAATACTGAGATGATGATGATTTACATGGCTCGACAAATGAGTCTAATGCTCTATCCAGACCGATGGATCATTTTGGTTGGTTGTGAGTGGTATATGGACTTCACGGGTCCCCCATGGGTCAAACCTATATGGAAAAGTTTGATAGAATGTGTATACGAGGTTGATTAAAGGTACGGTTTCATTCATGCATATCATCCATTAACATACATTGTAATTATGATATTTGTACTTGATTGGAATTACTATTGTGATGAGGTGATTACGTGTTGGGCCGTACATATTTGATTCTGAGTTGTCTTAAGTGTTGAACCATACATGTTATTGAATGTGACTTATGTGCTTAATCAGAGTATGTAGATTTGGGATATCTGTGTGTCAGCTTGCTATTTATGTCTGTAACATGTATTCCATCGTTGTCGGCCTATGATACTTACGGAGGTATATTGTGTACTCATACTACACGTGTTGCATTCTTTTTAGATACAAAAATAACATCGTCGACCAGTATCGAACCTCATAACTGATGTTTGAGGCGGTGGACTTGAGTATTCAGGTTGAGACTTCCCATTCTCAGCAGCCCTAGATTCTCCCTCATATTTCCTGTCTTTATTTTGCATTTATGAGATAGTATTTAGACATAATTTACTCATAAAGCTATCGCTAGTTTTGGTGCTTCTGATACTATTCCAAGATGATGTGTTAGAAGAATTGCCATCCTCAGTAATGTCCCAAACTGGATCATCATTAGGGGTGACAAATGGGCTATTTGGGTTGAAGTTGGGCTAGCACAGATGGGTTGAACCAATAGTTGGGCTAATGCTTAACCCTGCCCAAAGTCCATTTGGATCAAGATGGGCTGGGTTGAAATGGGCTAAACAATGGGTTGTGACCCAACCCGCCTAATTTGATCAAATTCTTTACAATAATCTCAAATTTTAAATAAATTAAAACTCAATATTTTAAAAAAATTAAAATATATGAAAGACATACCATTTCTCTGTCATAGAGCATCTTTTCTAAGACTAACAACATGCACAAAATGATAAACTTTTTAAAAGCATTTTACTAGTGACATCTTAAAATAACCAATGCAATGCAAATAATGCTCATGCTTGTAAGACTACAAGTTATGATAAGAGTTCTCCAGGACACGTTTGAAATAGTCCATGATAAACAGGACCAACATATTCTTTGACCAGAGCATACAAGGATCAACCACGTCTATGAACATGTAAAATTTAATCTTATCAGTTCAAACCTCTTACTTCCAGGTTCTATTTAAGGAAAAGCTTTATAATTCCTTTCTTTACCAGCTACATTTCAGCCAAAAGTGCCACTGAAATTAGTTTCAATTGAAAGGATGTGCCACTTGCGCACAAAGGGCAACCTGAATAACCTCAAACTACACACACCACAATAAATTTAAAGAGCATTACAGTTTATTTTTCTTTACAAAAATTAGAAGTACAACCTTTATATCATTCTTGAGAAATAGAAGTACAAACAGACAGCATGTCCTTAAGACTATGAAAGACATACCATTTCTCTCTAACTCAAAAGTTTAGCGGGAATTTTCTCCACATCTATTGCAATGTCGTCATCTTCCTCAGAATCATCAGGAGCTAAAAACGAGAATATTTTAAAATTGTCAAACTACTAGAAAGTTCATAAAGTAAATGAGATAAGGATATCATGTATATTATACCTTGATGCCCATAAATCCAAACATGTATATTATACCTTGATGCCCATAAATTCAATCTCGAGAACACAACTTAGCTTCAACATTTTTCGGTAATGTGGAACTTTGATATTTTCCAATAACTCGGCCACCAATGCTAAAAGTTAATTCGGATGCAGCTGTGCTAATAGGTATACTTAACAAATGACGAGCCATCAATGAGAGTTCGGGATACTTCATCCTATTATCCTTCCAAAATGTAAGCACGTCTAAATTTTTAATTTCTTTGCGAACTACTATAGGCTCTTCCAAATATAAATCCAATTGCGTTTTTCTTGAACTATACTCAGATGGACTTTCAAACATATCAAATTCATCCATGTCATCCAGCATCTCACAATCACATCCACGGCTACTACTTCCAACCATTTCAACATCGGATATTGTCATGTATTCTTTGAACAACCTATGCAAATTATCTTCAACAACACTTACCTTTTCATTGAAAGTCGAAGGATCAAGTTTCTTAAAGCAAAACATTACCAATTTTAACTTGTACCGAAGATCAAGAACAATGGCCAACGAAGCAATCAGACTGTAGTCATCCTGCCAATATTTTGCAAACTGCTTCTACATTTCAATAGCCATCTCTTTAATATTAGGATCTTCACTATATTTTTCTTCCCGTATCAACATATGAATTTTACAATTTTTATGAAAATATAAATTAGCAGTAGGATAATGGTTCCCTGAAAACAACAAAGTGATTTCGTAAAAAAGCTTCAAGAACTTGGCAATTGTTTCAGCTTTAATCCAATCATCATTCGAAGGACAATATTTACAATCTCTGTCAAGTATCTTGAAGTCAGAGAATGCTTCATGATAAGGAAAAGCACTATCAAGCATCAAATATGTACAGTTCCATATTGTAGACATATCTTGACGCAGTTTTCCATTCAACTTCAAATCAAGATTCTTGGTTGGTTCTACAAATTCCACAATCCTTGACTCGGAACCTTTAATGTATTTTATACTTTCTCTAATGTTAAAAACAACACTCTCAATTGTTTTCAAACATGCTTTAACAATCAAATTCAAAATATGATTTGCACACCTGACATGGACAAAATCTCCATCACAAAACAAAGAATCCATCAACCTAAAATGCTCAATCAAGTGATCCACAACACCTTCATTATAACTCGCATTATTTAAAGTTATAGAAAATATTTTCTTTTCAATTCTCCATTCTTTCAATAAATTAATCAACTTTGGACCCAAAATAGCACCACTATGAGGGGGAGACACATGGCGAAAGATTAAAACCTTCTTTTGTAATATCCAATCTAAATCAACATAATGTACGGTAACACAAATATATCCATTTGACGTGATTGATGACCATAAATCCGATGTCAAACTAATTCTATTCGGAATAGCTTGAAACTCATTCTTGATTATCTTCATTTTATCATGATATAATTTAAGCACATCAACTTTTGCGATATTTCTTGAAATGGTTTTAACGGTAGGATTCAAGAAAGCATTCACTTCTCTAACCCCTTCATATTCTACATAACTAAATGGGAGGTTATGTCTAACTATTGCCTTCGCTATAACTTCACAATATTCTTTATGATCTATCGGTGTACCTCACTTTAATGATTCAACCTTGTGCTTAGATAAGTGGCATGTTAAATTTGTAGTTCCAGCTACTCAGTCGGCCAAAAATCATTTCCTGCATGTCTTACATTCCGCTCGAAGTCTATTGTCAGGATGACTATCCAATGGTAACTCCTCATAATATTTCCAAGCTCTAGAAGTGGTTTTACGTCGTTTTGATGAACTTGCAATACTTAATTCATTGGACTCGACATCGTCATGGTCTATCAAAATCTTTAAACCCCTATGGTAGATTAAGATTTCAAAAAAAAAATGAATCAAGGTTGAAGCATTCAACTTTTTATGTAATATTTCACATTTACAAATTATGTAAAAGATTGAAATGTACTACTCAAAATGGAGAAACTTCACAAGAATGGTAGCCAAAAAAATAGAGATCTTTTTGTGACGAAGGACTGGTAGAGGAGCCATACTAACGCTAGTGCCAGATGTTACAACAGCAACATCATAACAACAAAATTTTTAAAAAAAATTGCATCAAGAGAGGAACTCAACTCCTGTCAATTGAAAAATGTTGAAGAAATCCATGAACCCAACTCCTCCCCTTTATATAAACTCCCTTGTCTAATAACCTCAGTCATCCATATTGAAATTAGAATTGTCCAAAATGATTTGCACAACAAGAATCGAATATCAATCTTCGTGGTCATGGCGAAGGAAAAAGAAAAAGCTACTGGTGATTCTAGTTCTTCTAGTCTAGAATATACAACAATAGTTATAGTAGTAAGACCAA
This sequence comes from Anisodus tanguticus, assembly GCA_034509755.1. Taxonomy (NCBI): domain Eukaryota; kingdom Viridiplantae; phylum Streptophyta; class Magnoliopsida; order Solanales; family Solanaceae; genus Anisodus; species Anisodus tanguticus. The sequence goes on along the minus strand of CM067550.1, from coordinate 24,258,988 downwards.
ATAATTATTTCAGGCATATTATCAAACACCTCCAATGCATCAGAATGGAAACAGAAGACAACTACCATCATGGCAGCATGCATATAGTTCTAATAGACAACTGAAGATTACGTTATTTGCTGAAGAAGGGGAAGATGCAAAAAAAATTAAAAACTTACTAGTATTTGCTGAAGAAAAATGGAGAAGCAAACAATTTTGGGGTTTGCCGTGAGAAGACTTGAGTAAACAATAAAATAGTAGATGAGTTACTCTGGGCTAATGTAATGGGTTGATTTGGGTTGTTCAGGATGAATGGGTTAAGTTGGGCTAGCCCAAACTTAGTCTATTTAATTGTATGTCAATGTCTAAACTCATTAAAATATGGACGGAGCCTTAATCATCATTAATGTCCAAAGGACAAATGGATGACTTTTTGAATGATGTGATCAGGGAGTACATTTTGCAGCATGTTGACATCCCTATCACCATTTGTGATAAAGTTTCTCACATTAATCTTGTTAATATTACCATTGAATTGCATATGAGGACCTTGGATTAGGGGTCCCATATCAGTCCAGGAATCTACAGAAAAATTGGAGTTTCCTCCATTAATTTTCCATTTAATGTTATGCTTAGCATTAATCTTGTTTTCATTTATGATTGTAGTTTAAAGCAACATGTAGCTTCATGACGTGCACTTATCAGATCATCATGTATATTCTTGTGGCCCGTTATTTCAAATAAAAAATGAAGTACATCACGAAATAGTATCATTCATCGAATGGAAACATGAATTCCTTATATGGACTTGGACAATCCTCACCTTACAAGCTAGCTTTTGGATTGAATTAGACCCAAGATCCATTCTTTACATGGTATCAGAATCAGACTCATTCTAATTCCTTGTTCACCGATGTTGGGCCCCCAAATGATATTGTCTACGCTCCAGTTAATGAGGTCTGGGCGTGCGGGGAAGTGTTAAGAGTCCCACATCGAAAATGGAATGGGAACATGGACTCCTTATATGGACTTGAACAATCTTCACCCTACAAGCTAGCTTTTGAGGTTGAGTTAGGCCCAAGATCCATTATTTACATGTTAAGAGTCTCACATCGGAAATGGAATGGGAACATGGACTCCTTATATGGACTTGGATAATCTTCACCCTACAAGCTAGCTTTTGGGGTTGAGTTAGGCCCAAGATCCATTCTTTACATGGTATTAGAGTCAGGTTCATTCCAATTCTTTGTTCACCGATGTTGGGCCCCCAAATTATATTATCCACGCTTCAGTTAACAAGGTCTGGGCGTGCGGGGAGTGTTAAGAGTCTCACTTCATACATGGAATGAAAACATAGACTCCTTATATGGACCTGAACAATCCTCACCTTACAAGCTAGTTTTTGGGTTGAGTTAGGTCCAAGATCCATTCTTTACTATTTGTGTTGTTATTCTATTCTTAAATGATCTACATGTGGTGTATAACTTTAACGCATCCAAAATATTCAAAATCATGCCCCAATATCACCAACATAATCATTCAAAAGTTCAGCAATGTACTACAATAAAAGTCATTAATTTGAACTCGAAATCCAACGTTTACAGTTTTTGCATATCGTTTCCCATTTTTTGGTGAAAAGTGAAAACTACTCATGCTGTAAACACAAAGCGAAATCCTTCCAAAATAAATGCTACAGCTTCTGGTCCAAGGAATTTACAGTATACCTGTTAGGGTTAGATAAGTTTTTATGTCTTTTTTTTTTTCTTCCTTCGACTGCTCTCTCATTACCTAATTATTTGGTCTCATAAATAACATGAAAATTTTAGAAAAGAAGAACTTTTTTTTAGAAGTAGAAAGATTTAAAAAAGTAAAAATGTCTAATGGTCAAGCGAACATGAAAAAACACACAAAAAATTAGTTTTCGAGAGCAAACGATTTAGTAACGGATGACTTTCTTAAAAGATTAGCTGAATCATTGGTGAAGACGAGAAGGCATGATGATTAAGAAAAACAAAGTTTACTGAACAACTGTAATTCTTTAGTTTTCGAGAGCAAACGATTAGATTCATAGATTGTGATTAAATTCTTTTCATTGGCACGTTTACTATAAAGCCATTTAATAGCCAATTTCATTTACGTGGGTTGAATGATCCGGCGAAACTGATATATCAATATCCTAGGCTAACATTAAGTAATACAAATAAATCATTTAACGTGAGGTTATTTAACTTTTACATAGAGGATAATTTAGTCAATTAACTTTTGAAGAGTATTATCGTAATTCAATTTCAATTAGGGGATTCTCACTTTTAAAATATATATATCGTGCTTCGCAGATTTATACTTAGCATTTATCATTACTCAAAATGTAGCAAAAAATTTACTACATAAAAATGTACATATTCTAGAGTTTAAACCCAAATTTATAGCGTACAAATAAAACAAATTAAAACGTCATTTTTTACCGCAAAAGCAAATAAGATTCAGATAGACTTTTTGCTCCTTAGGAAGGTTGACAAAGGTCTTTGTAAATACTGTAAGGTTATTCCGAAGGAGGATCTTACAACCCGACATAAGCTTTTGGTGATGGATTTAGAGATCAAGTTGGAGAAGAAGAAGAGGGTCGTGGATGACATGTTAAGAATCAAATGTGGGAGTTTGACCATGGTTAGTGCAAAGGAGATGGGGGAGATGTTGATGCTCAAGGGGGCTTGGGGGAGTAGTGGGGATGAGACCGGTATGTGGGATAGGACGGCCAGTTGCATTCGTGAGGTAGCCAGAGAAGTGCTAGGACTCTCGCGGTGTTATCGTGGTGGATATCGAGGGGACTGGTGGTGGAATGGTGAAGTTCAAGAGAAGGTGGAAGCGAAGAAAGCGCCGTATGTGAAATTCATAGAAAGCAGAGATGAGGTGGAGAAGTGGACGAATAGGGAACTATATAAGATGGCGAGGAAGGAGGCAAAACTAGAGGTTACGGCGGCAAAAACGGCAGCTTTCGAACACATGTATGTGGAATTAGAGGAGAAAGACGGGGATAAAGTTGTACAAACTAACCAAGACAAGGGAGATGATGGCTCGTGACTTGGATCAAGTGAGGTGCATCAAGGACAAGGACGGCAAAAAATTGGTGGAGGAAGCGCATATTAGGCGGAGGTGGCAGTCTTACTTCCACAAACTCTTGAATGAAAAAAGAGATGGAGACATTGTGCTGGGAGACCTGGAGCATTCTAGTAGATACGGGGATTTTGGGTATTGTAGAAGCATTAAGGTTGAGGAGGTTACGGGTGTTATCTATAGGATGCGCAAGGGACGAGCGACCGGACATGATGAGATCCAGTTGAATTTTGAAATAGCACAGGCAGGGCTTGTTTGGAATGGCTGACTGAGTTGTTTAACGTCATTTTAAGACGGTAAAAATGCCCAAAGAATAAAGGTGGAGTACAATGATTCTCTTGTACAAAAACAAAGGTGATATCCAGATTTTCAATAACTATAGGGGTATCAAGCTGCTAAGCCACTCTATGAAAGTTTAGGAAAGAGTTGTGGAGATGAGGGTGAGGAGAGGCGTGTCTATTTTCGAGAATCAATTTGGATTCATGCCGGGGCGTTCGACTACCGAAGCCATTCATCTTACTAGAAGGTTGGTGGAGCAATATAGAGAGAGGAAGAAAGACTTACATATGGTTTTCATCGACCTCAAGAAGGCATACGACAAAGTCCCTAAGGAGGTTCTATAGAGATGTTTGGAGGTTAGAGGCGTACCTGTGGCGTACACTAGGGCTACAAAGGATATGTATGATGGAGCCAAGACTAGAGTACGAACAGTAGGAGGAGCCTCGGAGCACTTCCCAGTGATGATGGGGCTGCACCAGGGATCAACTCTTAGCCCATTCCTATTTGCCTTGGTGATGGACGGACTGACGCGACAAATTCAAGGAGAGATACCATGGTGTATGTTATTCGCAGACGACATAGTCCTGATTGATGAGACTCGCAGCGGAGTGAACGTCACACTGGAGGTTTGGAGACAGACTCTGGAGTCTAAAGGGTTCTAGTTGAGTAGGACTAAGACAAATATTTGGAGTGCAAGTTCAGCAATAGGAGCGACCCTGAGACAGGCGTGGATGTAAGGCTTGGTACTCAGGTCATTCCAAAGAAATGAAGCTTCAAGTACTTAGGGCCCATTATCCAAGGGAATAGAGAGATTGATGACGATGTCACACGTCGTATTGGGATAGGGTGGATGAAATAGAGGCTCGCATCTGGAGTCTTGTGCGACAAAAAGGTGCCACCAAAACATAAAGGCAAGTTCTATAGGGTGGTGGTTAGATCGACTGTGTTGTATGGGGCGGAGTGTTGGCTAGTCAAGACTTCGCACATACAAAAGATAAAAGTTGCGGAGATGAGGATGCTGAGATGTATGTGTGGACATACAATGAGAGATATGATTAGAAATGATGATATCTAGGAAAAAGTGAGAGTGACCTCGGTGGATGATAAGATGCGGGAAGCGAGGTTGAGATAGTTCGGGCATGTGCAGAGGAGAGACACAGATGCCCCAGTGCGGAGGTGTGAGAGGTTGGCTATGGACGGGTTCAGGAGGGGTAGAGGTAGGTCGAAGAAGTATTGGGGAGAGGTGATTAGATGGGATAAGGCGCAGGTGCAACTTACTAAGGACATGACCTTAGATAGGAGGACACATATTAAGATTTTCTTATATGGGCTTCATTTATTCCTATTCCTGCTTCAAACTTGGGGTAGAAGAGTAGGAACAGTGTGTTAGCAAACTGCTCAGAAGTATCATGACTATGATTGGTTAAATGATCTACAATATTTACTGTTCACACTCAAACATGCTATGCTAGGTTAAGGATTATACGATAAAAGTATTGTCTCAATATTTGTTTAATAGAAATCATAACTGGTCAAAAAATTTCAACATGTATTAGAAGGTTTAGGATGTGATCATCTGAGTACCCACATGATACTGGCATGTTTAGTGTTTCTCCATGTCCAGGTGTGATAGGTTGAGGTCCAGGATTGACCCTATGTGGTGTGTAAAGCTTATGATGTAAATGGTTGGAATGATGCTTTGATTTACCCTAAAAGTCATGTTCTGCCATATTTAATACATGCTGCTTGCATTTTGATCTTAGTCTGCCTATCTCTTGCTATGTAGTGACAAAAGTCTAACTGCTTTTACAAGTTGGGGTACATATTTGTGTTAGCTGATCATATGTCCTTTCTGTGACCCAAAGGAAAAAGGAGGAAGGGGTAATATAGATTAGAATTTGCTTTGAACACCTGTTAGCATAACCATGGGTCTATGTGTATAAGTTTAGGTCATCCCATATGAGTTTTTGTGAGTATGTGTTGGTTTCTGAGTAAAAATGGATTAACCGTGGACCAAGAAATATGAAGATGTATTTGTCCCTACTAAGTCCTAGATATGTTTTGACTGTGGTTTGATGATTTGCCGACTCAAAATCTGTCTAAATGCCATATTAATCATGCCATGTTCAATTTCAAGTGTCACCATATCTAATACTATCTAAGTATGATTACATTTGTCTAAATGGTGTCTGAGGTCTTGTATATTTGAGATGTTACTCTCAAATGGTTACTCAACTATGCTTTATTTTGTCTCCCTTGTCTATTTGAGTTGGTTGCACATTAGCCTATGCTTATCCTAGTATAAACTGTCACTATGCTAGTATCTTGTTCCTATTTAACCAAGCTATGTCATGTCAACCATATGTTCTTGTCTGCATATATTTGGTTTGCAATCATGATGTCATGTAAGTATAAATGGGTGTAGCCCAGTTACTAAAGTTATCTAAGAACTGCTAAAAATGAGTTGAGTATGTCCATAATAATTGCCTATCAGAAGGTCTCATATTATGATAAATATGTTGGTTTGCTTAGTCTATCCAAACTGCCTGCAAATAGGCTCAATATGAGTATGCCTATTCCCATGTTGTCAAAATATGTGGTGTTTATGATTAACCCTCAACTTAGTGCACTGCTAGGCTGACCTACCTTAATGTCTTGTGTGTGAGCATGTACAAAGAATTTATTTGAGATTGATGTTGAAAATCCTTGTATGATATCTGGTTCTTGCAAAGCTTTGAGAAAATGTACAGTGCTCTTGCCAAAGCTAAATATGCTAATTTCTACTTGTTCTTCTCTATTTGTCTTTGTGTGAGTCATCTAAGTTTTCTCTACATCTACTCTACTTCTACATTGTATATAGCTTGTTATTTTTTATTTTGAATAATTCCTTGTGTCTGAGATGATACACCTCGAGATATACATGCTATACAAGTCTGAGAATATATCCAGTATATACATAAGTTGTATATGTGTATACCTTTTGGTATATCATATATATACATCATGTATATTGTGAATATAATGTATACCGACCTTTATATGTCTGTGTGTATACCAAATATGGTTCTGTATATTTATGGGAATGTGTGTTAATGGGGCCATCATGTATCTGGGCTGATATTTTATCCTTGAGCTAAAACATTTGTATGTTTTTGGGCCTGCTTTCTTCTAGACTGCCATGGTTAATACAAATTATTCCATATATGTTTAATTTTGCATATGCGTTCATTATTTACATTATTGATGAGTCTCGGGTACGTTCTAACTACCACGTTTGTTTTCCCCTCTTCTTTGCACGGTCATGGGCCAATTGGGGCCCACACCTTTCCTCTTTCAAGATTTTTTGAACTGTTGGGCCTGATGGCCTAACAACAATAATTTCTTTGAATCCGGAAGCTGTTGAAGGCCAAGCCATGAGTGAAAATAGTGTAGACAATAGAAATTTATATTTTTTGCTTCACGATAAACTGGTGGGCTGGTATACCCACCGGCCCGTTTAATTTATTCCCGCATTATCGTATTCGTATTTTTTTGTATAAAAACATTACTCCCTCCGTCTCAATTTATATGATGTAGTTTGACTTGGCACATAGTTTTAAAAATAAAAGAAGTCTTTTGAATCATGTGGTCTAAAATAAGCTAAAGATATTTGTGTAGTTATAGATAATCTCGTTAAACCTAAAAGGTAAACTATAAAGTTAAATTATTACGAAATAAGAGAATGTGTCATTCTTTTCGGAACTACCTAAAAAGGAAAATGTGTTATATAAATTGGGATAGAGAGAGTAATTATTATTGGAACTCATAGGATGGAGGTTAATTGAAACTATGTAGTTGCCATTCTTTAAAAATAGGATCACTTTGTAACTTTTATCCGGTTAAGTAATAAAAAAGGTGTTTTATTATTACGACTATTTAATTTAAATCAATCTCTTTAAACTAAGTTTGCAAATACTTTGAAAACTAGTTGATCTTTTAGTTTACTTTACAAAGAAAAACGGGATTCTTTCTTAAACTTGTTTTTTCTTTCAAGATAAAAGAATCGAAAATTTGACTTAAGTCCTCTTTTAGAAATAAGTCTTGAATAATTGATATTTTCTTAATAAACTGAGATCTTTTTCTAAAAGAAAATTCCCTTATAGTCAAGATTTGGGGAAAAGGCAACAGAATGTTGGTTGACCTCTTTTTTATAAATAAAGGATTTTATTTTGGTGAAGTTCTATTTTAATTCTTTACTTCATATTAATTTGAGTATTTTCAAGGAAAACAAATGTCTTTCTACAGATATTTTAGTTAAATTACGTCCAAGGTGGAATTTTTATTGCTTAATCAAAATATGTCCAACAAAAGCCTGGCCCAAAATGGACTCCGACCCAAACGAAATAAAAAATAAAAAACAAAAATGCAATAGCCAAAAAGGGAAAGTTGTTGGTTGTCTCCTCATTTTCAAATCGTTTCCCTAAGCTGAGTTCCTTCTTCATTGCTTCTTCTCTCTATTATCATCATGATTTTGAGTGTAAGAATGATGAATGGACGATCCCCAGACACTGTTATGACATCTGACTCTGATTTACACCACTTGTTCTTCCTCAATTTCGCATCTATGTTTCTCATTTCAGGTAAAGTTCCGATCTTGATAACTTTGCTCGATTTTTTTATGTTCATTGCTAATCCAGCTACAATTTGTTGTTCTTGTGCTTCGCATGTGCCGGGTTTGAGCTCATCGATCCCGATTCTTCTGATTTGTGCCCTTCGACTCCATTTACAATACAAACCTCTCATTTTTCTAGAAGGTATCTTCTCTCTGTTCCTTTGATACTGATTTGATGCACTTGGAGTCTGATTGTTGCATCCTTGTCTAGTTAAGTTCATTTCTCTATAAGCTAATGAAATCTCTGTGTGTGTTATGTACTTGTGTGTGCTGAGAATGCCTATTTCCACTAGTATGTCCTTCTCCTCTGCTTGATCTGATGTGTATGATTTCCAAAATTCACTTTTCAAGAATGTGAATCTTGTATGTTGTTGCTTGCAAATAATTACTCATTGTATTTGTGTTGATAAAATTAGATATAAACCCTGCAAAATAGAAAACACAGAAAAAAAAACACTATGCTCTCCAAATGGATTTGAGCATGATGGTAGCCTTACTTCCTCCTCCTTCTATGTCTTTGTCCATCTCCTCTCTCCTTATTCCCTTCCAGACATTCAACATATTCATTACATTCATTATCCTGTAGTTTTGATTCTCAAATATGGTATATGTGCTTTATCACTATTGAGAACACTTCTACACATTGTTTTCAAACCTTGGAAAGAATGACAATGGACTGGAGCCTCATCTAAGACCTCATTTGCCAAAGCATCTGTCAATTTATTCCCCTCTCTTAAGATATGACTGAAATAAACAGTCAAATTACAACTTAATTCCCTAATTTGTTCAATCCATATGGCAATGCCCCATGGTAGCTTTCATCCTTCCTCCAGAATCTTATACAACATCTCTGAATATGTTTGGACTATGATGTGATCTATTCCTTGTTCTTTACAAAACTTCACAGCCTCTAAGATTGCAGTTGCTTCTGCATCGATATTTGTTGTAATTCCAATCTCCTCTACCTGTGCATATACTAGATTTCTCTCTGAGTTTCTTAAGCAAAAGCCACAAGAGCTTCTTCCTGGATTTCCCCCGGAGGCACCATCAGTATTACACATAAACTACCCCGTTGGAGCAAACTTTCACATCACCTTTATAACTTTAATTTGTACTATTTCCCCTTCCAACATTTTGATTAAATCTTACAATTTGTTTGGGCAATTCCTGACTGATGGATTCCTTGTCTGAATCAACTTCTGAATAGTACTGTAAACTTTGATAAATTACTCTGCCCATAGATCTTTTTTGTCCATGTTTTATGCTATTTCTTCTCTTCCACAGCTCCCAGACAATTATGGCAGGTATTGCTTTAAAAACCTGATTTAATCTCCTTGCCCCTGGTGCTTGCCACCATTTAATGATCAACTATTGTAAATGCAGCCCTTCCATAGAAATCACTTCCTTTGAGCAAAAGTAAAATCATACCTTGTTAGCCACACATGAATTAAGGAACAAATGTTGTGTTGTTTCCTCTTTTGTAGTAGAATAGCACCAGTATGTAGAAGCCATGTTATAGTTCATTTTATTTAGTACATCATCAACTGGCATTTTAAATTTCCAACACCTCTACGTAAAGAATGAAATCTTAAATGGTAAGCCCTTCACCCACATATGTTTATATATCTCCGGCTCATTACTCCTCAATCTGACATAATCCTAAGATGATCTAATAGTAAACTCTACTCTATTATCCATCAACCACCAAGGTTTGTCAATTCCTTTGTATGTCTTTGGTGGTATAATTGTGCCTGTAATATGTTGGACAATATCATTAGGCAATAAAGTTTCCTGTTGTAATACATTCCATTCTCCCCCAAGCACTACTTCATTAACATTCTGTACTGATGCATCATAAGTATCTTCAGGAATTGCAAAATATAAAGCTCTCATTTCAGTCCAATTATCAAATCCAAATTGGAAATTTCCCATTTTGGTTTTCCACCAAATCTGATGCTCCACCAAATCTCTAGCATGTAACATCTTTTTTCAAGCTTGAGTTCCATACTTTCACTGAACCACCACTGTGTTCTCTTTCTTGCAATATTTATTGTTAAGATAAGCACTCCACAAATATGGCTTTGTTATGAAATTCCACCATAATTTACAATATAATGCCATAGATACATCATGTAAAGATCTGAATTCCACTTCTCCTTCCTTAGTTGGCAGACATAACTGATTCCAGGAGCCCCAATATTTGCTTTTTCCTCCTATGGTATTACTCCAAAAGAATGGAGCAAACATCCTATGCATTTGATTAATCACATAGTATGGGGGTTAACTATTGATAATAAATGTATATGCATGCTATGCAACACATGTTTGATTAGAATGGTTCTTCCACCAAAAGAAAGCATCTTACCCTTCCACCCTTGTAATTTATTCATTATCTTGAGGAGTATCCCATTGAAAAAGTCTTTTCTTCTTCTGCTATGAAATATTGGACAACCTATATATATGAAAGGAAATTCCTTCCTGCCAATTCCAGTCACAATTTCTATAATAATACTTATATCCCCGGAAACATTTTGATGCATATAAACATAACTCTTTTCCTTATTGATTTTTTTTGCACATATACGTTTTCATATTTCCCCAATACCTCCATAATCAACTATAATGATAAAACACCGGTAGAAGAAAATATGATCATATCCTCAGTATATGCTAAGTAATTCACTTGAGGACTCCACTTTGGCACGCCAAACCCTTTAAACTGTGGTACCTGATGAAGTGCATTCAAATTTTTAGTGAGTACCTCAGAAGTTAAAATAAATAAGGTTGGGGACAGTGGGTCACCCCGCTTGATACCCCTTAAAGATTGGAAGAAACCATTTTGTTGCCCATTAATCAGTACAAATTACTAATTATTATTAATAATTCTATACATCATGTCTATCAACCTCTCATGAAAACCCAGCTTCCTTAGTACCTTGGTTACAAAGAGAGAAGATACTTTATCATATGCTTTGGCCATATTTAACTTTGGCCTTTAATCTGATATCTGCAACTATTTCGTGGATCAACAAAATATTTTCCACAATACTTCTTCTGCTGAAAAAACCAGCCTGATTTAGAGACACAATATCATTCAATCTATCCACCAGTCTTTCATGAATCAATCTTGAAAAGATTTTATTCACAAAATTACTTAAGCTAATTGGTCTCATGTTAGAGAAGGTTGTTATGATATCCTTCATGTTAGAGAAGGTTGTTATGATATCCTTCTTTGATGATTTCCCAACATGTCTGATAAAAAAGACATGTAAAGCCATTAGCCCCCCCTGCACTTTCCCCATTAAGACTGAAAACCACTCTTCTGATTTCTTCCTCATTCGGCATTTCTACAATTTCTTCTTTTTCTGCATCATTAATCAATTTAGGAATATAATCGAGCATCTAGAAATCAATAGGATCACATTCTTTAGCAAATTGGTCTTGATAAAATTTGAGGGTTTCTCCCACCATTTCCTCTTTTTCTTCCAGCCAGTTTCCACTCTGATCTTGTATGCTTTTCAGTTGTAGTCTCTTCATTCTTCCCTGTACATAGGCATGCAAAAATATAGTGTTCATGACCCCATTTTCGAACCACTGCATCCCAGCCTTTTGCTTCCAAAATTCTTCATCTAAGTGTAACGACGTACCTTTATCACATCCTCCAAAGTTTCTATCTCCATGAAAATGCTTCCAAAAGTCTCCTTACTCATTGTGCTAGTACAACCTTCACCTTCTTTAACTTACACTGAAAAATAGTGAAAGGGTTTGCCATAAAGTCCACCTGTCACAAAGATTTTATTTTTTTTCCAAAAAGGACTCATGCTTTACCCAGAAATTCAGAAATTTAAAGGATTTCTGAATTGGTTCCACATTTCCAGAATATGATATCAATAAAGGAGCATGATCAAACCTTGTTCTGATTAAGTATGTGATATCAAACCCTGGGAATTTATTCTAAAAGGTTTGATTCCCCAAACATCTATCCAGACTCTTAAAAATACAATCATCTCCACTTTGTCCATTTCACCAAGTAAATGTACTGCCCTTGAAACCCAAGTCAGCCACCCCACAATTTTATATACATGTTCTAAAATCTTGGACCTCATTAATTATAATAGGTAATCCACCATAAGTTTTTAGAATCTGTCATAATAGTGTTGAAATCCCCTCCTATCAGCCAATGGATATTTTAGGGAGTCGAAACCCTACCTTAAATAGTCACTGAAGCGAGATCACAGTAATGAGTAACAAAGTCGCTTTGCTGAAACGTAACATCCCAGAATTGATCGAATGGATATTTTAGGGGAGGGAAATCTCGTCTTTCAAAATTGTCGAAGAGAATTTTAAGGCGGAGGGAAATATTAGTTTTACCTAGGGGTGGCCAGTGGGCCGGGGCGGACTGTCGGGACGGGGGAAGGGGGACGGGGGAGGGCCTTGACCAATCCCGGCAGGACGGGGGAAGGGGGGCAGGGACCAATACCGGCGGAACGTAGGCATTATACTTGTTGCTTAGGGCTTCGTAAGTTTCACAGATGATAGTAATGTGATCTTTTAGAATTGACGGAATGAGGAGGATAACTACATGATTTATTAGAGGCATTCTAATTTCACGAGACAATGCGAGATATGGTTCTTTTGGGCAAGCATCAGTTAAGGACCCATGAGAGAGGTGTTAGTCAATAACGATATTTAAAGTGGTAGATCAACAGTAGATGTTAACTGACTTGAGTTGTGAAATACATTTCAGATAATTTAGTTCAGTGATATCCCTAGAAACGGGAATGATGGTATGAAGGAGTGCATGATCTCCATATTATTCAACAGTTAGTTACTCAAAGGTCGAAGATGTGCATTTATGGTATAACAGATGATGGGGGAGGGGTTGGAGATTTGAATATGCATGGTTAACAGAGTAACTAAGTAATAAGTGATACAACTTTGAGGACTAAACTTGAGGAGGTTTGACATACCGTAGATTCTTTATTTGGAGTGTGATTGATGTGAGAATACTTCAATGTCATCCAGATTTATTATGACAGTCTTATGATGCAGGTGTATCAACGACCAGTAAATGATTCAGTAATAGAAGTGTACATATGTTGATATATTAAATACAGGCTTAGACATGAGAGGATCGATGGGTCATATAAAATAACAGAGACCATGGTAAGGATGTGAAGAGTATTTGATAAAAAACAAGGACGTGAAAGGTGATCCTTGGTGATGAGGTTAGGGGTGGTAATACTTGCTATGAGGTTCGTATGAAAAGTTTTCTTTCCGTCCTACGGGGTTGAATTGTACTGAAGAGAATTCGGATTGTTCGAACTTGGTAGCAATCTGTTAAAATGGTAAAGTATTCATCTGATAGAAGCGTAAAGTGTGCTAAGTCTGTTAATTAATGGGAGTATGAAAGGCTAAGTGAAGTGCGATAGCATGGCATTTTGGTGGTGGAGTAAGACGAGTGGTATGTGAACTCTCAACGTAATTGGCTAATGGGGATGGATCTAGCGATGGACAAGTGTGAAGATGTATTACTTAAGGAGTTACCGGTGGTTGCACTTAATTATGGACAAGGAATGTGGGAATTGTACTTATTGCTCAGGACTACGCAAGTTTTCACACATGATAGTGATGCGATTTTTTGGAATTGATGGAATGAGGAGGATAATTACATAATTTATTAGAGGCATTCTAATTTGACGAGACAAGGCGAGATATGGTTCTTTTTGGGCAAGCATCAGTTAAGGACCCATGAGTGAGGTGTTAGTCAATAAGGATATTTAAAGTGGTAGATCAACGGTAGATGTTAACTGACTTGAGTTGTGAAATACATTTCAGAAATTGAAGTAAGGATCAATGATAACGGTTGAAACCAAGAAAAGTTAATTCACTATAGTACCTTGTGCATTGATATTTGGTTGATGGACGTGTAATGCCAAGGTAGAAGAAGGATTCTTCAGTTAAGAGATCATAGGCAATGATGCTGGTATGGAACCGTATAAGAGCGTTAGTGGAACTTTGTGAATGGTAAGTGAGATTGCCCAGTAGGTTATGGACCTGTAGTGATGGTTTGGAATATTACATCGGCGATAATGGATCTTGTTGGGGTAATATAGGTTGATCAATATTTCTTGTGGGAGAAGGTTTTGTGAAGGATTGTTCATATGATGCGTCTGATTTAGATAAATATCCAGTTTTGAGATTCAAGTGAGGTAAGGAAAACTTTTGGTTGTTCGAGTTTGTGGTTTACTACTATCTCCAGGATTTACTCAGTTATTTTGCAAGATTTATGGTATATCGATACACTCTCGAGTGGGTTTGAGTGATTTTTCATCGATAGCGGCGAATATGATTTTGGATAGAATATGGAAATTAAAGAATTAAGATAAAGATATGTTTGGTTTGAAGCCATAGGATTATTTGAGTCAAGTATGAATTATGGTAGGATTATATTGCATCATTCAGATGGAGGTAATTATTAAGTATGCTTGAAGGAAGTCTACAAAATTTAACCAAGTGTTATGGCAAAGTGACATTGGGGTTTGCGATTGATGACTTTGAGATATGAGTTTCAAATGACTGACGTGGTAAGGTTGATGAAAAGACGACTTGCATTGTACCAAGGTGGTTAATTTTGTATCTTTCTTGAATGAATGAGCTAGAGTTGATTATTAAGAGGGAAGCTTGAAATCTCTAAGTGTGAAGGTTAAAGTCATCTTTTTGAAGTGAAACTGTGTTAGTGATAGTAGATTATGTCGAAGCGTTATGGTTGGATAACATAGTTGAGTGCATCAAGTATTAATGGTGTGAGAGTATTTGTGTGTGGTAAGGCACATGGATTGCAAGAATTGATACATTTGGATTTGCTAAAAGCATAAAAGGGGTATTACAATCAAAGATTTAATGGTTATAAAAAGGGAGTATAAGGCTTCAGGCGTTGCGTCGAAGTATTTGGAGTAGTGAACGAGTTAAGTGAAAGCGCAAGAAAGAAGATTCAATGTATTTAGACTCTATGGAGTTCTGTGAGACTTTCGTATCCATTGTGAGTTAAGAACACGGATATTTAGGTTATAAGGTGTAGTTCCTCAGTACTAAGTTGATGACTTAGGTAGGGTTCATCCTTTAAAGTCATGGGTGACATTGCAGCATTGAGTATTCACGAGCAACAAAGTAGGATAGGTTACCACAGACCTATGAGAATTTTATGATTGGTTTTGTGAGGGATTGGAGTCAGTTCGGGTGACTATTTGCGACATTCGAGGAGTTGTGCACTTTGCACCAGATCGGGATCGTTCACGTATCACGGGATGGCTTACGGTTACCTTGTCATGATTTATGGCTAGTCTAGTAATCTATTTGGGAGGACTTAATAGATTTACAGTTCATAAGAGAGATAAGATAGAGTTACCAGGCTTTATTTGGAGTCTGCAAGTTGATTTGATGATATTTTATTGATCGCAACTATTTGAATAGTTCTAATGGTCTATGCAACATGTACTTGGTGATGGTTTGGGAAGGTACAAATGGATATGCGAAACCTTGGGATAATTAAACGATTTTCTACAAACTTGGCAAATCAAGGTAGCCATTGGGATGATGCGCATATTACGATATTTGGAGGTTTAAGTGAATTGGATGATGAGAGTTAGCTCAATAGCTTCAGTTCGATAAAACGAAACTAACAGATTTGGAATTAGCGCAATTGGCCTTGGATAAGGTCATTTTTTTATAGAAGGGATGGGAGTTGGCTTAGCACAATCATATTCTTTCAGATGAGAGAGAGTCATGATTTAGACTCACGATGTATGACGATGTTTCCTATTAATTCTTAGTACAAAAGATGACTTTGGATGGTGTGGAACAAAGATAAGTGGAATTTGAGTATTTGACCGGTAGAAGCTTGGTAATGGATTGTGGCTACAACTAAAGGACTTGAGTGTTCATGATGGAATTCGTGGAATCAATCAATTGCGTACAGAGGTGAGGTTAGAATAAAAGTAAAGGGATTTGAGCGGAATCAGTTCAAATATAAGAAAATCAGTTGTGGAATAATTTTTAGGTTTTTTAAACTAAGTCATGAGAAGTTCTGACTGGTTAGGCGGGTTGTTACATGTGAAGTCTTTCATGCGGTTTATGATGGAGGTTTTTTGGCTACTCGACAGCTTTGGTACTTTTCTTTACCATTCGAGGACGAACGTGTGTTTAAGTGGTAGATGATGTAACGACCCGATTGATCATTTTGAACTTTTGGACTTATTTTCCCAAGAATACCCTTCTTATAGCTTTAACTCGGTGTTTATAACTTGAGGGAATGGGTGGCATGGTTTCCGAGGCAATCAGGTGAGTTTCAAATCAATTTTAGTAAATATGGAAGCTCTTAAGTTAAAGAAAGAAAGAAGTTTGACCAAAAGTTGACTTTTGGATAAATGCATCTTTTTCGAAGTTTCATCGATTCTGTTAGGTCCAGAATGTGATTATGACTTAGTCGAGTGGTTAGTTTAGTTCCCGAGAGGTTCATATATAATTAAGGTGGTTGGTTGAGAAATTAGCTTTTGAGATGATTTGGAGTTTACCACGGTTAACATCGGGTCAAGACGGATCCATTTGGGTATATTGAGAGTTTGAGCAGCTTTGTATGATCATTTGTGATCATTTGTAACTTGTAGGAACTTTTGGAATTGGATTATGATTTCATTTGGTTAAGTTTAGGTCTTTGAGTCGTTGGCATAAGTTGTTCGCCTTCGACGCTTCAATGTACCATTAAATTCATTTGATGTTGGAATTGCGTTTTGATTGTTGGAATTGCGTTTTGATTGTTGGAATAGATGCACATCGCAATTTGTGATCTGTATCAACTTGAATCGTCGAATTCCGACATTATATGGAGTTATGCCCATTTTAGTTTCTAGAAAAATTGTTGGTTTCTGGTGTGCGCCGGAGCGGACTTCCGGGTGTCGAGGTGGAAATGAATGTGTATTAAAAATCAAACTGCGTTCATTTCATATTTTAAACATAACTCGAGTTCTAGAGCTTCAATTTAGGTGATTTTTGCGGCGTTAATATCGTCTAAAAGAGGGGGTAAGTATCCAACCTTTATTTTTGACATCTCTTCAAGTTTATTTTTGTTGGTTATCAATTTTATCCGTGTTTGGTAAGGGAAATTGGGGCATTTTGAACCCTAGAGTTGAGAAATGATAAGCCTTTGATTTGAGAGTCAATTGATTTTATGGTTTTATAACCTATGGGCTATGAGTAACTCAATTTTACAATGAAATTACAGTTTTGACCTTTGGTGCTCGAGATTAGCTTTTTGGGTCCATTTTTGGGTTCCGAAATAAAGTATAGCAATATGTGTATCATTGGGTTCGTCTATCAGTCATTACCATTTTGACTAGATTGAACTCTTTCAGTGAGTTTGGACACGATGGAGCTTTCGGGAGGCTTAATCTTCACGCGGAACGAGTTGGAAGCGTTCGTGAGCTATAGGAATTCAAATATAAGGGAAGTTGAGACATACTAGACCTTATTATAGTGTTTATGTGTTGGTTTAATAACTAATGAGAGTAATGAGGAATTGGGGGTCCCGTATTAGTGATATGACGAGCACTAATACAAGTACCGGTGAACTTAACTTGGGTAATTAACAAACTTAGTATCATATGCATGACGGAGATTATGTCTTTAGCCTTCGGGTCATGAGCACGGTGCATAAACCCGCTTAGGTTGGTATGATTGCTGATTATCTGGGCTTGTAGCCATGTTTGATATACTAATATTGATTTCCCTTGTCATGCATTCATCACTCCATATCTCGTCTAAATACTTGAAGATGAATTATAAATACTAATTGTATTGCTTATGCTAATTGCATGGTGTACTTATAACCATATCATTCATATATATATATATATCCGATGGGTATTAGATATGATACATGATATAAGAATGATGACTGATGATGACACTTCAGCCACAGAGCTAATATCCGATGGGTATATGGACCTCATAAGTCCTCCATGGGTCACATGACAGTTACTTCAGCAGCGTGTGTATATCAGGTACATATCGTCATTGCATACATACATACATATTATCTGCATTGCATTTATTCATATTCATGATATGTATTTGATATTGTGCGTACTCTGTGTTGTTTTTTTGATAGACTTTATGATCATATGACTTTTAAGGAGAGAAATATTGTCACCTTGTAGCTTATTCTTGATGTAAGACGAAAATATAAGATGGTGCTACATGTTCTTTAGTATAAGAACTAAAAGATTGAGCCATGACGGTAAACTTGTTGATTTGGGTAAAAGATTGAATCTTGATCATGATTGCACCTCAATTCGTGAAAGGGTTGGACCCTTATGAGTATAACTTATTCTAATAAATGAAAGGATGTAATCTTGAGGATTTAGATATCTGCTTGATGTAAGTTGGAACCTTATGGCTATATCTATCCTAATTGAGGTAAAACTAGAAACTTTATTAAGTTATGTGAAGAACAATGGACTTTATGACTCGGTGTGGTTGTAGAATCTTTACTTAAATGCTTGAATTATTTAGAAACTATATAATTTGACTAACCAAGCAAGAAGAGAAGTATTGGAAGTATCAACCCTCGCCACCGCTATAGTTAGAGTTGGTCAGCGATGCTGCTGGATACACGCGCTTCCCATACTCACTCTACACTTGCTGCACTCTTTGTGCAGGTACTGAGCTGGACGCCATCGGAGGGGCTTGACGCAGAGCTTGGAGATTAATCTTAGGAGTCCAGGGTGAGCCATATATTCCATCTCGGTACTGGAACTCTCCGTCTTGTTGTTTTACTTTTTTGTCCTATATTTCAGATAGTGATTGTATTTAAAGTTCCAGACTTATATTCGAGTAGTAGATTTGTACTCATGACAACCAAGTTTTGGGGGATGTTTCTAAGGTTTATGTTTTAAGTGTCAAGACTTTGTCAGCACTTCTGTTGCTATTTACTTCTTCCGCATTTACATTTATATGATTTTTTTGTATAATGGTTCACCTACGAGTTAGGGTAGGAGCCCTCACGGCATAAATGGGATTTTGGGTTGTGACACAATGCGTGGAAATGTGCCTCATATTCAGTCACAGACATATGCCCCTGGCGTAACTCCTCAAATTGAGTCTGTCTCCTCTCTCTGACACTGCGAGGTACGAACTTCTCCGAGAAGATCTGGATAAATAAAACTCAATTCATAGGAGGGGACCCTGCTAGTCTGGACTCAAGATAGGACCTGCACCACTTCTTGGCAGGTCCAACCATCTGGAAAGCAGTATAATAAGCACCACGGGACTCTACTAACCCGAGGTTGTGCAACCTCTTATGACAGCTAATCAAGAACTCATATGCATCATCATCGGGATCCCCATCATATCTGGGAGGATCCAACTTCCTGAACCGTTTGAACATCTTTTCTCCTTGATAGACATAGCAGACTGTGTAGCTAGAGGTGTAACAAGACCAGGTACAGTAATACCTAAGAAGTGAGGAACCCCAGCAAGTGTTGGACGAACCCCTGGTGTCTAAAATCTGAGAATAGCGGCATGGTTAGGAGTCTGTCCTCCAACCCTAGTATGAGACCCATCAGAAGTAACCAGTTGAATACCATGAGCTATAGACTCCAGAAAGCTCATCATGTGAACCAATGTATCATGAAGCACCGGTGTGGCAATGAAACACGGGGGCACCTGATCTGGCCTTGTCCTGTCAACCTGAACCTGCTCATCCTCATCAATCTGAACCTCATCATCCTCCAGAATAGTCTCAAGCCCCTGAGACCCTACTTGATCACGATCCTGAGCAACTGCGGGTGCTCGGCCTCGGGCTGCAACTCGAGGTCTGCCTCTACCTCTCTCGTGCCCCTTGCACCACCTCTAACAATGGGTGTGGGTACAGGTACGGGATCATGATCTCCTCTTTGAGACTGATCTAGTCTTCACCGTATGTGAGAAAACCGAAACAAAGAGATTTAGAATTCAATCATAATTGAATCGCACGAAAGAATGAAATAATTTAAATTTTCTAAATGTCTTATAGTCTCTCAAAGATAGGTACAGAGCTCTTCGTACTAATCTGCAAGACTCTACTGGACATATCAAATTATGAATGCAATGTAATGCGAATGATATGTATGTATGAAATGGCCATATGTACCTGGTATACACACGTTACTACAATAGTTTTCACGTGACCCATGGGGGACTCATGAGGTCCATATACTAATCTAATCTCATCGAATACAAACTCTGTGGCTGAAATGTCATCATCAGTCATCACTCTCATATTATGTACCATATCCAACAACCAGCTTCCC
Organism: Anisodus tanguticus; assembly: GCA_034509755.1. Taxonomy (NCBI): domain Eukaryota; kingdom Viridiplantae; phylum Streptophyta; class Magnoliopsida; order Solanales; family Solanaceae; genus Anisodus; species Anisodus tanguticus. The sequence continues at coordinate 24,238,618 of CM067550.1, read as the reverse complement.
AAGCCTCTCTCAGTAGTATTTCAATTGTTCAATGTCAATTATAATATGTATGAATGATATGGATGTGTACACCATGCAAACAACATAATTCGTATGATCAAAATTATCAGATTCTATTAGAGTGTTTAGACGAGATGTAGAGTGATGAATGCATGACAAGTCAAATCAAGAATATCATATCAATGTGGCTATAAGTCCAAGTAAACAACAATTATATCAACCTAAGCGGATTTATGCACCACGCCCGTGCCCGAAGGCTAAATACATAAACTCATTCACATGCATTGTTTTAGTTCATTAATTATCCCATTAAGGTTCACCGGTACCCGTATTAGTGTTCATCACCTCACTAATATGCGACCCCCAAGTTCCCATTACTCCTACTATTTCAATACACAGCATACCAACACATAAACGCTACACTAAGTGTAGAAAGTCTCAACTTGCCTGAATCAAAGCTGAAGAACTCATGCAACAACTTGGCAATTTCGTCGAGCCTCCTCACGAGCCCACTCTGATCGATCATATAAATTATATGAGATTACGGTCTAACGGTACCCATAATTCCCAAGCTAAATTACAAAGGAATCTCGGGCCTATATTATCAAAATACGAACTTTCCTACTCAAATAGTATCAATGCATGCTAGATAGTCATAATCTCAAGTTAATTTAACAACAAGCCCAATTAGATCCTTAATTTCATGAAAAGGGCAAAAGTCCCAATTTCTAACCATAAAATTTCCCCAAATTCCCAAAAGGGTTTAAAGCATGCAATTGGTCGAGTAATCATCATCTACTAGTCTATTATATCACTAGTTTATGATATTAGCAACAATGAATCAATAACCAATCTCTAGTCCCCAATTACAACTCTCTTATTCTCAACAAGACATTTCTACCATTTTTCCCCATTTAAGAAACATGCTAAGGATGTAAACTTAAATTTTACACAATAATTAAAGGGAAAGGGTGAGATTATACCTCTATGGATAAACTTTCTCTTGGAACCTTCAAGAATACCCTACTGGTCGAGTTCCAATCCCCAAGGAGATTATTTGGGGAATGAGAATAACTTCTAGGTCATTAAACATTATAACTTGAATAGTGATTTTGCCCAAGCGGAATTAACTTCATTGGAGCTAACTCGTTTCGGCAGAAAACCCATCCGTTGAGGCGAGGTCACTTAAATCCCGAACTTTTATTGGGGTGAAAACAACCTGCGTAGAGGCGCACACGTCCCGGCGAGGAACCCATCTGCTAAGTCGGATTCACGGCTTATGGAAGATCCTCGTTTCGGCGAGCCAGACCTCCACTTGAAGAAAAAGTCTAAACTTTTGAAGAAGAAACCCAAAGCTTTGAACTTGAAACCTTGAGAAGAGTTTTCATCGATTTTCATAGCTACTGTTCATAGCTCAAACCATAATACTCCGAACCTCTAAATAAGATCTCCACCGTTCACATTCAATACCTATATGGTTTAACCACTCAGTAAAATTTGGGCTCAATCCAACAATCAAATTATCAGAAAATTGCAAAGGAAGCTGGCTGGTCGAATGGAAAAATCTACAGCAAAATTACTAGGGTTTTGTGTTTGATGGAGTGCCTCTAAATCAATCCTATTTCATGATTATACCAATCATTAAATGTTTAAAACATAATAATAACTTCATATAATCCAATAATGATTGAGGGACCTACCTTTTTGAAGAAATCCCAAAGTTTCATTCCAAATTCGACCTTGAATGGATTTTTCAAAATTTAGCGATTCTAAATAATGATTCGGAGTTAATCTAGTGTTAACTTAATATAATTGACATAGTGATTTGAATAAGAACTTACCTTAGGTTTTTGGTAACAGCTCTGGTCGAAAAGCCTTACATAAAACGTTTAAGGATTGTATTTATAGGTTATCATAAAGACTTGGACTTTAAAGCCTAATCCTACAAGAATCGAAATTTCTATTTTACACATCTTAAGGATCCCAAATTCCTTATATATTTATCCACAAACTTGGTTTAAGTGAGCCATGCTACTTACTCACTTTAAAACATGCTACATGGAGCAGCTTTCGAATCTAATTTTTCCTAAGACTCTTCTTATGCCTTTATTAGTTTTCAATCTACTTACTCACTCTTTATCTTGGTTCTATCATTTTCCCATCATATAGTTCAAACCATAACCCAAAGTTATGAGGTGTTACAATAGCTCTCCATTGGAATCATTCGTCCTCGAAAAATAGCTCATGGTTAGGAGTATGACTAACTCTGAAATTTTATAAAACTTTCGGCAGGATTTCCTCTGTAAATAGGACTATCTTAACATTTCTCAAACACCTGACAGCTAACCAGAGCACAACACAAGCCTCACATGACATCATAACATGTATGACATGACATTACATGGTAACTGAAACATGGACGTGACCAGCATGAATACTGAACTGGCTTGAATACGTGAATACCAACTATCATGAATATCGGTATGACATGAATGCATGGATATTAAACTGAATGAATATATGAATACTATACGTAGGATTTGGAAAAGAATTTATAGGCATGAATGACATGAGTATTGGAACATAAGCATGAACATGACATGATTACATGGACGTGAGGAGCATGACATGAGATATAAATACATGAAGACTGGCTGACATGGATACATGAGTGCTAAACTGACATGAGATATGAATATGTGTAAATATGAATATAATAACATGATATTTGATTACCAAAAAAATGAATGTTACAACACGAGATCTAAATGTTGAGTAGAGGTGGGACCTGAACACTGAACTGACATGAGGTCTGAATACTCGAGGTAGTTACCCTAGACATTTTATTCTTGTCCATAAATAAGTACGGATATTTGGGCTTCGTGTCCACTTTGTCTTCCCATGTATCCTCTTTCACATTTTTATTCATTTACAACACTTTTACTGAAGCGACTTCCTTAGTCCTCAACTTGCAAACTTGACAATCTTTCGTAGAATCCTGTATGGTTTAATATATTTGAGACTACCTTCCCTTTCTTCTCAAATCACATGACGCCTTTCATAGGCAAACATTCAAAAACACTTGATCGTTAACATGAAACTCTAAATCTCTACGCCGCATTTTCGCACAGGACTCTTGCAACTCGTAGCCATTTTCCAGTGCTCCTGAATTAATTTACTTTTTTCCAATAGACTAATGGACCATGTCTGGCCGTAGCAATTCTGTTTTGCCAACTTCATACCAACCAATAGGTGACCTACATCTTCGCCCATACAAGGTTTGAAACGGTGCCATCTCGATACTAGCATGATCTATATTTAGAAATTATTCAATGAGAGGCAAATGATCATCTCAATTACCTTTAAAGTCTAGGACAGATGCGCTCAACATATCTTTGAGTGTCTAGATAATGCGCTCTACCTGACATATATTTGATGATTAAAAATGGTACCGAGATGGTATCGAATACCTTCTGAAAATACTTCAAAAAAGAAATCTTTGCTATGAATTTGGCACCTCGATCTGATCCAAGGGACATTGGTGCCCCATAGAATGTGAAATTTTCCTGAATATATAACTTGTCATAATCTTATGTTGTATCGGCTTTCACTTGCTACCAATTTGAAAACTTGGCCAGAAAATTGGCTACATTCTTCTTCATGTCATTCTACTAATAAACCTTTTCAAGGTCATGATATTTTTCGTGGAGCTTGGGTAGGTAGAATATCTGAAATTATGTGTCTCTGCCATAATCGTCTCTTTTCGTCTATCTACATCCGGGATGCAAAATTTTCCTTCGTACCTTAGAGTACCATCATCTCCCCCTTGTTTTGAAGCAATGGATTTATGTCTGTGAATCCCTTCCTTTGGCTGCAATATATAGGGATCATGAAACTATTTTCCTCTTTTGCTTAACTACTAAGGAGGATTTGGTTCTGTTCTGTACAACAACTCTACCATCTTCGGTGTCCAAAAGTTGAACTCCTAGGTTTTCCAAACAATAGACTTCTTTCATCATGATTCTCTTATCTGTCTCAACATGGGCTAAACTACCCATACTTGATTTCTTTTTGAGATACCTCCTAAAAATACTTATAGTACGATTGTGCGTTAAGTCTTTGACCAGCACCCTGAACAATAGAGTCTCATGTGATGACACTACCTTTGTGACACATAACAGGGCATGATCTTATAGCTTTTCTATGATTACTTAAATGATAATAACTGATCTTGACACAAGTTGGTCGACAATCACTGTACTCACTTGGAAGTGATTATCCATACTAGGGTAAAAACTGAATTACTTACATGAACGGGGAACAAAATTACTTACATGGACTGAATTACAGACATATTCTATCTAAACGACTTAACTTTGCTCGTAATGTTAGTCTTAGGGAAAACCTTTTTCTGATAACTCTAAAAGACTATTCTTCTGTAACTTACTCTCTTACTGCTTAGTTGATTTTCTTCTCCCATTGTCATTGTACTTCATGATTATCTTACTCTTTAGGTTTTAACATGCATTCAGTGTATTCAAAATACTACTCACTTACCAGTGTTAACCTAATTAATAAAATCAAATTGTACCTTTACTAGCTCTTCCGAAATTGGTAATTCACTGTATCTACTTAAAACTTACTTACTATTCTTTACTAACCACCTGCTAGCATCATGTTTTATGATTTTGTCCTGAATACTAAAGTGAAACATAAGATTATTTCTAACTTTCCTCATCATCTGACCCTATTCTGCGGTCGTATACTATCTTTTGTGAGTTATAGAAATGAATCAAACTTAGGGAAATTACGTCTCTTAAATGAAAGATTGAAACGCCTAAACCCAAACATTTTATACACTTTAAAGTCATTTCAAACTATACACATGATGGGGTAAACACTTAATCAAATAACCTTACAGGGAACTATCACATCTTATCTTCTCATAGTAATATCTACTTCTTGTAGTAACTTACTAACAACATACTCTCTGGTTCTAATCTAAATAAACTTGCACAACAAAATTCTATTCCCCGAAGTCCAATTTCATCTGCTCTTGGTTCTCATGTCGTGCATCGTATCTTCTTAGTCATATGCATAGGTAGTACGGAAACACATTCTGTAATATCACATCTTTTTTCCTCCTAGGTATTTTGACCTTAGGCTTTTTTTTGCTCAAAACTATCGTGAGTCGTTTATGCCCATTGCGGCTAACTTTATAACATGTTACCCTGTAAGGTCTTAAATTTGACTATCAGTCTATACTTGTAGCTCCACGGTCCAAAATCTAAATACACTTATTCTATAAGGTATATAGCATATGTATACTATCATGTAGAAACTTGTCCTTAAAATGGTAATATCACCTGATAAATATATCATGCGCCATTTGGCAAGTCTTGGGTCTTAACCTAGACTTGAAAAATGCGAATATCTCGCTATAGTCATTGTTACTTGCACTTTCTTTTAGCACCCATAGGACTCGGTGTATCCTCACAAGTCAAGTCACAAGAATCTCGATACACTGAAAATTGGAAGTGTAACTACATAATCGAACACTGGTGTACTGAATAATCATAATCTTACTAACTGAAATATTGTATAATTGGTAATTGAGGTTAACTGATAACCATACTATGATAACTGCTTTTGTACTTTCTAATAAGGGTTATGATTTAGTCTGTAATAACTACTCATTTGTCCAACTTTTGATATTATCTCAAGTCTCGTCTATTACCAATATACACTTCATGATTATACTCCAATGGGTAGTCATCTTTACTTGGACCTTGAATTTCCTTCTCACCGCTTACGCATTTGATACGTCTGAAATTTGATAGTAAGAGAATATTACTTACTACTCTAAGCTTCATGGCACGAGTTAGAAAAGTTCCTGAAAGGATAGCTCTAATTGCACGATCTAGAGTATGAAAGAAGTAAGACAATCCTAAATATCTTAGTAGTTAATCATTTATATAAAGGAAACTCCACTAGACACGGTTTCATAGACTCTCTAAGATACTTGAACCTAGGCTCTGATACCATTTGTAATAGCCCAACCCGCTAGTGATATTATCCGCTTTGGGTCTAAGCTCTTATATACCCAGCATCTCTCTTGTATTTTGCCGATGTGGGATACTTCTCTTAAGCCGGGGTGTCACATACACCCCCTCTTATAGACTCAGTGTCCTCGCTAAGGTTTATCCCACCGTATGAGATTTGCCTAGACTTAGCACTGACGTTTTCCCTGCCTAACCGGGATTCGCCTAAACTCAGTTGAATTCTAGCCCACACCGATAAGGCTAATACATGAGTGGCTTTGGTACTAAGTTTTGTAACGCTCCGAACCATGGCCTAAGCAAAACACGACACTCGATTCCTGATTGTATATGACCGAGCAAACCACATGGCTTGCTAATCAACACATGCATCAAAACATACACTAATAATGACTTAAAACATGTAAAACATAATACCGAAAATATAGTATGTATTATAATAACAGAAATATTTAAATAAAACATGATGTCTGAAATACTGAATCTGACGTGACATGCTAAATTAGAGCAGCCTATGAGACCTCTGGAACACGAGTCTGATTGCAAAATTGTTTATCAGGACAAGGCCCTGACATACCTCTACTAATAAAGCATGACATGTAAAAATAAATGACTAACACTCTAAATGAAATGGAGCTCACCAATAGCTGATACTGAGGCAAATCCTAGAGAGCAGCTTCGTCTTGAAACTCAGTACATGTATGTAAATCAACTGAAAGAATAAGCAGACGCATGATATAATAGGAACATGAAATTGAACATGAACATGACCTGACAAGAATAAAGCAACATGTATAAAATCTTGTAAAATTGTATATATGTATATCTGTGGGGAGAGCAGTAGTATAACCGACAATATGAAATAACCACGTGGGTACATGGAGTCTGGTACCCATCCCGACTAGCAGAGCGCTCGCATACGTTGTCGGGGTAACGGATCCAATCAATAATCTAAAGGTATCGTCCTATCTGAGCCTTCTTGGTAATCTATGCAACTCCCAAAAAATGTACTTGAAATAGTTTAACATGTGAATACATATATCATATAACTTGCATAAATCATGAAAAACATATATAATTTCATGAGAATTAAGTAATAATAATTATAACTTGTATTTAAGAACTCATGGAATTCAAAGCATGTGTTCATGGATTACGGACAGGTTCATGACAATCATAATGACCTATCATGAGTACAATTGATGAATTGTAATATAAACATAGCGTATAATATTACATGTAGTATTAGGGCTATCACGGTAATGGAACAAAACCCTAAACTTATGAAGAATTCGTGTTTCATGGAAGAACGTGGCGTGGGGAAGAACGTGAATATTTTCATACGTGGATAGAAGCTTTACATACCTTAGTCGCTCCAAAACTTGAAGAAACCCAAAGCTTTGAACTTGAAACCTTAAGAAGATTTTTCACTCATTTTCATAGCTAATGTTCATAGCTCAAACCACAATGCTCCGTACACTACAAAAAAGCACCTATTTTGTGGAGGTTATTTTGTCAATTTGTGGCCGTTTTCGCCCCCCACAAAAAGAATTGTGGTCGTTTTTTAAAACACCACAATTATCGTTGCCACAAGCATTATTGCGGGGTTTTAATTTAATTTGTGGAGGTTTTTAGTGATAATTAGTTGCAATTTATAACCTCAACAATATGATTTCAGGTTTTCAAAATCTTCCAGTGTAGTCTAAATATTGTATATGATTTAATTTGTGAGGGTTGATAACCGCAACAAATTTTTTTAATTCTGAAAAAAAAATGTGGAAACTCAGATTACCTCAAGCCCCTGTATATTCATATTAAACAAAAAAACCTTACTATATAACCCATATAACATAAACCAAATTCCAATAAAAATATCTTTAGTACTAAACAACATAAATTTGAATTCGTGTCAAGCTAAAATAATACAAACTCCTTTCAATAACATAACTGTACAATTTTAACTTCATAGTGATATAAAGTGATTTCACATCAGATAAATATAAAAAAATAAAAGACTAAGTGTTTAATTGATGATTCTTCAAATGTGATGTAGGCTCTCTCCATCCGCATCGTAAGATTGGAATAATTTCCCTTGCAGATTCCTTTCATTAATCACAATATATATAGTTGTACAGAGGTTGATTCCTAATACAATAAGAATCCTAACTTACCTTAAATGGTTGATTTCTAATACAATAAGAATCATAAGCTACCTTAAATATACATCTATCATAATTACAAAATATACTGTGAATATTCGCTAATACTCCCCCTCAGTCGGAGCGGGAGGAGGCCGAACGCTAAGGCTGGATCGGAAGTCGGTGAAGAGATGTTTCGGTAGTCCCTTTGTGAAAATATCTGCATACTGATAGGAGGAAGGCACGTGTAATATTTTGATCTGACCAAGGGCAACCTTCTCTTGTACAAAGTGAATATCCATCTCAATATGCTTAGTCCGCTGATGTTGGACCGGATTGTGAGACATATAGATAGCAGATATGTTGTCACAATAGACTATAGAGGCCTTTCGTAGTGGACACTGGAGCTCCAAAAGAAGATTTCAGAGCCAACAGATCTCATCAACGACATTAGCAACTCCGTGATACTCTGCTTTAGCACTCGAACGGGATAGCGTGGCATGCCGCTTGGCATACCATGAAATAAGATTATCCCCATGAAATACACAATAGCCTGAGGTCGAGTGACGTGTGTCTGGGCATCCTATCCAATCTGCATCCGTGTAGTAGAGTAACTTGTTCGGGGTAGAGATGTAGTCCAGTGTGCCCGTAACGTATCTGATAATATGTTTGAGGGCTGCAAAATAGGACTCTCGAGGGTCGTGCATAAACAGACACACCTGCTGAACGACATATGCAATATCAGGCCTAGTGAATGTAAGATACTGAAGGGCACCTGCAAGACTCCGATATAGAGTGGGATCAGAAACTGGCGCACCCTCATTGGCACTGAGCTTGGATTTCAAGTCAACCGGGGTTGGCATAATTTTACAATTTGTCATTTTAGCCCTGTACACTATCTCTTCTGCATATTTGCGCTGACACAAGAACATAGTAGCTACAGATCTGGTCACTGATATACCCAAGAAATAATTCAGCTTGCCCAAGTCGGTCATAGCAAATTCAATTTTGAGTAGAGCAATGATTTCATTCTTCAAACCGTCAGATGAGACAGTAAGAACAATGTCATCCACATATAATAGCAAGTAAGCAGTGTTGCTACCTCGATGAAAAGTGAAGAGAGAGTTATCACACATGCTACATACAAATCTGATCTGCCTAAGATACCTGGCAAAATGATCATACCAAGCGCGGGGTGCCTGTTTCAAGCCATACAATGACTTTCTGGGATGACATACGAACTGCGGAACTGCCGGATGAACAAAGCCGTGGGGCTGATGCATGTACACAGTTTCTTTCAAATCCCTATGAAGAAATGCATTCTTGACATCAAGTTGATGAATCGACCAATGCATACCCATAGCAATACTGAGAACAGTCCGAATAGTAGCCGGTTTAACAATCGGACTGAATGTCTCACCACAATCAATACCCTCATTTTGATTAGTGCTATTGGCAACCAGTCTTGCTTTATACCGTTCTAAGTCACCATTGTCTCTAAACTTGTGACGCATACACCGGATAACATTCACACCATCTGGTCTAGGTACCAAATCCCAAGTGTTCTGCTTAGTTAAAGCGTTAATCTCTTCGCACATGGCCGCATTCCAATTAGGGTCCAGTTTGGCTAGTTTTGGATTTTTTGGAATGGGTGATAAGGTTTGTGTGGAGAGGTTGAAGTGAACTTTGGGTTTGAAGATCCCATGTTGGGCACGAGTCTTCATGCGGTGGGTAGGCAGAAGTGGGAGGTCTGGGTTTGGTGGCTGTGAACAGTCGGGTTAGGGAGGCAGTGGTGCTGCTGGAGGGGCAAGAGATGCGACTGAAAGCAGCAAGGTTACTAGTGGGGTGTTCAACCGAGAGCTGGGAAGTGTTTGGTCGGAGATAGTGCCGGACAGTAGTGGTGACGGAGCTGCAAACTCTGTTTGAACAGTGGACTACCGGTACTACAGAGATTGGATAGCCGGGGACAGACTCAGTTCATTGAGAAAGGTGTAATCGGTGGTCTGAAATTTTTGGAGATCGGAAAAAGGAAAGGTCATCTCGTCAAACGTGACGTGATGGGAGACGATGATTTTGCGAGTGGCAATGTCATAGCACAGGTAGCCCCGATGAGTAGGAGAGAGACCAACGAAGACACATGGCAGGGTGCGAGGGGCAAGTTTGTGAGGTGCAATAGAGGCTATGTTGGGGTAGCATAAGCAGCCAAAAATACGGAGATGGTCATAGGATGGGAACCTACGGTATAAGATTTCGGTAGGGGTCTTGTTTTGGAGAGTGCTAGTTGGTAAAATATTAAGAAGAGATTCTACCATTTTAACAGCATAGACCCAAAAAGGTGGTGGAAGACAAGCATGAAACAGAAGGGTGCGAACCATGTTATTGATGGTACGTACAATTTGTTCAGCCTTTCCGTTTTGGGAGGAAGTATAGAGACAGGAAAAATAGAAAGCCATGCCTTGTTTAGAGTAGAAATTGTGGAATGCCGAGTTATTAAATTCACGTCCATTATCACATTGGAATGATTTGATAGATTTTTCAAACTGTGTTTTAATGAATTTTTGAAATTCAAGGAATTTGGCAAACACTTCAGATTTGAATTTCAGTAGGCAAATCTAGACAAAATGTGAAAAATCATCTAAAAATACTAGATAAAATTTGTGACTCAAAGAGCTAATAATCGGAGATGTCCACAAATCAGCATGAACAATATCAAAAGGAGAAAAAGTAACACTATTGGATGACATAAATGGAAGACGAGTATGTTTGCCGAGCAGGCAAGAAAAACAGTGTTGGACAAGTTTCCCATTATTACATTGAATACGCTTAGTAGTCCTAAGAAAAGTAAAAACAGGGTCTCCGGGGTGTCCGAGTCTGTTGTGCCAAGTTGAGAGAGAGATAGCCGCAAGGGATACTGGTGATTGCGGTCTGACAACGGAAGATTGAGTGAAGGGGTAGAGGTCTCCCACACTATTGCAGCGCGTAAGAATTTTCCCCGTATTGAGATCCTTCACAGAAAAACCAAAAGGGTCAAATTTGACAAACATAGAATTATTTCTAGTGAATTTTCTAACAAAGATTAAGTTTTTAATGATGTTAGGCGTGTAGAGGACATGACATAGGGAGAAAGGCGGGTGGGGATGTTTGGTATGTGTGTTACCGTAACCTTCAATTGGAATGTGATGACCATTGCCGACAGTAATAAATTGAGGACACCTTAGCTGAAGTAGTTGAGATAAGTTACCTGACGACCGGGTGAGGTGAGATGTGGCTCCGGTGTCCATGTACCAAATTTTGTCGGGTTGTTGAAGGTTCACGGTGCTGAAAGCCTGGCCCAATTAGGTGGGGGGCAGACTGTTGCCTTGCGGTTGCTGCTGGTGGGCCTGCCTGTTGGCTAGGGCAGAGCCCAATAGGCCAGTCGACCATGCAGGCTGCTGGAACTGAGCCCCTGCAGTTGGGTATGGGCATGCAGGTGAGGCCCAGTTCTGCTGATTGGGCCAGACTTGTTGTTGTCCAGGCCATGGGAAATAGGCATCAGTTGGGCATGGCTGTTGGTTGCGGTTGCCTTTGCCGCGGCCCTTCCCTTTATTGTTGTTACCGTGGCCTCTGCCGCCACGTCCTCCGTCATGGGACTGCTACTGGTGGTGGTCTTGCGGTGGTGGCTGGGTGGTGTTGGCCGCCGGTGGAGTCATGCCGTCAACGGCTAGTGCCTTATGATTGTGCTCGTCTTGTTTGGCACAACGTGTTTCTTCTAACAAAAGTTGTGAACGTGCTTTGTTGAAACTTGGGAGAGGGTCGGCTTGTTGAATCATCGTTGCGAGTGTATCATATTCACCTTTCGGTAAACCAGCATCTAGTTGAAGCACCATCTTGGTTTCTGAAACAGAAGTCCCTACGTTAGATAGTTGGTCGGTTATAAGTTTCAGTTGCTTACAATATTCGGACATGTTGTTAAAATTCTCGATATGTGTATCGATCATGTATGCCATGACTTGTACTAGGCCAGATGTGGCCTTTGCACTTAGTATGACTTACAAATTCCAGCATAATCCTAGGGAAGAACACTGGAAGGCAGTCAAGAGTAATCTTAAGTATCTTACACGAACTAAAGATTACTTCTTAGTTTATGGTGGGGAAGAAAAGCTAGTTGCTACTGGGTACACTGATGCTAGCTTCCAGACGGATGTTGATGACTACAAATCTCAATCTGGGTACACGTTCATTTTCAATGGTGGAGCAGTAAGCTGGAAAAGTTCCAAACGAGCTACAACTGTTGATTCGACAACAGAAGCTGAGTACATTGCTAGATCGGAAGCTGGTAAAGAAGTTGTCGCGATATCTAAGTTCCTGAAGGAACTAGGGGTTGTTCCAAGTGCCACTTGTCCAATAACGGTTTATTGTGACAACACTGGTGCGATTGCGCAAGCTAATGAACCAAGATCAACCAACATAAACAAACATGTACCAAAGAAGTACCACATACTCAGGGAGATGGTGAAGACTGAAGATATTAGATTAGACTATGTTCTCACAGACGATAATCCAGCTGACCCATTCACTAAACCATTAAGCTTAGTCAAGCATAATGGTCATTTTGAGATTATGGGCATTAGATATGTTGGAGATTGGCTCTAGGACAAGTGGGAGATTGAAAGTATATTTATGTCCTAGAGACAATCTGTATTAGGACAAATGTATTTTATACACATTCGTATTATTATTAATGGAGATTAATATTTTAGCATTTGCAATTATTGAATTATTAATTGATTGTTTGTAATATTCTATAATATGCATCCCTGAAGGTTATGATGTTATTAATAGTGTGAGATATTAATACTATAACGTAACTCTTAAAATAGCCATGACTAATGATCATCGAGAATGGGATATCGATGATATGTGATAAGTCGACATGTGGTCTGCATCACATCCTTAGAGGATGTAGTATGTCTCACCTGCTACGAATAATGGCTACTCGTGATGAACACATGGATACTTTGAAAGTATTGGTATACCCTGCTGATATATTGTTTATTATTCTTGTCTAAAGTATGATCAGCGTGTGGGAGATAGAAATCCTTAGACTTGAGGTCAATACGCGCCTTGTCTACAAAGTAATGTACTTTGATCCCATCCTAAGCTCAAATGCCTTGTAGGTTGAGATATGGCTTGTATTGGGTACATTACGATGTGGATTAAATGTGGTAGTTGATCCAAGATTAGGATTCATTGCTCGAATGTATATTAGAGAGAACACTCGGATTCTCAGTGATATTAGGTTGACTAAGTCGTTGGCCAACGCAATAGACATATTTAGAATATGGTCTAGTTGTCAACTAATATAGATGAGATACAATGATTAAACCATTTGGATAGACACTTGACAAATCCTAAGCTTGATTGGGTGTGTCGTGAATGAAAGGAATTTATCTTACCACATAAAGGTTAAGTTTACTGGATTCGCATAAACGTACTTCACTTATTGAGTTCGTCTTTTGACTCCGTCTAGGAGTTCCGCGTAGACCTTAATTTGATTAATGTCGATATGAGAAGGCATGTAGGGTCACACTATGTCGATTGTCCTTTCGATCTAAGGATGTATTGAGAGAGTAATTAAATGTTCGATTTACAATCGAGATATTTAAATGAATAATGATTATTTTAATTAAGTCAAAATTGGATTTTGGATTTAATTAAGAATGCGCAGAAAATAAATCGAGACAGTGCAGGAGCACGTCGAGCGTCCATACCCTTGGGCCGCGGCGCCTCTACATCGATTTTTAGGCCAGGCCCGGTTTGACCTAATTTTCACCTATAAATAGTGGCATTCTCTTCATTATTCAACATACCAATTTCAGATTATCATTCTAAGCCTTAGAGACTTAGAATCAAAACTCTCTCGAACCACTGCCGGATTTCTTAGCTTTCCGAAAGAGAAGCACATTGAAGCTTGGAGCTTGCAGTCGAAAGGGCAACCGCGTGTCAACCCCATAGTAGATAAAGATTCCATATACTATAACCTGTAAGTATTATGCTTTATGTTACAGGTTTAATTGTTGTATAACTGTAAGATAGAATAATTTTCCTTAGATATTCCTTTCATTATTCACAATATATATAGATGTACAGAAGTTGATTCCTAATACAGTAAGAATCCTAATTTACCTTAAATGGTTGATTCATAATACAATAACAATCCTAAGTTACCTTAAATATACATCTATCATAATTATAAAATATACTGTGAATATTCGCTAATACTCCCCCTCAGATGGAGCGGGAGGAGGCCGAACGCTAAGGCTGGATTGGAAGTTGGTGAAGAGTTGTCTCGGTAGTCCCTTTGTGAAAATATCTGCATACTGGAAGGAGGAAAGCACGTGTAATATTTTGACCTGACCACAGGCAAATTTCTCTCATACAAAGTGAATATCCATCTCAATATGCTTGGTCCGCTGATGTTGGATCGGATTATGAGACATATAGATGGCAGATATATTGTCACAATAGACTATAGACGTGTTTCGTAGTGGACATTGGAGCTCCAAAATAAGATTTCGGAGCCAGCAGATTCAGCAACGACATTAGCAACTCCGCGATATTCTACTTTAGCACTCGACCGGGATAGCGTGGCCTGCCGCTTAGCAGACCATGAGATAAGATTATCCCCAAGAAATACATAGTAGCCTGAGGTGGAGCGACGTGTGTCGGGGCATCCTGCCCAATCTGCATCCGTGTAGGATAGTAACTTGGTTGGGGCAGAGGGGTAGAGATGTAATCCAAAGTCCAGTGTGCCCTTAACGTATCTGAT
Organism: Anisodus tanguticus; assembly: GCA_034509755.1. Taxonomy (NCBI): domain Eukaryota; kingdom Viridiplantae; phylum Streptophyta; class Magnoliopsida; order Solanales; family Solanaceae; genus Anisodus; species Anisodus tanguticus. The sequence goes on along the minus strand of CM067550.1, from coordinate 24,223,613 downwards.
AATACGTTTGAGGGTGGAAAAATGGGACTCTCGGGGGTCGTGCATAAACAGACACACCTGCTGAATGACATATGCAATATCAGGCCTAGTAAATGTAATATACTGAAGGGCACCTGCAAGACTCCGATATAGAGTGGGATCAGAAATTGGCGCACCGTCATTGGCACTGAGCTTGGATTTCAAGTCAACCGGAGTTGGCATAATTTTACAATTTTCCATCTTAGCCCTGTATACTATCTCTTCTGCATATTTACGCTGACACAAAAACATGTTGGCTACAAATCTGGTCACTGATATACCCAAAAAATAACTCAGCTTGCCCAAGTCAGTCATAGCAAATTCAGTTTTGAGTAGAGCAATGATTTCATTCTTCAAACCGTCAGATGCGGCAGTAAGAACAATGTCATCCACATATAATAGCAAATAAGCAGTGCTACTACCTCGATGAAAAGTGAAGAGAGAGTTATCACACCTGCTACATATAAAACCAATTTGCATAAGATACCTGGCAAAGCGATCATACCAAGCGCGGGGTGCCTGTTTCAAGCCATACTGACTTTCTGAGACGACATACAAACTGTGAAATTGCCGGATGAACAAAGCCAGGGGCTGATACATGTTCTTTCAAATCCCCATGAAGAAATGCATTCTTGACATCAAGCTGATGAATCGGCCAATGCATGCCATAGCAATACTGAGAACAGTCTGAATGGTGGTTGGTTTAACAACAGGACTGAATGTCTCACCACAATCAATACCCTCCTGTTGATTAGTGTCATTGGAAACTAGTCTTGCCTTATACTGCTCCAAGTCACCACTGTCTCTGAACAAATAGCCACATACACCGGATAACATTTACACTGTCTAGTCTAGGCACCAAATCCCAAGTGTCTGCTTGGTTAAAGCGTTAAACTCCTCGCACATCACCGCATTCTAATTAGGATCCAGTTTTGCTAGTTTTGGATTTTTTGGAATGGGTGATAAGGTTTGTGTGGAGAGGTTGATGTGAACCCTGGGTTTAAAGATCCCGTGTTGTGCACGAGTCTCCATGCGATGGGTAGGTAGCAGTGGGAGGTCTGGACTAGGAGGTTGCATGTCCACTGTTTCGGACCGGGAGGCGCGCGATCTTCTGCCGGGACCGGGAGGCTAGACTTACGGTGCTTTGGACTTGGAGGCGAGCGATCTTCTTTGGGGGGTAGGAGACACTGCTGGAGCTGGCAGGGGTGTTGGTAGGGTGTTCGACCGAGAGAAGAGATCTGTTTGGGTGGTGCCGGACAGTGTCGGGGACGGGGCTATCGGAATAATGGGCTGCTGTTGGTATAGAGATTGGATGGTCGGGGACAGACTCGATTCATCGAGAAAGATGTAATCGGTGGTCTGAAATTTTTGGAGATTTGAAAAAAGAAAGGTCATCTCGTCAAATGTGACGTGACGGGAGATGATGATTTTGCGAGTGGCAATGTCATAGCACAGGTAGCCCTGATGAGTAGGAGAGAGACCAATGAAGACACAGGGCAGGGTGCGAGGGGCAAGTTAGTGAGGTCTTTTGGAGGCTATGTTAGGGTAGCATAAGCATCCAAAAATACGGAGATGATAATATGATGGTAGCCTACGGCATAAGATTTCGGTAGGGGTCTTGTTTTGGAGAGTGCTAGTTGGTAAAATATTAAAAAGAGATTCTATCATTTTAACAGCATAGACCCAAAAAGGCGGTGGTAGACAGACATGAAACAGAAGGGTGCGAACCATATTATTGATGATACATATAATTCGTTCACCCTTTTCATTTTGGGAGGAAGTATAGGGATAGGAAAATCGGAAAACCATACCTTGTTTAGAGCAGAAATTGTGAAATGCCGAGTTATTAAATTCACGTTCATTATCACATTGGGATGATTTGACTGATTTTTCAAACTGTGTTTTAATGTTTTTTTTGAAACTCAAGAAATTTGGCAAAAACTTCAGATTTGAATTTTAGTGGGTAAATCCAGACAAAATGTGAAAAATCATCTAAGAATACTAGATAAAATTTGTGACCCAAAGAGCTAACAATCGAAGATGTCCACAAATCAACATGAACAATATCAAAAGGAGAAAAAGTAATTGTTTGATGTCATAAATGGAAGACGAGTATGCTTGCCGAGCGGGCAAGAAAGACAGTGCTGGGCAAGTTTCCCATTATTACATTGAATACGCTTAGTAGTCCTAAGAAAAGAAAAAATTGGGTCTCCGGGGTGTCCGAGTTTGTTGTGCCAAGTTGAGGGAGAGACAGCCGCAAAGGATAGATGTGATTGCGGTCTGACAGCGGAAGATTGAGTGAAGGGGTAGAGGTCTCCCCCACTATTGCAGCGCGTAAGAATTTTCCCCGTAGTGAGATCCTTCACAGAAAAACCAAAAGGGTCAAATTCGACAGACACGGAATTATTTCTAGTGAATTTTCTAACAAAGATTAAATTTTTAATGATGTTAGGGGTGTAGAGGACGTGACATAGGGAGAAAGGCGGGTGGGGATGTTTGGTATGTGTGTTACCGTAACCTTCAATTGGAATGTGATGACCATTGCCGACAGTAATAAATTGAGGACACTTTAACCGAAGTAGTTGAGATAAGTTACCTGATGACCGGGTGAGGTGAGATGTGGCTCCGGTGTCCATGTACTAATTTTCGTCGGGCTGTTGAAGGTTCACGGTGCTGAAGGCCTGGCCCAAATCGGTGGGGGCCAGGTTGCTGCCTTGCGGGTGATGCTGGACCGAGGCCATGTGGTCCTGTTGCTGCTGCTGATGGGCCTGCCTATTGGCTGGGGCGGAGCCTAGAAGGCCGGGTGACCAAAATTGCTGCTGGAACTGGGCCCCTGCTATTGGGTAAGGGCAGGCAGGCAGGCGAGGCTCAGTTCCCGATATTGGGCCAGGGTTGCGGTCCAACCTACTGGAAGTAAGGTGCAGTGTTTGGTCCTGTTTGTTGGTTTTTGTGGCCCTTGTCGCGGCCCTTGCCTTTGTTATTATTGTCGCGGCCTCTGTCGCCTCACCCTCCGCCGCGGGATTGCTGCTGCTGGTGGTCTTGCGGTGGTGGCGGGGTGGTATTGGCCGCCGGTGGTGCCATCCCGTCAACGGCTAACGCCTTTTGATTATGCTCCTCTTGTTTAGCACGTCGGGTTTCTTCCAACAATAGTTGTGACCGTGCCTTGGTGAAACTTGGTAGTGGGTCGGCCTGTTGAATCATCGTTGCAAGTTTATCATATTCACCTTTTGGTAAACCAGCAACTAATTGAAGTACCATCTTGGTTTCAGAAACAGATGTCCCGACGTTGGAAAGTTGGTCGGCTATGAGTTTCAGTTGGTGCCGTATATCCACTGTTTGATGATGGCATCAAGGCGACGCCATGTCGAATCGGCAATACCGGTGTGACGAGGAATATAGTCATCAATATAGTCGAGCACGTTGTACGCACATGCATGAATATAGAACAGTTCTGTCCACGTGGAATATTGACAGTCTTCTTGGTCAAGAATTATAGGGATAGAATTCTTGATATTGGTAACGGCGAAAGCCGGGTGAAAAGAAGACGATGATCGTTGAGAAGGGTTGTCAAAAGTGTCAGTGGAGGAACCGGAATTTGTGGGGGAAGACATGGTGGCAACCAGTCGTGCCGTTGGCCGAGAGGAAGGGAGAAATTGAGGGGGGGTCGGTGGCGGCTTTTGAGAGAGAGAAGAGTAGGGATTAGGGTTAGGCTCTTGATACCATGTAAGATTGGAATAATTTTCCTTGCGGATTCCTTTCATTAATCACAATATATATAGTTTGTACAGAGGTTGATTCTTAATACAATAAGAATCCTAACTTACCTTAAATTGTTGATTTCTAATACAATAAGAATCCTAAGTTATCTTAAATATACATCTATCATAATTACAAAATATACTGTGAATATTCGGTAATACGCATCAATAGACTGAAATAATAAAATGAAAATATTAGATGAAAACTTATAACCACTAAATACTTAACAATCTTAAAGCAATGCACTGATTAGCTGATTACAAGAAACTATAATAGTTGTAGTTCATAACTCATATTATTCTAAGCAAGACCTTAAAAATTGAGAATAAAAAAGCAAACCACAAAAGGAAAGAGCATATAACTAAAAAAAAAATTCATATAACTAAAACTTTGATCTTTGGACAAAGAAGATGAGAATTATTGATATTTTTTCTTTTTCTAATTTTCAGCTAATTTATGAAAAGAAAAATCTAAAACAATGATGGCACGTGAAACTGAAGAAAAGAAGGAAAAAACTTCAAAAGTTTACCGAAAGAGAATAAGTACAAAAATATGATTAAGGCCTTCTGATTTTTTTTTTTCGTGGCATACTAAATTTGTATTATATATAGCAACATAAACATTCTAGAGAATGAGAATAACAAAAGATGCATAACTATTTTTATCATTACAGCAATTTCCAATCTTTCTTATTTGAGTGTATCACTTATTGGTCTTCCATTTCGTTTATTTGTCTATCAATCAATCTGTTTAATGGAGAAGAATAAATGATGCATAATCTTCTTAATAAAAAAAAACTCAAACTTAAAATAAATTTGCATCCATTACGTACAGGGTTTACCGTTAGAAATTTTCCTTTGGTGGGGAGGTGCGTCCATTCATATTTAATGAATTAAACATTAGGGTTCCGCATGTTGGAGGCTTTGTCTCTTCACACGTGCATAATCTACTAAGTGAGTAGATGACCGTAGGGCCAAGGATCGTCAAATTTCGTTAAGAAATGAAAGAGATATTGGTCCACGAAGTAAGGTGCTTGAGGCATGGAAATATGGTATGGGACAAATCTACCACATCGGTGGGAAAATGAAGAATTACTCTCTTTATAAGTCTCAAAATTGGCTAAGGGTTTGGGACCCTCGGGGTAACCCATGTGTTTGAAGGAGGAAGGACCTAGATGTGCTTTGGTTCGGGGCTAAGCCCACACGCACGCCGCCGCCGCCCGCCCGTCCCGCCTGGTCCGGTCTCGGGTCGTGGGTCTTGGACTTCTTCTGATAGACCTCAAATTGTTTAATATTTACAGTTTGGTCCCTGGAGTTTCTGAAAAGCTGAAATTGGGAACGATGGAAGGCAGAAAGTTTCTGCCTACCGTTTGATCTGCACTTTATCACCTCCATAAAAACTCCTTCAAGATGCACATTAAATCAATCATTACTTGGCTGATTAACTCCCTCCATAAACAATCATTACTTTGCTGATTAATGGCCATTACTTGGCAGTTGAGGAGTCCCTCACCTTATGCTATATATTGGAAATTATGTCCACAAACAGTGAATAGAAAACTCAAAACTCTTCTTTCCTTTTCCGTTCTTCAGCAAGTCGTTTCGTATTTTGTTTACTTCGTCAGAATCAACCTATTTGCTTTGTAGTGTTGATTAGTTGTTGTTTTATCTTGGGAGACTATTGCCCGTTAACGTAAAAGCATATATACGGGGCAATATTGTCTTAAAGACAGAGAGTCATCTCTCAACTCAGCCACAGTTGTAACAATCCAGATTTAGTATTTCTTGATTTCAGGTTATCAAGATTCAAGACACAACAAGCTTGCGACAGTTCTGAATATTGGCTATTTGTCTATCCTTTCGAACACTTATAATATTTATTTACTTCCCGTACTGCTTTACATATCCAATAATTTTAAGACAAGATTTGTATTACTGTTCGAAAGATGTCGGTCAAAAGTTGTGTGACCAAATCTGGATATGACTGTGGTTTTCTGGTTGAAGAGAGTTTTGATTATGTTGTTGGAGGTCAACGTTTTCATGGTGTCACCGCTCCTGAGAGTGGTGGGAACAAGCGCCCACGAGGGGCAGGGGATGTCAACTGGGACAAGAGGAGAAGGCTGAAGATGTGGTTCTATCTTGTAGCAGAAGGCTTATATCTGTCCTAGACAAAGGATCCGAATTATGGTAAGGAAGAAATTGACACTCAGTCCGACGAAGTGACAGAAGTGGGCCAGAATTCGAAATTGGGATAAGTAATTTTTCTTCCTTGTCAAGAATAAGATTAAATGATGTCTGATTAAAAAGGGCTTAAAGTAAGGAGGAATATGATAATATTTTCACGAAATAATTTATATTCCTTACGCTTTAAAATCAGAAGTTTAATCTCATCTTCCTTCCCGTTTAAAGATTGAATTTTGTAAACGACTTAAAAAGATCCGTTCTTTTAAGTGTAATTATTAAAGTGTGTAAAGTATGTTCGCACATACGAGGGAGAAAGATCCACTGACTGTGTGAAAATTGTTATCACCCTTAAGTAAGCGCTAAGAATTATCTGGGCACCAATCATAAGGGAAGAAGACTAAAAGCTAAAGACGTTGAGCCTATCACACTATTTGGCAGAAGATCCTTGATAGGATGATATTGAACACTCAGTCATACAAAGCCTACGGGCGACTGGAGTGGGGCCAGAATTCACTTCATAGGAAAAGTAATGGACACCTAGTATGGTGGGCCAGAATTTCCAGGTCTCTAATGATCTGAAGGCCAAAAGAAAGGTATAAAAGAAATTGGACACTCAGTCTGCCAAAGCAACTGGAGTGGGCCAGAGTATCCAGATCACATATGATCCGGTTACGCCCTAACCACGGGCAAGAGGTTGTTCATGTGAAGCAACGCCACCTCTAAAGTAGAAGGGGTTGGAGAGGTTGTCTTCAATAGGACTTCAGGGAATGGGATCACTTCAAAAGGAGGTGATACATGTCCCAAACTTGGTTTAAGGGACGCTGTTTTGAGACTAGTCCAACAGGTCTATAATAACTAAGAATGGTACAGTATGTCTATAGCCAAATGAATGATATATTTGTAATTCGTGCATCTTTGCCATCATAGATTAAGACACGTTAAATAGAAAGTCATTCAAAAGCTAACGAAGTTGAGATTGTTGCTTTCTGTCGACATAAACCCTCAAAATAAATGTGAGGTAGGCGAAGAGGCAAAATCACATTTCCTAGTTCCGTCAAAGGAATAGCGAAAGAAGCACCGCTCCTCTAGAACTTAGTCACACCTATTTGGGTGATTTGAAGTTTATACAAAATAGAGGGGGGAGACAAGTACATTGTGACCTTCATTGATGATGGTACAACGTATTGTATCATTTGTTTGTTGAAAAGCAAAGATGAAGTTGTTGAAGAGGATAAGCGTTACAAAGCAGAAGTTGAAAATCAACTAATCCTATGGATTGAGGAATTCGTAGTGATAGAGGGGGAGAATGTGAAGCATCGTTCATCAAACAACTGCTCATTACTCACCTCAGTCTAACGATGTTAGCCAAGCGCAAAGTCGTACGCCCAAATTATGTGGGGCAAGGCGATCCTTACCGCTAATGCAATTCTCAACAGAAATACGCATAAGGATAAGGATAACCCTCCGTGTGAGACATGGAAATGATCTCACATATAAACGTTGTGATGTGGGTGGCTTGGTAGAGGTTGGAATACCGAAACAGGTCAAGTTGGACCTAAGACTGTAAATTGCATATCCACTGGATCTGCAAATAACAGTAGTGCTTATCGCCTCTTGGCGTTGAAGATAACTTTCTTTGAAAGGGAAAAAGAAGTAATTTCTCGAGGTTAACAAGAACCCGCGAGCGCCTGACTGTCCGAAACTAGACGTTCCGTATCTACAGGACTCGAAAGTTGTTGTCTATCCGGAACTTAATATTTCAGATCTACAGAACTCAGGGATTCTAGATGTTGAACCGAGACGGAGCAAAGAGGGGACAAAGACTTGTTTCAGGCCTTCTAGCTTGTATAGTTGAGAACTAACCATGGATAATTATTAAATAATTGTCATCTCCAGAAGCGTTGCTTTGGAAAGAAGTTATAAAGAGAGAAATATATTCCATCATATAGAACCATACTTGTGTAATGGTTGATCTTCCTCCGAAAAAAGAACATTTGGTTTGTACAAGTGGATACTCAAAAGTGAGTACAAAGTAGATGGATCTACTGACGAGTATAAGGCCTCGGCTACTTGTACATGTGCTTCCCTGTGAATAGCTTAACATCCAGGGCCATTGCAGTCTTGCGTGGCATGGATGTTGAAACCGCCTTCCTAACCGGAGAGTTGGAAGGGGAGAATCAGAGTTGGTTTGCTAGACTGTTGGGCTTCTTCCTGAACTTTCATTTTGGTCCCTGAAACGTTTACATTTTGGTCCTATAAGTTTCAGATAAAACAGAAATAATGAATCTGACCACAGAAACATTGACTCTGAAGTTAGAAAGCCAACAGTTGGAAAACCAACAGTCTGAGAGTGGAAGTAATATTGAAACAAAAGATATGGGTATCACATATGACATCTTAGGAATTGGATTTCTAAGATATCTAATGGACTAGTCTAACTCCAAACTCAGTTGTGAGATATTTGACAGTCTCGTTGAAGCCACCAATGGATATAAATCATAGAACTGATTGGAATCATGGTGCACCCATAGCCAAGGAGCGATATGTGCAGGTCACATGTAATTCAATGTATTGTACACACTACAACCGACCTGGTATCGACCTACAAAGCATATCAGTTGAACTAAGGTTCACTGATGATTTTAATAAATGATCAATAAAAGGCGTTGAGTCGGATATGACGATAACTGAAATATTCGTTTATCTACGAATTATGTTATTCTGGATGTCTAGCGGTTCTTGGAGAACACATTGATGCAAACTGGACATCAGATGTGAAGAACATCAAAGCCACAAGTAAATATGTATGGTGGGTCTTGGAAAATCGTCTAAGAAAACTTGCATCGGTCGATTCATGATGGAATCGGAGTTTATCGCTTTATACAAAGCATGAAAGAAGTTGAGTAACTTCACCACTCTTTAGAGGACGTCACTTATTGGGAGAAACTCGTGCCTTCAGCAGTTATACACTGTGGCTAGCCGGTCGGCTTCAGGAAGGACTCGGATGACGGCGTCTGGACATATCTGTTGGAGACATAAGACTGTATGGCAGTTGATCATCACATGTGTCACTTTCTTGATTACTAATCAAATGATATAGCGGACTCTTTAACTAAGGGACTACCCGAAGATCAAGTATTCTACCTGTCTAGGGGAATGGGCTTAAAACCCAAACAATACGAACCTTTGCGGTGGTAACCCAACCATACTGACTGGAGATCCCAAGAATTTGGTTCAATGGAAAAACTAAGCTGCAAAAGATTCAGTTGAGCGCTTCAGTGGAAGCAAGAGCACTTCGGATGATGATTTCTGTAGGGAAACATGAATCCAAAGTTATTCCCGCGATAAACATTAAAGTGCTACCTGCATGGTGGGTAAAGGTTAAGCTTCCAAACCTTTAACGATCCTCAAACGGTTGAGGTTAAGGTTGGAGAAACTTTTAATGATTCCTAACACTTGTGAAGTGGGGTATAGAAGGATACCTTGTAGGAGATCGCCTATTTAAGTGCGAGGACAGGCCGCCTCAAATGAACGCACTTAAGAATCCAAGTGTGTCCATGGCCACAACGGACAAAACAATAAGAAGAAAACGAATAAGGAGAGTTATTGTGTTGATATCATTGTCTTGGCTTACACTAAACACTGACGGTTCAAGACATCACGTTCACCGCGTAGTAAGTAAGTCCGGTGGTATTCAACTAGGGAAGGTTTAAAGCAAAAGCTACCTCTCCTGATGCAATATTCTTTCGCTGAAAGATTGCTGAAAGTAGGCACCTTGTGTGTGCGCCAAAATCTCTTTCAATAGGGGATTGTTGGAAATTTGCCTTTGGTGGGGAGGTGTGTCCACCCATATTTAATGAATTAAACACTAGGGTTCCATATATTGGAGGCTTTATCTCTTCACACATGCATAATCTACTAAGTGAGTATATGACTGTAGGGCCAAGGATCGTCAAATTTCATTGATAAATGAAAGAGATATTGATCCACGAAGTAAGGTGTTTGAGGCATGGAAATATGGTGTGGGACAAATCTACCACATCGGTGGGAAAAGGAAGAATTACTCTCTTTATAAGTCTCAAAATTGGCTAAGGGTTTGGGACCCCAAGGGGTAACCCATGTGTTTGAAGGAGGGAGGACCTAGATGTGCTTTGGTTCGGGGCTAAGCCCACACGCGCGCCGCCGCCACCCGCCCGTCCCGTCCGGTCTCGGGTCACGGGTCTTCTTCTGATAGACCCCAAATTGTTTAATATTTACAGTTTGGTCGCTAGAGTTTCTGGAAAGCTGAAATTGGGAACGATGCCTACCGTTTGGATTGGTTTTTGGAACGTTAAAACCATTAATCTACACTTTATCACCTCCCTAAAAGCTCCTTCAAGATGCACATTAAATCAGCCATTACTTGGCTGATTAACTCCCTCCATAAACAACTGTTTACTTGGCTGATTAATGGCCATTACTTGGTCATACACAACCATTACTTGGCAGTTGAGGAGTCCCTCACCTTATGCTATATATTAGAGCCTTTTGATTCAATTGTAGACAATAGACAGAAAACGAGACAACAATATACAACACAGAAACAGAAGAAGAGAACAACTGAAATTCTGTCCACAAACAGTAAACAGAAAACTCAAAACTCTTCCTTTTCCGTTCTTCAGCAAGTCGTTTCGTGTTTTGTTTTCTTCGTCAGAATCAACCTATTTGCTTTGTAGTGTTGATTAGTTGTTGTTTTATCTTGGGAGACTATTGCCCGTTAACGTAAAAGCATATATACAGGGCAATCTTGTCTTAAAGACATAGAGTCATCTCTCGACTCAGCCACAGTTGTAACAATCCAGATTTAGTGTTTCTTGATTTCAGATTATCAAGATTCAAGACTCAACAAGCTTGCGGCAGTTCTGTATTGGCTACTTGTTTATCCTTTCGAACACTTGTAATATTTATTTACTTCTCGTACTGCTTTACATATCCAACAGTTACATTCCACCCTATCTGAAACTATATTAATGAACTTTCACGAATTTTTTTATAAGTAATGAATCAATGAAGATTGTCAATAATGAGAGATAACGTGTTCAGCACCAAAGTACATGTGTAGAACAGCAATGTTTATATTATCTGGAGGGTTAAGAAAATCATTCAAAAACTTGCAATATCAAGAAAGAGATGAAGCATAAATTAAACCACAGGCCTAGAGGCGAAAAATGAACTCAATAATTCCTCAGTAAAATTAATCGCTAATACAGATTTCATTAAAATCGCACAAGATTTTTTTTTGCCCAAAAAAAAAGGAAAAATGAAAGTAAACTTGGTATCAGGTCTCATGATAAGGACTGATCTCTCATGCTTGTCTTTATAGTTTGACCTTTAGATCTTTCCTCTACACTTTTCACATGATCCTGTATACAAATAATAATAATTGATTAATACAACAGAAAAAAAAAAAAGATGAATACACTCTATTAACCAACAAGATCAGCCAAAGATACCATATCCATGAATCAACGAGATAGATATCCATCCATACTGAGGTAATGCACTGAAACAAGTTACTAAAGCAATTGTCAAAGTTTGCAGGTAAAGCATATATTAAAGATGGGATATGATATCTTAGTTGCATAGAGCTCAAAGAAGTTAATACTAGTTTATTGAAATTAATATAACTACATTTCAGTGAAACTGACAATTGAAATTATAACATCATTGCTTATCTAGTAGTCACCTCCTTAAGCGTGGTTTGTAACGTATCGCATAAAGACTTTCAAATTATTCAAAGAATATACTAATGACTAATTAGCAAATTAAAAACCTCTAAGGCACTCATTTTTAAAAAAATGAAAACTGTGTTTATCAAAAAATGAACTAGCGAGTCTATATCGTATAAAGTTATCGCAAGTCCTACAAAAATAAATGAATAGTTCTCATGCCAACGTATATCTTGCATCACAAAAAGAATATATGTCGAACTAGGCAAAAAATAATAGATAACAAAAATTGTGGATGAATTGAGCACTTGTGTAGTACTGGGATTTTGCCACAAGAAGTTAAAGACACAATAATACTGTTTAAATCTATTACTCTTATTTCTACATAGGTCTTGTCATAATCTTGGATTTATCAAAATTAATTTATATTAAAATAGTCTCATTTTTAAAATTCATGATCATTAATCATACCCATATAATTTTATGCTTAATATTAAAGCATTTAAGGAGTTTTCATCCTCCAAGGATACCTACAAGTTAGGATAAACATTAAAATATACAGGATCATAAGTCAAACTGGTTTGAACAGTTCATATTAGGAATTGTTTTTTACAGTTCTGGTTCCTGCCATCTCTTAAAGCTGCTATAAAGCTTTCAGGTAAGCCTCTTAAAGTAAGTGGCTAAAATACAACTTGTACTAACCCAATATGCATAAATCTATGTGTTTTCCTATAAGAGTTAATATCACTGTCATTTAATAATTTAAAGGTAGCATGATCGTTATCCACAGTGATGGTCTCTTCAGTAGATTTAACAACTTGTTTGAAACCTAATTTTTCAAAGGTACTCATTTGATATATTAACATGTGTTTGATCTTTGAAATAGTCCACTTATTAAGTATATCTAAGTGTTGAGATATATCATATTCCTTTTTTTTTTTACTGTTTTAACAATATTTTTGTTCTTGATGATATTCATCATTGCAAAAGAGTGTTGAACATGCGTTACCTATTACTACGTGAATACTTTGGCTCTGATACCAAAATCGGCGAAAGTGATCACAGAGGGGGCACTATCAGAGGAACCTTTAAACGGGTCGACAAGCCCTGGCACAGAGACAGTTTTAACTCCGAACAGATCCAAAAAACGTCCTAACGTCACCTCAACTCAGCGGGCTAAAACAGGACCATCATGATTGAGGGTCATATATATGAATTAGATGTCATTGACTACTTTTTGTCATGTTCTCAATTATTGTGCTTTGATTTAGGGTCAATTATAACATTTTTATTACGATTGCAGAGACTAGTGTAAAATATATATATATATATATATATATATGACCTCTCTATAATATCCATATTATGTAACTACATTTCACTATAACTACACACAAACGATTTGTATTTGTATTTTACTCTTAATGAGATGGCTAGTCACACAAATATTTTTGAATTATTTTAGACCATAAATTTCAAAACTTTTTCTATCAGTATTAGATATTTTGTCCAATCAAACACCTTCGTACTTTTTTAACTTATTTCTAAATACTTTGTTAGCTCACTTTATCTTAATATTAGAAGGACATTCTCCCTCTTCCCTAAAACAGAAAAATCTACACCGATCAAGCATCAAGTATTAAATAAAAGAAAAAAATGTATTAAATAAGACAACTCATAAGACATATTGTAGTGATTTTCCCTTAAAACGTTTTTCATTGCTATTCACACGAACATCTGAGAAGTGAGAACTCCGTTATAAGAATGAACATTGAAGTGATGCCTATTGATCTCTATATGTAGGATTCAAGTGATATATACAAAATATATATATATATATATATATATATATCTTTCTAATCTACTACATGAAGATCGTAGGTATGATAGTAATGTACCTATTTTTTAATTTTCTTTAATGCCCTTAAAATCACATTATCATCTCATTAATAGTGAAGATTTCTTTGTCTTTTTACCAAAATTTTAGTACCAGAAAGATCTTTCTTCCTCATCTGCAAACTCTCTTTTCGTTTCTCCTCTCTGGCGAACTATTCTTCCTCTCCATTTCATTCTCCAGTGATTTTCTCCTTTGCCTTTTCCTTTTCTTTTTCCTTATTCTGGGTAGAGATATTAAAAGCTCTATTGGAAATCATAATATGTGTAGAAGGAAAGAGACAAATAGATTCTGTTTGGATGGTGCTTGTTGAAGAAAAATTCTTCTTCCATTCACAAATAATTTAAGAAAAACTTTACAGAATTGCACAGATATAAAAAAAAAAAAAAATTGCATAAACTTTCTTCTAAAAATCCCCAATTTTTTTCTCCAAAACCCATCTATTACAGTAGGACTTAACTTTTTAAATTGATTTCGGATAAGTAAGATTCTCACAGCAGGAGTTTAGCTAGATGGAAATTTCAACTCACCCAAAAACACAGGTATAAATGGCTAGTTTCTCTTTATAAAGCTGTGATTGATCGGAGGAGCAGGTAATGATAGGTAGCTGGGAGAAGAAAGAGAAGAGGTGGGAATATGAGAAAGGAATATAGGTGTAGTACTTTTTTTTTATTTTTATGAAAAGACATAAAACTTCTCACTATTAATGACATAGTAAGGGTATTAAAGAAATCAAAAAATGAGTACATTGCTAATATATTACGTTCATGTAATTAAAATAGTCAAATTTTTCCTCCAACTATATAATAACATTGTCCTTTGTCAAATTTTAGGATCAAATATATTCTCACCGTCTGAAAACTTATTAAATTTGCCCTCAAATTAACGAAAATGTGTGTTGGACGCCACGTCAGATCCACGTTGGCAGACCACTACCACCACTTCGGAGTGATGACTGGCGAAGCCAACGATTTCGTCACCATCACCTCAACCACAACACCATAAACGCCTATTGCTACACCACTGCTTCAACGTGAAACCGCCAACCACCATCGTCTCCACCAACCATGACCACCAACGTCACCACAACTATCCCCTCTCCCTCTTCTCCGATCGACCACAACTCACTGCTTCACGACCACCATACCATCCTCAACAACCAGCACTGCCACAATCACCCTCTCCTCTTCTCCGATCGCGAAAACTTCATGTGTTTACATGGAGATTTACAACTTCACATCATTCAAGCCTGTCATTTACCCAACATGGACTTAACCTTCGACCGTGTTCGCCGTTGCTTCACCGCCTGCGACAACTGCCGGAACCCTCCCGCCGATGACGTCGTCGACGAACTTCCAAATGTGAAAAGCTCCAACCAGAAAATCCATCACCGGAGAATAATCACTAGTGACCCATACGTCACCGTATCGGCACCACACACTGCTCTTGCACGTACACGTGTCATACCCAATTCCCAAAACCCTGTTTGGGATGAACATTTCCATATCCCTTTAGCACACTTTATAGACTGCTTAGAAATTTGTGTTAAAGATGATGACTTGTTCGGTGCTCAAGTTATGGGAAAAGTTACTATTCCGGCAGAAAATATCGCCGGTGAGGTTGTTTCCGGTCATTGCCGCTTCAGGGAAACCTCCAAAACCAAACACGGCCTTACGGTTATGGATGAAATTTGTTCCGTACAACTCAAACCCATTATATAAACGAGGAATTGCTTCAGATCCTCAACATTTAGGTGTAAGGAATACTTATTTCCCATTAAGGAAAGGGAGTTCAGTGAAACTATATCAAGATGCTCATATTAGTAATAGTTTTAAGTTACCGGAAATTAGGTAGGAAAAAGATACAATCTTTGAACACAATATATGCTGGGAAGATATATGTTACGCTATTTCAGAGGCACATCATTTGATTTACATTGTTGGGTGGTATGTTTGTCATAAGGTTAAGTTAATTCGAGAGCACACATGACTTAACCACACATGAACATGAGAGGGTGGTTGTGGCGGTGCTTGTTGTTGACGATGGTATGGTGGTGGTGAAGTAGTGGGTGGCGGTCGATCGGAGAAGAGGGAGAGGGGAGGTTGGTTGTGGTGACGTTGGTGGTCATGGTTGGCGGAGATGATGGTGGTTGGTGGTTTCACGTTGAAGCAGTAGGAGTTCATGGTTGTTGTGGTTGAGGTGATGCTGACGAAATTATTGGCTACGAAGTCATCACTCCGACGTGGTGGTGGTGTTCTGCCGATGTGGATCTGACGTGGCATCTAGTCCAAGACATATTTTCGTCAATCTGAGGACAAATTTAACAAGTTTGTAAACGGTGAGGGTATATTTGATCCAAAAGTTTGACGGAGGGCAATTTTATTCCATAAAACATAGTTTGAGGGCAAATATGACCCTTTTTCCTAATATATATATATATTGATCGTTTGAGTTTGTCAATAGTAATGTGACCAAATAGAAAAATATTTAGCGCAATTCTTTGAAAAAGCGTGGTCAGAAAAAAGCTCTTCGTTATTCTCGTTATACTAATCATATTTGGTTTAAACCCCATATGGTTATAGATTCACGCATCTTGGTAAAGTAACCATATAAGAGCTCACATAGATTCATGTCATACATTTTTTTTAGGAAGATTCATAACGATATATAGTTGCATTGTTCAATAACGATCAAATCTATCTATTATTAAAACTCAAAGAAAAAGGTAACCTATTAAGTCAAGTGGCAGCCTAGAAAAAGGCCACATGGAATAAATAGTTAATAATTAGTTAAGTAGTTAATATACTTAGAACAAACCTCCAAGCAAATTAGAGTTTAAAAATAAAATAAAATCAAAAAAAAATTATACGTGGGGTTCCTAAACATTATGGAGAAAAAACTGATGCGAAGAACCTAAAAGCAATGTGCATGCTGCAGGACTTAACACACCCACAAAATGGGGAATGTTACCTCTCACGTTGAGAGAGGGGTTATCTTAATTCTTAAGACAAATTTTAAACTTTTCAGGATTAAACTCAATTCTTGAAAAGTGTCGAACTTAAAATTTAAATTTAATTTAATTAAAAAATATTAAATATTTTATATTATTCTATCTTGAATAGATAATCCAGATAATTGAATTGCCTTTAAAAAGTCTCGGTACAAAAGTAAAAAAATAAAAGTGTCATCTAAATTGTAAATGAACGGTTGAAATTTAAAGTATAATTTATATATAAATAATATTATGGGTGATATTTATATTATATAAATAATAATAAGATCACAACACCCACGAGCAAAGAGAGTTTGAGGATAAAAATATAAAGTGGTTATAAGCTGGTAAGTTATTACCAATATTGACGGATTGACCTATATGTATGAACAAACAAATACTCACGTATGTCTTCTCTTCCCCATTAATCATAGTGGTTAATTAACCGCTCTGCAGTGTTTTCCTTTTCAAAACGGATTTGCAAAATTTGAGAAATAAAGTGTTGTTGAGTATCTATTCTCTATGACTATTTGCTTTTCATCTATCCAATTGAAATTTCATTTCTACGTTAATCTGTATTTGATACTCATGTCTTCACAACTCATGAGGTAAATTATAATAAATTTTTATTTTTACAATTTCATTTATACGTTAATCTCGATTTGATACTCATGTCTTCGCTTTCTGTAGATTCATAAGGTAAATAATTTTCTCTTTAGCATATTTCTTTTATATTGGATTGAAAGATAAAAAAAATTGTGACATGCCTTTTAGAAAATTGAACATCCATTTGTTGTGTAGGAAAATATTTTTGAGATTTTCTTTTAAAAGTTTAACATTATTTCGTTGGATATGCAGCCTATTATGTTTATATCCTATACTTGCATGAACATTTGACAATATTTCACTACTTCCCTTCTTATATGGCATATGTATCTTAGCTTTTTATGACAATAAAATATGAAGCAACCAGCTACAAGTACTTTTGTTTCACTATAATCTGTCTTTTTGCAGATATTCGTAAGGAGATAAATATTTATTTCTCGATGTTACAACTCTTCTCTAACCAGATGTTTCAATAAATCACAAGGTAAGTACTTACTAATTACTAGTTATAAAAAAATTCCGCATGAATTCTTAAAGATGTGCTCACAGGTTCTTCACATGAAAAATGGCTAAAAGAGAATTCATTGGGGAATACCCACACTAAAAGTTGAGGCTTTCTCACTTATTCATTTGAGATTTTGCTTCTTGCTTTGCTATTGAATGTTGTTCTTTATTTATTTTTTTCTTAGCGTAATTTTTTATAGGTTTCTCGGTAAGTTGTCTCTTATTTATTTAAATGAAATTTAATAGACAAGTGACTTCTTTAGCAAAATAAGAAGCCTAAATCATATTAATACAATTGGGTATTATTGAAAGTATATTTATGTCCTAGAGACAATCTGTATTAGAACAAATGTACTTTATACACATTCATATTATTATTAATGGAGATTAATATTTTAGCATTTGCAATTATTGAATTATTAATTGATTGTTTGTAATATTCTATAATATGCATCCCTGGAGGTTACGCTGTTATTAATAGTGTGAGTTATTAATATTATAATGTAACTCTTAAAATAGCCTCGACTAATGATCATCGAGAATGGGATATCGATGATATGCGATAAGTCGACATGTGGTCTGCATCACATCCTTAGAGGATGTAATATGTATCACCTGCTACGAGTAATGGCTACTCGTGATGAACACATGGATACTTTGGAAGTATTGGTATACCCTGCTGATATACTGTTTGTTATACTTGTCTAAAGTATGATCAGCGTGTGGGGGATAGAAATCCTTAGACTTGAGGTCAATACACGCCTTGTCTACAAAGTAATGTACTTTGATCCCGTCCTAAGCTTAAATGTCTTGTAGGTTGAGATACGGCTTGTATTGGGTACATTACGATGTGGATTAAATGTGGTAGTTGAGCCAAAATTAGGATTCATTCCTCGAATGTATATTCGAGAGAACACTCAGATTCTCAGTGATATTAGGTTGACTAAGTCGTTGGCCAATGCAATAGACGTATTTAGAATATGGTCTAGTTGCCAACTAATATAGATGAGATACAATGATTAAGCCATTTGAATAGACACTTGACAAATTCTAAGCTTGATCGGGTGTGTCGTGAATGAAAGGAATTTATCTTGCCACATAAAGGTTAAGTTTACTGGATTCGCGTAAACGTACTTCACATATTGAGTTCGTCTTCCGGCTCTGTTTAGGAGTTCCGCGTAGACCTTAATTTGATTAATGTCGATATGAAAAGGCATGTAGGGTCACACTATGTCGATTGTTCTTTCGATCTAAGGATGTATTGAGAGAGTAATTAAATGTTCGATTTAGAATCGAGATATTTAAATGAATAATAATTATTTTAATTAAGTCAAAATTGGATTTTGGATTTAATTAAGAATGCGCAGAAAATAAATTGAGATAGTGCAGGAGCACATCGAGCGTCGCGGTGCCCATACCCTAGGGCTGCGGTGCCTCTACATCGATTTTTAGGCCAGGCCCAAGGTCAAACCCTAATCCGGTTAGACCTAATTTTCACCTAGAAATAGTGGCATTCTCTTCATTATTCAACATACCAATTTCAGATTATCATTCTAAGCCTTAGAGACTTAGAATCAAAACTCTCTTGAACCTCTGCCGGATTTCCTAGCTTTCCGAAAGAGAAGTACATTGAAGCTTGGAGCTTGCAGTTGAAAGGGCAACCGCGTGTCAACCCCATAATAGATAAAGACTCCATATACTATAACCTGTAAGTATTATGCTTTATGTTACATGTTTGATTGATGTATAACCATACCAGAAAAGTTATTGAGGTAAGTAAGAAACAAAATTTTAAACTTCTGTTGTGTCTTACTTATGTGTTTTGAACCCAACAAAACCCTACAATGGTATCAGAGCCCAGGCTGGTTCAATGGTTATATAATAATTTATTAAAGTAATAATATGGGTTAAACATAAAATTGGATTAAAACGAGGTTTCTTGAAATCCTACATGTCTTGAACGAATGTTGACCTTTTGATATCACCCTAAATTATCTCATACGCTAACTCGAGGAAGTCATTCCGCTATAGCTCGAACTAAGCCAAAAGTGTGTTGTCCGGCTCATTGCACGGTGCACGGCTAATAACGGGTAAGAACGGATGATGGTCGATATAGGCCTTATTGATAATGGTGGGTGATGATAAAGGACCTGTGAATTGATCCCTAAATTGGATTTAGGGGTTGAACAATTTTGAAAAATCAACACAGAAACGTTTGTCAGGACATCGGCGCCGCGACGCTTGCTAGGGTTTCAAGGCGGCGTCGCGGCTCCATAGTGGAGCGCCGCGACGCTAATGCTTCATTTCAAAACTTGGACTCACTGGACAATAGGTGTCGCGGCTCCATGGTGGAGCGTCGCGGCGCTAATGCATTTTGCAGCAGTCGAAGGGCTTCTGCCTTAGTGGCGCCGCGGCCCCACCTGTCTAGAAACAAAAAAAAAAAAAAAAAAAAAAAAAATTCAGAGTTCAGAATGTTTAACCCAAGATTATTATTATTATACAGTATAATTGATAAGTATATTGTTTATGTGCTAAATGTCAAAATGTTCGTCATTTACATTTCTAGAATAGCGTCCGATATAACTGTCTGGGCAGGCGACGCCCAGTATTTGATTAAACCATCTTATATCATGCATATTGGGTTTACGATTCCCAACTATATGTGTCATTAGTTTTGCATGATGTTAAGATGTCATATTGGATATGGCGTAAAAGAGTTGATCTTGGTTAAAATCCTGAATTAAAATGTTCCCCAAAACTTTAAATACAAGTATAAATTAAAACGCGTCGTCCATTATAATTGTCAGAGTGCAAAATTCTTTTCGGCGATACGAGTATTTATGCCAAAGCATTTGCTCTAAGTCTACGAGGACCCAGACTCTTTCATAGATGTGTTTTAATGTAAAGGTAAACGATAAACTTTTGTGGATATTTACACCAAAGTGTTTGCTCACAAAGGCTAAATTTTCTTAGATACATAAACGCAGTCGTGTAATAGGGTTGACTTGCTTAGATAAATTTTGGCGCCAAAGTGTCGGACTAATCTAAGGACGCAAGATTAAATGTTATATTTGATCAACCAAGAGTTGCAAATAAGTTTTGCAATTGGTTGAGAACCTACCAAGATGTGTTATTGAAGTTATCAGCCAAAGCAAACGCGGAGGTAGCATAGACTTGGATCTTGGCCCATTATGACCTCAATTAATATAGGTCCGTATTCTACCATGGAGTTGTAGAAGTATGTTAAAATAGTGGGAGCTAATTAAACAAAAGGACATGTTGATTAGCTTAAACGAATGTGTATAATAGGAAACAAATTTTGAGTTTGATTTCCAGTCTATCTAATTCTTCAGATTATTAAAGATGTCGAGCTTATCGTTGAAAATGTTGATTGAGATGAACAAACTTACTGGACCGAACTACCTTGACTGGCTAAGAAATTTGTGAATAGTATTGAGACAAGAGAAAATAGAATACGTGTTGGACACGGTGTTCCTAAGTGTCCCTGTGACAGACTCTGCTGAATATGTCTCTTTTGATAAGGATGCTTACCAGAAACACCTAGATGATGCCATTTCAGCGCAATGCGTGATGTTGTCTTCCATGTCTATGGAACTTCAGACAACATGAGAACATGGGGCCCAATGAGATGCTCGAACACTTGAAGAGTCTCTATGACTCACAATCCCAGACTATGGAATATGAGTTACTAATAGAACTCTTTAAGTGTAAGCTCAATGAAGGGGGTCAGGTCTCGCAGCATGTGTTGAAGATGATAGGGCTGATAGAGAGGCTAGCTTCAATTGGAACGAAGCTTGAAAAGAATGTCGCTACCACCCTCATACTGAACTCTCTCCCTCATTTTTTTGAGAACTTCATAGTGAATTTCAATATGAATGGAATGAAGGCGACTCTGTCGGAGCTGCACAACATGCTCAAGACCTTTGAGTCTTCCACTTCCAAAGGCAAAATTGTTCTCATTGTGAGCTCTTCTAGCCAACCCAAGCCGAAAGGCAAGGAATGGCAGAAGAAGAAGGGCAAAGCAATCGCTACGCCCTAAGCTATGAAGCCTAAGAGAGGTGTGAAGAAGAAGGTAAATTTGGCTAAGGATGAATGCCTCAACTGCCACAAGAAGGGGCATTGGAAGAAGGACTGCACGGTACCAGGAGGAGGAAAATTACTAAGTTTTCCTGCCTTTGGTGGACAAGGTATGTATGTCATTGAAATAAATATATCTATAAATAACTCTCATTCCTGAGTATCGGATACCGTTTGTGGCTCACACATTTGTACAAATGTGCAGGGGCTAACTGATAGCAGGAAGGTTGGACCAAGGGAGGTAGACCTACGCGTTGGAAACAGAGCACGAGTAGATGATGAGCGCGTAAGGACTTATAGATTAAATTTACCTTCTAGCTATTGTTTAGTGTTGAATGATTGCTTCTATGTACCCTCGTTAACGAAGAATATCATTTCTATCCCAGTTTTGGACATGAAGGGTTTTTCCTCGTATATTTATAATAGCAGTCAAGTACTGTCTTTTGATAATATTATATATGGAACTGCTCCTCTTGTGGATGGATTATATACACTAAACTGTAGTCGAGAGAT
This sequence comes from Anisodus tanguticus, assembly GCA_034509755.1. Classification (NCBI taxonomy): domain Eukaryota; kingdom Viridiplantae; phylum Streptophyta; class Magnoliopsida; order Solanales; family Solanaceae; genus Anisodus; species Anisodus tanguticus. The sequence goes on along the minus strand of CM067550.1, from coordinate 24,201,338 downwards.
ATTCAATGTACAAAATAAATGAGCCAAAACAAGTAATATAAACTCTACCTACCTATGGCACTGCAGACTTGGTCATATCAACGAATCAATCATAGCAAGGTTGAGGAAGTTAGACTACCTCGGACCATTTGACTTGGAGTCTTATGGTAACTGTAAATCTTGCTTGAGAGGAAAGATGACCAATAAACCATTTTCTGGGAAAAGTGTGCAAGCCAAGGAGGTGCTTAAGTTGGTCCATACTGATGTATGTGGGCCATTCTCGACTCAAGCTAAAGGAGGCTTCCCATACTTCATCATTTTTACTGACGACTTCACAAGGTATGGATATGTGTATCTTATGAGACACAAATCCGAGGCTTTTGAGAAGTTCAAAGAGTACAAGTCGGAAGTAGAGAAGCAACTTGCAACAAGTATCAAGACCCTTCGATCGGATCGAAGAGGTGAATACTTGAGCAAGGATTTTCTAGATTACTTAAAGCTACATGGAGTCCAGTCAGAATGGACACCTCCTGGAACACCACAGATGAATGGTGTTGCCAAAAGGAGAAACCGAACCTTATTGGATATGATTCGATCCATGATGAACTCCTCAGCTCTACCGACATATCTTTGGGGACATGCTATACAAACCTCGATATATATTCTGAACATGGTTCCTTCCAAGTCAGTAGAAAAGACACCCTATGAGATATGGTGTGGCAAGAAGCCAGCTCTTAAACATATGAGACCCTGGGGTGTCCTTTATATGTTAAGAAGATGCTCACTAACATGTTGGAATCTAAAAGTGAGAAATGTTACTTCGTGGGGTATCCAAAGGAAACTAAGGGATACTACTTCTATCTTCCTGTAGACCATAAAGTCATTATTTCTAGGAACGCAACTTTCCTTGAAGAAGAATATGTCTACAAGGAACATAGCTGCACAGAGATAGAACTTGAAGAAATTCAAGAACCACAAGATAACACAGAAGTTGAACCATTGTCGAATGACCTAAACAAGGATTCAGTGGGAGTATCTGGTGAAGATTGGGTACTTAGAGTACGCCCTTCAGCCAGTGGGAGTGATGTGAGAGATAATGCAGAAATGCAAGACTCTCATACACAACCAATGGAAGATGATACAATAGTTGTACATCATTCCATTCAGGAAATACATGAAAATGACATTCCTGAAAAGCTCTCAAGGTGATGGATTGTCCAACACACAAAGACCTTCTCACAATTAGAATGCAACAAGCACTGAAACGCAGAATAATTAACTCCGTAGGACCACTAGGACTCATCGTCCTCCTGAAAGACTTAATCTCTTTGTTGAAACACATAATGAGATAGATATTCCTGATGACGATGAACCTACAACCTACAACAAAGCTACGTTAGACATTGATTCGCAGAGATGGCAAGAAGCCATGAAATCTGAGATGGAGTCGATGTACATAAACCAAGTTTGGAACTTGTTTGATTTGTCAACAGGGGTTAGACCCAGATTATGCAAATGGGTCTTCAAGAAGAAGATTGATACATATGGCAAGGTACAGACTTATAAAGCAAGATTGGTGGCTAAATGTTATAATCAATGGCCTGGGGTCGATTTGATGAAACCTTTTCACATGTTGCTAAGATTAAGTCCATTCGAATTTTGCTTGCAATAGCTGCATATTATGACTATGACATTTGACAGATGGACGTCAAAACTACTTTCCTCAACGTAATCTAGTTGAGGAGGTGTATATGAAACAACCTGAGGGTTTTTCAATTGAGTACAAACCAAATACTGTATGCAAGCTACAAAAGTCCATTTATGGGCTTAAGCAAGCCTCGAGGAGTTGAAACATTTGCCTAGACAAAGCTATCAAGTCATTTGATTTTGTCAGAAGCAAAGAGAATCCATGTGTTTATAGTAAATGCAAGGATGGGAGTATTGCCTTCATTATCATATATGTAGATGACATATTAATAATAGAAGACAATAAGACTCTCCTGCAGTCAGTCAATGAGTGGTTGTCCAATACTTTTATGATGAAGGATTTAGGTGAAGCCTGCTACATTTTGGGGATTAGGATCTATAGAGATAGACCTAACATATTGTTGAGGATCTCACAGTCAGTCTACATAGACAAAATGCTTAGACGTTTTTTCATGGAAAATTCCAAAAAAAGGCGGTCTACCTATGGGACAAGGCATCAAGTTATCTTAGAAGGATAGTCCTTCTAATACTATAGAACTTGAGCGCATGAAAAGGATCCCACATGCTTCGGCTATAGGATCGATCATGTATACCATGACCTGTACTAGGCCAGATGTGCCCTTTGCACTTAGTATGACTTACAAATTCCAGCAGAATCCTGGGGAAGAACACTGGAAGGCAGTCAAGAGTAAGGATGGTAACGGATCGGATCTGGATTGGATTCTACTAAATCCATATCCAGATCCATTTTTATACTTTGATCCAGATCCATCAGGTCCGTAAAAATCATATCAAAATCTGGATTCATCGGATCCAGGGATCGGATCTGGATCCACATGTAAAAAAAATTGCCTTGCTAAGAATGTAACCTTACTAAGATTTTTTTTTTGAACTGACAAACGATTTTTACTTAGCTAACAGTTTAATGTGTTTCAATTTTGAAATGTTCATATGAGATATTTTGTTCGTTGTCTCATTTTGATTGTGAGTTATTAATTGAAAATATTGGACAATGACAATAGTTGTGGAAAATGCTGACTAGTATTTTCACAATGCAGAACTTGCATATGCTTGGAATCTTCACAAATGAAGTGAATATAATTTTAACTACTTGTCTATGGAGATGTTAGTCATTCACTAATATAACATTGATTTTATTATCGAAGTTACCTCTTTATTTTTTAGTTTTTAAGTTAACGCGAGGATAAATTAAATTTGTTTTGAGAATTAAACTAGCAAGGATGCGCTTATTAATTTTAAAAAAATACTTATAAAATTACATTCTAGGTTATGAATATATTTAATAAAAAATGGATCCACGGGTCGGATCTGAACCGGATACGGATCTCAAATACAAGATCCAGATCTGATCCGTCAGAAATGGATCCGGGTCCGATCCGAATCCGTCGGGTCCAAATTTTGAAGATCCATATCCTATAAAACGGATCTGGATCCACCGAATCCGGACCGGGTCCAGGATCCACTGCCATCTCTAGTCAAGAGTAATCTTAAGTATCTTAGACGAACTAAAGATTACTTCTTAGTCTATGGTGGGGAAGAAAAGCTAGCTGCTACTGGGTACACTGATGCTAGTTTTCAGACGGATGTTGATGACTACAAATCTCAATCTGGGTATACGTTCATTTTCAATGGTGGAGCAGTAAGCTGGAAAAGTTCCAAACAAGCTACAACTGCTGATTCAACAACAGAAACTGAGTACATTGCTAGATCGGAAGCTGGTAAAGAAGTTGTCGCGATATCTAAGTTCCTGAAGGAACTAAGGGTTGTTTCAAGTGCCACTTGTCCAATAACGGTTTATTGTGACAACACTGGTGCGATTGCGTAAGCTAAGGAACCAAGATCAACCAACATAAACAAGCATGTACCAAGGAAGTACCACATACTCAGGGAGATGGTGAAGACTGAAGAGATTAGATTAGACTATGTTCTCACAGATGATACTCTAGATGACTCATTCACTAAACCATTAAGCTTAGTCAAGCATAATGGTCGTTTTGAGATTATGGGCATTAGATATGTTGGAGATTAGCTCTAGGCCAAGTAGGAGATTGAAAGTATATTTATATCCTAGAGACAATCTGTATTAGAACAAATGTACTTTATACACATTCGTATTATTATTAATGGAGATTAATTTTTGGCATTTGTAATTATTGAATTATTAATTGATTGTTTGTAATATTCTATAATATGCATCCCTGGAGGTTACGCTGTTATTAATAGTGTGAGATATTAATATTATAACGTAACTCTTAAAATAGCCTCGACTAATGATCATCGAGAATGGGATATCGATGATATGTGATAAGTCGACATGTGGTCTGCATCACATCCTTAGAGGATGTAATATGTATCACCTACTACGAGTAATGGCTACTCGTGATGAACACATGGATACTTTGAAAGTATTGGTATACCCTACTGATATACTGTTTGTTATACTTGTCTAAAGTATGATCAGCGTGTGGGAGATAGAAATCCTTAGACTTGAGGTCAATACACGCTTGTCTACAAAGTAATGTACTTTGATCCCGTCCTAAGCTCAAATGCCTTGTAGGTTGAGATACGGCTTGTATTGGGTACATTACGATGTGGATTAAATGTGGTAGTTGAGCCAAGATTAGGATTCATTCCTCGAATGTATATTCGAGAGAACACTCGTATTCTTAGTGATATTAGGTTGACTAAGTCGTTGGCCAACACAATAGACATATTTAGAATATGGTCTAGTTGTCAACTAATATAGATGAGATACAATGATGAAGCCATTTGGATAGACACTTGACAAATCCTAAGCTTGATTGGGTGTGTCGTGAATGAAAGGAATTTATCTTACCACATAAAGGTTAAGTTTACTGGATTCACATAAACGTACTTCACATATTGAGTTCGTCTTTCGGCTCCGTCTAGGAGTTTCGCGTAGACCTTAATTTGATTAATGTCGATATGAGAAGGCATGTAGGGTCACACTATGTTGATTGTCCTTTCGATCTAAGGATGTATTGAGAGAGTAATTAAATGTTCAATTTAGAATCGAGATATTTAAATGAATAATGATTATTTTAATTAAGTCAAAATTGGATTTTGGATTTAATTAAGAATGCGCAGAAAATAAATCGAGACAGTGCGGGAGCACGTCGAGCGCCCATACCCTTGGGCCGCGGCGCCTCTGCATCGATTTTTAGGCCAGGCCCAATATGGTCAAACCCTAATCCGGTTAGACCTAATTTTCACCTATAAATAGTGGCATTCTCTTCATTATTCAACATACCAATTTCAGATTATCATTCTAAGCCTTAGAGAGTTAGAATCAAAACTCTCTCGAACCACTGCCGGATTTCCTAGCTTTCTGAAAGAGAAGTACATTGAAGCTTGGAGCTTGCAGTCGAAAGGGCAACCGCGTGTCAACCCCATAGTAGATAAAGACTTCAGATACTATAACCTGTAAGTATTATGCTTTATGTTACATGTTTGATTGTTGTATAACCATACCAGAAAAATTGTTGGGGTAAGTAAGAAACAAAATTTTAAATTTCCGCTGTGCCTTACTTATGTGTTTTGAACCCAACAAAACCCTACAATTATAACCACAAATAATAAACGAAAAGCGTGAATATAATTAGCTATGGAAGAATGTAAGAGCATGAAAAATATATATATTAAAAAAGCATAAAAGGGTAGAAATAGTTGGAAACACAATACTTTAACTTTATTAAAATAATTTTCTTTGCATGGATATATACTCTATAGTGCTTTTTCGTTAAACCATAAAGTTGACGAGTAATAAGTTCTAGGAATTTAACAAAAGCCCTTACTTTCTTATATCTCATGTCATTTGATTATATCTTTTCCAATGTTATATGCACTTATACATTCATTGTCTTGGCCTAATGTTTTTAAATTGTTTATACAGAATTCTATATGCGGATTATTATTATTAAAGAACAAAAATTCAAAATGATATTAATCGACGAAACTATACCCAAAATGATGATAAATTTTTGTACATTCAATATTAAGTTATTCTTTATATAAATAAGGAATTTACTTATATTTTAGAATTTTAAATCAACTAAATTATACTGACAACTTTATAATGAGATGTGGAGTTTACTTATTTTTCAAAACAAATTTCCAGCAATAAAACAAATGCTTATAACTAAGAGAAAAATCATTTCAAGAGTAAATTTTCTAACATCTATATTATATTATATTATATTATATTATATTATATTATATTATATTATATTATATTATATTATATTATATTATATTATATTATATTATATTATATTATATTATATTATATTATATTATATTAAATTATATTATATTATATTATATTATATTATATTATATTATATTATATTATATTATATTATATTATATAAAATCAACTGGCAAGCTAATAAACTTCTCATGTATGTAATTTCAATAATTAAAATTAAATATTTATGTAAAAAGCAAAGGAGAAGAAAAATTTATTTTTTTATTTCACGTAATGTAAGAAACAATTATTAAGAATATCAATAGATTTTAGAATAAAATAATCAGTGAACATATCTAATTATATTTAGACTAATTAAAAAATGAAATTAGAATAAAATATCATATTATTTGAATTAAGTAAAACACTAAATAACAAAATTAAAGTAAACTATCATCGTAGGGGAAAATATATAAAGATTAGAATGGAGATAGTGTCAGCGTGTTTACATTCTGAATCAATTTTAAATATATAATAAAAGTGAATAATTAAATAATACTAAGAAATATTACTGATAAATGTGAACAATGAATATATCTTGAGCAATAAAATAGAAGTGTAAAAATTAATTAAATTTCAAGAGTAACAAAAACCTATATTTGTTTAAAATTATACTAAAGAGATAGTAATAAGTAAAGATATTATCAAGAAGTTATACTAATGAGAATAAAATTTTGTAAGGTTCACTGAAGACTTGCAAAAAATACTAACAATTGAATTTTTATCCCTGAATGAGCAATACTAAGGAAAGTAGGATTGTGTGTAGATATTGGGTTGATACTGCATGTTGAAGCTGTCCAACTGTATCTTTTTTCCCTGTACATAGTGCCAATGTGCAATAAAAATAATTATTTATTAAAGAAAGAATGAAAGTTTATAAAATAGAAAGTACAACGTACAAACAGGGGAGTCACCGGCAGTGTGGGGTTACTTCTTGAAATAAAGGAGGGCTCCTTGTGCGCAACGTGATACTGGTCTAACCTTTAAAGTCAATTGAGTCACCATGATTTACCTCCTTCACAGACCTGTCGGACCGGATGTGGGGGCTCCTGGAGTGGGAGTTCCACCTTTTTTTGGAAAATAGTGCCAATGTGCAATAAAAAAGAATTATTTATTAAAGAAAGAATGAAAGTTTATAAAATAGAAAGTACAACGTACAAACAGGGGAGATAGAGATAACATAAATATATTTCTTTTTCAAAAAAATTAAATAGAGTAAGTAAATAATGACAAAAATAAAATTGATAAAGTTAGAAAATTAAAAAATTATGGGTGATAGAATAAAAGTTTAACAAATTTAGGAGTAAGAAAACCATATAATAATGTTATATTAAAAGAAAAATAATGAACCAGGATATTAACATAAGTTACAAACTAATAAAAAGTCATAGAATCCCCAAAAGGACTATACCAGGACCATTTTTTTTTTTTTAAAAAACGGATAATACAGAACTCTTCACACTTTAGCAATGTAATAATGTAACAAAAAAATAAGGAAACAAAAAGTCATTGGATGACTATATAATGTGTGTTCTTTATTTTCATTTAGATTTTGTTGTTGCACATATTGTATTAAAAAATAATAGGACAGTTTGATTTTTGTTAAAGTAATATAATTTAATATGCTTAAACAAAATATATCACAATTTAAAACAAGACATTTCTTATTTTTTGTAATATGAACCGTGCCGCGAGTATATATACTAATTTATTTAATAAGGTGGTCACGTATGAAATGGAAACTAAAAAGCCATCAGACGAAAGAGAAACATTAGGGATAGTAAAGGGGAAGACAAGCCCCGGGGCAAAGGCGAGTTGGTAAGTGGCAAAGTTATTGGGGTACAATTACTTCGACGTCGGTGTGGTGACAGTCTTTGTTGAAATATTGCAAGGGTTGTTGCTGGGTTCATGTCCCATTGGTCCTCTCCCTTGCAGGACTGCCACTCACGCATATCCCTCGATTTACATCCACTTGGCCAAGAGGCCTCTGGTACAGATGGGGAGTTTCGCCTTCGGGACTTTCCCCTTTATTTTAGGGGAAGACAACAATGAAAAATGACAAAGGGGCAATTACGTCATGTATTTTTTCCAGCAGTCACATTTTCTTTAAGGATGTGGCTTTTGGATTATTAAACATTAAACATAAAACATATGACCTAAACTTAAAAAATAGATAGAAAACCAAAAAAATGAGAAAAAAATAAATAAGAATTCTAACGTTTGAGAGATGTCATGTCATGTCAGTATATATATGAAAGCTAGACCATGAGAAGTTCAAATTGAAGGGTGCAAACAATATATACATTGTTTGTTTGAGTTTGGCGGTCATAAAGTGATCAAATAGGGAAAAGTTTAAGGCGATGCTCCCAGAAAGCGCCTGATGTCATTGTCGTTATAATAATCATAATTAAGATTTGGTTTATACCACATATCACTGTTGATTCAGACATCTTAGTAGAATCATAAGAGAACTCACTGAATTATTTTAGACATGAAAAGAAAATTAAAATAGTAGCACTGTATGACATGCATGATGCACCTCTCACAAAGTTCATAACGATGTGCTTTGCATTGTTTAATAAGACAATAACGATCAAATTTATTTAGAAAGATGGTCACTCATGAAATGAAATACTAAAAGCCATCAGATGAAAGAGAATATTAGAGATAGTAAGAGGAAGACAATAATGAAAGTTGACAATATATATACTGGTTGTTTGAGTTTGCCGGTCGTAACATGACCAAATAGCAAAAAATTCAGAACGATGTCAGACAAAAGTTCTTCATCGATGTCGTTATCATAAACATAATTGGGGTTTAGTTTAAACTCATATGGTTACAGATTCAGACACCTTGGTAAAGTAAACATACAAGAGCTCATCAAATTTTTATAGACATGAAAAAAAATTAAATTAACAGCACTATACGGCATGCATGATGCATTTCTCACAGAGTTCATAATGGTATGCTGCATTATTAAACAATGACTAAATTCATTTAGAAAGATGGTTACACATGGGTTGGAGAACTAAAATTCATCAAACAAAAGAGAAACATTGAGAATAGTAGAGGATGCAATAATGAAAATTGACAGCAATTACGTCTTGTATTGTTTATTAGTAGTTACATCTTTACTTTAAGGATGTGATATTAAACATTAAACATAGGACCCAAATTAAAAAAATAGGTAAAAAATAAAAAAATAAGGGAAAACATAAATCAGAATCCTAACTTTGTGAGAGATGCAATGTCAAAGATATGCAATAGTTGATTTAGGGTTTGGACTCTTAATACTAACAAATCAGGGGAAACTCATATAAATAATAAATAAAAAGGAGTCTAGTCAACAAATATTTGTAAAACGACAATGCTCTATCAATATTGTCAACTCCCCCCCCCCCCACCCACCCACCCACTTTTTAAAAAAACTTTATGCTAAAATAAGGTCCAAGTTTTAAAACGTCGAAATATATGGTATTCAAAAAACATTAAGTTGACCGCTTTCGCTTGTTCATTATTATACATTTTTAATATTATTCTTAAATAAAAAATATTAGCCATATATTCCCTAATAAATAATAATCCATTCATATTTTAATTCTTTTACATAGTCCAAGAAAAATATCAATTCAAACGAAGAAAATAACCATATACAAAGCCTTAATCGTTCAGATTAATTCTTTAATTTATTGTACAAAATAGATTCTCTATGATATTCAAGCGCACTCATGATAATTGCATTATTGTGCAGTAAGGAAAATTATATAAAGAGGTAAACGTAACGCTTAGACAAAACTTATCTCCACCAAATATGTCGGCATCAAGGGCACGTGGAAGATAAATGTTGGTCGAAGGTTGGAAGACTTTAGCAGTCCTTAGGGCGACATAAGAGTGAATGCATGAGATAGATTCAATAGGAATATGCCTCTCGAAAGATCAGAATGGAAATATGAGATTATCAAATCACAAGATTCTCATGACCTCAAAGTGATTGACTACATTCAATATAAAAGAGAAAAAATGATTTATCCCCCTATTCAACTATCTATATGCTTTATGTTTTCTATGCAGCTACTACAACTAATAAGCTATGCATGATGATATGTGATGCATGCTTTGAATTCTAAGGCTTGACGGGTCCTTTTGGTCGATTTCCAATTGATTGCCTCAACTTTATTTCTTTTTATCAGGAGCACACACACAAAAGGAATTCCTTTCTTGTACGATACAAAATGAATTTCACTCAATTACATTACCCTTAGAGAGGACTTTTCCACATTCCACTTTTTCCTTTTCTGGCTCCGATTTTGTGTAACCTCAATTATGCAATCGACTTCGTTCTATTAAAAGAAAAAGTAGTCGGATTTTCACCTACTCTTATGCGGACGATTCCTCCTTCCATAACATGTGCCTTTGACGTCTTCCCCCATATATGTGGATTCCTTCGTCAAAAAACTCTGAGGCATTTAAGTTCTGAGTAGCCGAGTTGCACGAATCAACTTTATTCTCAACTGATTTCATACCCACACACACCGACGGTCCAAGAGAAGCAGACCCTACTGTCTTAGCCGGATGAAGACTTGATTATTGGTATATCGATCGGTCCAGCACAGATTGAAATAGGAGTCGGTTCGACAGAAAGCTTTTGAAAACGCAGTGCACCCATGTAAATAAGGAACAAGATGAATACAGAGGTTAAACGAGCATCCCACACCCACGTTCTGATCTGCTCCGGGGGTTACTTCGCTTAGTTAGAGGAGTGGTCAGTCAATACAAGTGCATCTAACTTACTAAGATTTTCTTCATTTAACATAATTATGACTATTTAATTAAAAAATTACATAAAAAATGATGAAAGGTGGTATTTATTGTTTACGCAAATAACAAGAGCAAAGTGTGTAAGACCCGTTTGACCACGAGTATTATTCACTTTTATTTTATTTATTTGAAAATTAACGTTTGACCATAAAAATTATTTAAAATTTGAAAAATATCTAAAATTATGTTTTTACTCTTTTTAAAAAAAAATTTCACTTTCAATATATTCAAACAACTAAATATTTTTTTTCAAAAGTTTAACCAAACACAACTCTATCTTCTAACTTCAACTTTAAAAATTTCAAATAAAGTAAAAAATATTTGATTTTTATGACCAACCACCTACTTAGTTTTCTCTCATTATAAAGTACATGATTACTTTAGAAAATGCAATGAAAGGAAGGTAAATGAAGTTGAAAAATCATTTAGGAAAAGGTAACACCTTGAATTGTTGTGGTTACGTTTGTAAATAATTGGAGTGATAAATGGAAGAAGTTTAATTAATTGACGAATTTATACATTTGAGCCTAGATTTGGTGATGCAATTTAAGGAAGTTATTATAGTGTGAATAATAAAATAAGTCAGGGTGTAAGTAGTTTCCCATTTATAGACCCACAGAAAAAATAGAGGGAAGACTAAAATTTGAAAATTTTGACCAAAAATTTCACACCATTTTGTATCGCCAGAACATCACCGTGTCGATTGGTGAATAGTCCATTTCCCCTCTCTCTCACTATATATAAGATCGCCAATCGTCTCTTCTCGTTCTTTACGCCCCCTCTCTCTCTCTCTCTCTCACACACACACACACATACACACTATACTTCATTGGGTTTTGAGATTTTACTTTCCCTTCCGATGGCGCACCTCCCATGCGACCTCGATGGTGTGTGTATGGTCTGCAAAACGAAGCCATCCGAGAACGAATCCCTCATCTGCAAGACATGTATCACTCCCTGGCACGTCAACTGCCTTTCTTTTCCTCCCGATTCCATGGCTGACGCCGTTAACTGGCGGTGCCCTGACTGCTTTAAGCCCCCCAATGCCCCCGTTGTACAGAATGCCGCGGCCGCTGCCTCCTCCTCTGCTGACTTCATCGCCGCGGTTCGAGCCATAGATTCCGATACCTCGCTCACGGTTCAAGAGAAGGACAAGCGACGACAACAGCTCTATACTGGAGGCCCCAAAGAGGAGGCGGCTAACCGTGTCAATCCAGACAATAACGATGTTCTCAACATTCTCGATGACACTTTGAACTGCTCTATCTGCTTGCAACTCCCTGAGAGACCTGTTACGGTACATCGCCTTCTCATTTTGTTATGTTTTAAGTTTCATTCAGATATACTACTCTTGCATAGATACTTAGCCCGAAATATTTCCAATTTTCACTCCCTAGGAATTCCAAATGTCTGACCAATATTGCCCTTTAGTTGTACTGGGAGAGTTACCCAGAATCGACTTCCTTCTGGTTCATATATGTCAATTGGAACACAAGGAGCCATATGTATGTCTTGTTCTCGTAAAGTTTATGATCGATCAGAAGTATGGGATGAGTCCTTAACCTATATGTACATGATTTTGAACCGCTCAAGCCCAGCAGATTGGGCATTAGGGTTATTTTACCTACTTGTTGATCACTTTGTTGCAAGTGATATTGATCCTTTGTTGGATAAATGCTTATTTTCTTTGCAAGTGATAGTTTAACTGGAAGATTTACACAGCTCCATCTTAATAATTGATAACGAATATATATTACTATATATTCGCTGTATATTCTGTAATTAATATTAGTGTGTAATTATGTAAAATAGAGATTCTCATTCAATTATGATTCATCTTGTACGCACTATATATATTTGTATTAATGAGAAAGACATTCCAAGAGAGATTAATATATTTTTACATGATATCATGAGTCAAATCCTAAAAACACCTAAATCCTAAAACATTCTTCAATCCGGACCGCCCTCGTAGTTCTTGGCCGACGGCCTCTCCCACCCCACAAACCCTAATTTTTTCTCTTCCTAACCAAAATTCAACCCCATCAATGTCTTCCATGGCTACTCCCACCTCTCCCACGACCTCCTCCTCCTCCCCAGTCGTTACCCACAACCCCCCACTTCATCCTCTACCTCTTCTTTCCATCTAACATTTATCGTCACCAATATCAAGATCTTCATTCCCTTAGTTCTTGATCAAGAAGATAGTCAATATTCATTGTGTTGAACTCTTTCGCATTCATGCATATACTTATAACATGCTTGATCATATTAACGACTTCTTCCCTTGCCCTATCGAGGTTTACGACGCGACATGTTGCTGACTTGACGTTAATGTCAAGCAGTGGATTTATGGCCCCATGTCTAAGGACTTGCTTCGTACGATTATGAAAACTGAAGTCTCGGCTCGTGAGTTATGAATACAGTTGGAGGAGATATTTCATAAGAATAAGCATATACGTGCCGTGTACCTGGAGGAACAATTCAATAATACATGTCTTGAGAATTTTACCAACATGTCTAAGTATTGTAAACAATTGAAGTTAGTTGCAGACCAATTATCCAATGTGGGGACACTAATTTCTGAAATGAAGATGGTCCTACAACTCGTTGTTGGCGTACCAAAGGGTGAATACGATACTTTAGCAACTATGATCCAACAAGCCAATCCACTACATAAATTCAACAAGGCCAATTCACAATTAGTATTAGAAGAAACCCAACGTGTCAAACATGACGAACATAATCAAAAGACATTAGCGATTGCAAATTTGGTGAAATGCCACCCCCGTCGGCCAGCCGCTCCCGCTAGACAACCAACAATTGTGGGGTAGCCGCGGTGGCAGGGCTGGCAAAGGCTGCGACAATGGTAGAGGCGGTAGAGGCCGCGAGCGTGGGGATGAGCATGCTAACACTCTCAGGCTAGCCAGCTTTTCTAGTGGGCTATCCCAAACCAATGGCCGAACCCAGGCAGCTGGGCCTCGCCCCCTGCCCTTATTCTACATCAATCGTGGCCCAACACCAAGGCCATTGCCAGCCTGGTATTTTGGGCTCATCACTAGGCCCACGCCCTACGTCCCATCCAACCCAGCAGACTCGTTTAATAACGGCTCAGCTGCAGCAGCCCACGTACAGCTTGGCTGCCATTGATTTGGGACAGACCTTCAGGTTATTAAATCTACAACAATCCGATGAAAATTGGTACATGGATACGGGAGTCACTTCTCATTTCACCCGTTCCTCAGGTAATCTCTCCCAATTGTTTTGTTTGAAGTATCCTCAATTTATTACTATCGGTAATGGTCATCGCATTCCAATTCAAAGTTATGGTACCATCTACACAAAATCACCTCACCCACCTTTCTTCATAAATAACGTCATCTATGCTTCTAACATCATTAAAAACTTAATATTTATTAGAAAGTTTACTCGTAACACTTTTGTATCTGTTGAGTTTGACCCCGTTGTTTTTTTGTGAATGATCTACTAACGGGGACACCTCTTATAAGATGTAATAGTGTGGGAGACTTTTATCCTTTCTCATCCACTTCTGTTGCCGGACCTCGATCACATACCTCTCTTGCTGCTATCTCTCTGTCAACTTGACACAATAGACTTGGACACCTAGGCGCTCTTGTTTTAAAATTTTTTAGACGTAATAATTTCATTCGATGTAATAATGGGAACCTTGCCCAAAATTGTTATTCTTGCCCTTTATGCAAGCATGTTTGCTTTCCTTTTAAGTCATCTTTAAGTGTTACTTTTTTTTCCTTTGACATTGTTCATGCGAACTTATGGATATCTTCCATCACTAGTTCATTGGGTCATAAAAATTATCTCGTGTTATTAGATGATTTTTCTCACTTTCTTTGGGTTTACCCGCTTAAATTTAAGTCTGAAGTTTTTGTCAAGTTTCTTGAATTTTGTATTTATATCAAAACACAATTGAAAGAGCCATAAAATCGTTTCAACGTGATAATGGTCGTGAGTTTAACAATTCAACTTTTCACAAATTTTGCACCAATAATGTCATGGTCTTTCATTTTTCGTGTCCCCACACCTCTCCAAAATGGTAAAGCAGAATGAATCATCTTCACTATTAATAACATAGTTCGCACGATCCTTTTCATGCCTTTCTCCCCCTTCCCTTTGGGTTTATGAAGTTAAAATGGTTGAATACATTCGTAATATATTGCCCACCTGCACTCTTCATAATAGAACCCCCATTGAAATTCTATTATGTCAAATCCCCTCATATGATCACCTAAGGATTTTTGATTGCCTCTGCTACTTGAATATTTCCTCCACGGCCACTCATAAACTAGCACCTCGCACTACTCCCTGCATCTTTTTAGGCTTCCCGTCCAATCATATGAGATATTTGTGCTATGAACCGTCTATACGTAAGATCCTCGTCTCTCGACACAAATTTCGGAACATGGATTATATCTTCCTCGATGAGTTCGATGTGTCCCTTATCATCCATACCGTACTTTGTTGTGCCATTGTTCCCACTGTTTCGTCACTAACCGACTCCGGTGTTGCCACCCTTGTCCGGTTGAAAATCCCTCCAACGACAACGATCTAAACTGCCACTGCCTTTCCCACCCACTGGCCAACCAGTCCGACAACCCAATCGTTACCATCACCCGACAACCATCCGATCGTCGAACACCTCAGCCCAACTACTGACCAATTGCCAACACATCACAGTCACCCAACAACCAATCCCGCCGACACTCCCTCCCGACACCGGTCATCGACACTGAACCCAATGCCCCCAATCCTGTTGATCAGCCCCGACACCCACCTACTAGTGCCACTGCCACGTCACCACCCTTAATGCCCTCGACATCTGACCTGAGACATTGCCTGACCTCACCCCACTCCTCTGCCAAAATAGCCCCTGCCCTCATGCACAGAATGGAAACCCGTGCTCAATACGTGATTTTCAAACTCAAAGTTCACTTTAACCTATCCACTTAAACTATATCCCTAATTCCTAAAAACCTAAAATTAGCCAAACTTGATCCACATTGGAATGCGGCCATGCATGATAAATTTAATGCTTTAACGAAACATTACACTTGAGATCTGGTTTCAAAGTCGGATGGGGTTAATGCGATTCGACGTATGTGGCTCTTTCGTTACAAATTCAAAGATAGTGGTGACCTTGAGCGCCATAAGGCGAGACTTGTGGCTAATGGCACTGGCGGCAGGATGGTATTGATTCTGGTTAAACTGGCTACCATTCGCACTGTTCTGAGCATCGCTATGGGTAAGCACTGACCGATTCATCAACTTGATGTAAAAAATACATTCTTTCATGGGTATTTGAAAGAAACTCTTTACATGCACCAACTGTCAAACTTTGTACATCTAAATGCTCATCATTATGTTTGAAGTCTTCGTAAGTCATAGTATGGATTGAAACAGACTCTTATGGCTTTGTATGAGCGCTTCGCCACTTACATTATGCAGATTGGGTTCATGTGCAACAAAAGTGACCATTCACTTTTTATTTTAAATCGAGGTAGTGACACTGCATACTTACAATATGAGCTCGAAGCTTCCTTCGTAACTCCCGGAACTTCTTCGTAATGGCTCCCTTACATCCCTCATTTTAGAGGGAACCTCAAAGTGGCTCTATTTCATTATATTCCATCCATATCCCAAGTTATCATATGTGGATGATATTGTTGTGACTGCCACCTCTGTTGTGTTGAAAAATGAAATCATTACGCTGCTCAAATTCGAATTTGCTATGACAGACTTGGGGAAGCTGAGTTACTTCTTGGAGATTTCTGTGACTTGATCTGCAGATATTATGTTCATGTGTCAGCGCAAGTATGCGGAAGAATTGTGTACAAGGCTAAAATGACAAACTGCAAGATCATGCCTACCTCAGTCGACTCGAAGTCAAAACTCAATATTGTTGACGGCGATACGGTGTCCGATCCCATTCTTTATAGGAGTCTCGCAGGTACATTTTATTATCTTACATTCACCAGGTTTGATATTGCATATGCTGTTCATCAGGTGTGTTTATTTATGCATGCCCACAGGGAGCCTTACTTTACATCTCTTAAACGTATCATTCGATACGTTAAGGGCACTCTTGATTATGGATCACATCTCTAACTCTCTACACCGATTAGACTAATATCATATATGGATGTTGATTGGGCAGACTATCTGGGCACGCGACGTTCCACGTCCGTCTACTGTGTGTTCTTAGGAGATAATCTCATTTTGTAGTCTGTCAAGCGGCAAGCCACAATATCTCGAGTGCAGAAGCAGAATATAGAGGCGTTGCAAACGTTGTTGCTGAGATCTGCTGGCTCCGAAACCTCTTCTTGGAGCTTCATTGTACCGTACGTAAGGCATCTATAGTTTAATGTGATCTGCGGTCTACTTATCTCATAACCCAGTTCAGCATTAGAAAACCAAGCACATTGAGATGGATATACATTTTGTTCGTGAGAAGGTTGCTATAGGTCGTGTTAAGGTGTTGCATGAGCCTTCTTCGTATCATTATGCAGATATTTTCACTAAGTGGCTTCCTCGGCAACTGTTCTTAGACTTCAGATTTAGTCTCAGCATATGGTCTCCTCCCGCTCCGACTGAGGGGGTGTGATAGCGAATATATGATACCGTATATTCTGTAATTAATATTGGTGTGCAATTATGTAAAATAGAGATCTTTATTCAATTAGGATTCATCTTGTACACACTATATATAATTGTATTAATGAGAAAGACCTCCCAAGTGATATTAATACATTCTTACAATAATGTTTTCTCATCCATGTCAGACACCTTGTGGTCATAACTTTTGCTTGAAGTGCTTCCAAAGGTGGATTCGGGAGCGGAAGAGCACATGTGCTAATTGTCGCGCTCCTATTCCAGCTAAAATGGCAAGCCAGCCTCGAATTAACTCTGCTCTGGTCATTGCCATTAGAATGGCAAGAACACTACGGTCTGGTACTTCTAACGGGACCTCAAAAGTTTCACATTTCATTCACAACCAAAATAGACCTGACAAAGCTTTCACCACTGAGCGTGCAAAAAAGACCGGGAAAGCTAATGCTTGTAGTGGGAAGATTTTTGTCACAATCCCTGGTGACCATTTTGGACCAATTTCAGCAGACAATGATCCAGAGCGCAACTTGGGTGTCTTGGTTGGTGAGACATGGGAGGATCGTTTTGAGTGTCGGCAATGGGGGGCTCATTTCCCTCACGTGGCTGGTATTGCAGGACAGTCAGATTACGGGGCCCAGTCTGTTGCACTTTCTGGCGGATATGAAGACGATGAGGACCATGGTGAATGGTTTCTTTATACTGGAAGGTAAAGTGCCTGTATTGTCTTAAATATTTTGTTTGATGCATGTGCATTCTGGCTTCTTTTTAACTCACCTACCGTGCAACTTGTTCATTCAAATTTTATTAAGTATGAATTCCACTTGTGATGCATATTTTTATGTTGAATTTCTATTCTCCATTTCTTTTGTGTTTGAGAACCATGTTTTTACTTGTAAATATCTACCCATTGTAATATCATGCTAGTGACTACTTGAGTACTTAGTCACGTAGTCTGACATTGAATTTGGTCTATAAATGATCTTCTTCATTAAGCTGGTTTTCCCTTTTGGTTTTGACAATTTTGCGTGTTTATTTTTAGTGTCTTTCATCTGCTTAAAAGTGAGTCCAGATTAATGCTTGGTTTTGCATGTGTTTACTTATTTACACTGATAAGTCTTGGTGTAGAATCTGCTGCAGGTTTCTGTTGAGGTACTCTTCTAACTAGTTTTATGTTGATTTGTGTTGGATAGTGGTGGAAGAGACTTGAGTGGTAACAAGCGAACAAACAAGTTACAATCATTTGACCAGAAATTTGATAAGCTGAATGACTCTTTACGTGTCAGCTGTCTCAAGGGTTATCCTGTCCGAGTTGTGAGGTAAGTTGGTGCCGTTAACTTTCTGAATAATTAGGTAGATAACTGAAACAAGTTCTTGCTATTCCTTCTTTTGACTGGAAGTTGGCTGATATATTGCTGTCTTATTCTCTCGTGGGCTGGTCCACAAATTATATGTAGTTCGCTTAGCCAAGTTTGCATGACTGGCTGATGTACTTGTGATCAGTCTTGCCATTCCATGCAATGGTTGTTTGTTCCGATTGTTTTTGGTAGTAGCAAGTAGGGTGATACATGTTCTACATTCCAATCAATTTTTTTTCCGCTTCGGGATGATGCCTTTCTGCTATTGAACATATCTTGTCCTGTGACAACAAACTAATTTCTATCAGCATCCACTAGTTGGGTTACCACAATTCTCTATTTGGTGGGATGTGCCTAAATCGATTTTGTATTTCAATATCCACATCAAGTCTCCTATCTTTTTCATTTCCATTGGGAGTTTATTTCTAATTCACAAGTTTTATCTTTGTCCTTTCTAATATGAATAGGTCCCACAAAGAGAAGCGTTCTTCGTATGCACCAGACAAAGGAGTACGATACGACGGGGTCTACAGGATTGAAAAATGTTGGCGGAAAGCTGGAAAACAAGTTGACATTCTTGCTGATAA
This sequence comes from Anisodus tanguticus, assembly GCA_034509755.1. NCBI lineage: Eukaryota > Viridiplantae > Streptophyta > Magnoliopsida > Solanales > Solanaceae > Anisodus > Anisodus tanguticus. Next base: position 24,181,962 of record CM067550.1, on the reverse strand, counting down.
CTTCATGCATTTGTATTTCCAACTGTTTGTCACTTATTTAAATTACCTTGACTTTTGTGCAGGGATTCAAAGTTTGTCGATATCTTTTTGTGCGCTGTGATAATGAACCTGCTCCATGGACCAGGTCTTTTATTGTGTCTTTTTAACTTCATTACAATGCCACCCCCTTCTATTTGTGCTTTAATCATGTTCTTATTCACCTTGTTATATTGGCAGTGATGACCATGGGGACCGTCCTAGGGCCTTGCCTCCCATCAAAGAGCTAAACGGTGCCACAGATATGACTCAGAGAAAAGGAGCTCCAGCCTGGGATTATGATGTGAGAAACTTTTTACCAATCTAATTGGTGACTTTACCTTCTTTCTGTAAATGTAGTGAAATGTTTTTATTGACTTTTTTGGATGCAAAGCATACAGTTACACAGGTGCTGGTATTGTTTATAACATTTGTTTTCTGTTTTACAGGAGAAGTGTTGCTGGATGTGGAAAAAGGCTCCTCCTCATAGTAGGAAACCGGTTCAATGTGAAAATGAAGATGGAACAAAAATGAGGAAAGTTAGGCCAAAGAAACTTGCAATGTCTGCAAAGCAGACGCTCTTGAAAGGTATACTTATCATTCGCTTCATTAAATCTCCTTTCTGATTTGACTAGGTATTCTGTGTGATTATTAATCATTGCATTATGTTTTCAATTGTATTTCTCAATATACTTAGATGAGGTTCTTGATTGTGCAGAGTTTAGCTGTCTTCTTTGTCGGGAAGTGATAGATCAGCCGGTTACCACTCCATGTGCTCATAACTTCTGCAAGGCATGTTTGGAAGGTGCCTTTGCTGGGCAGTCTTTCACAAGACAGAGGACATGTGAAGGCAGACGGACATTACGAGCCAAGAAAAATATAATGAAATGTCCGTCGTGCCCAACTGATATATCCGATTTCCTCCAGAACCCCCAGGTACCTAATTAAGAATATGCCTGCATGACTTTAGGACTCCAAAATCTGATATTACAATCTCAGTAGCTATGTGTGAATGTCTATTAAGTAAATCTTAATCATTATGGTGTTTTTTGAGCACTGGACTTGCTATGTCTGACTATAAATTTTAGTCTTACTTGAAAGGGTGTTTTGTTGGCAGATTAATAGAGAGTTGATGAACGTTATAGAATCACTGAAGCGCCAAATTGCGGAAGAAAATGCAGCATTAAGTGATGATGTTGATGATGGTGTCTTGGATGGAAACAATGAGGTTCTAGCTGAAGAAGTTGTTGAAACAGATAAAAGTGTGGAGGATGATAAAGAAGGTGCACAGCCTGTCAATGAGACTGAAATCAAGCAGACCCACAAGAGAAAGAGATCCAGTGATATTGACAATGATCCAGAAAGAGAGTGATATTGCCAATGATGTTGTGCATAATTTTGAGGAAGTTGATTCTGCCATACCTGAATTGGCCGTTTGAAAGTAGCCACAAGCTACTGGACAGGTCATTCCAGGAATGATGATTCTGAACAAGTTGGTGGACATGTTAATTGTGGATAGTTTTTAGTTTATTTTTGGTTGGACCTATAAGAACTTGGTGCATTTGTCAAATTACAATTGCATAACCGTAGCCCTTGCATGGCAAACTTGCTTTGATGTCGAAGCTTATATCAGCAACCGATTGGTGTTTTTTATCTTTTTGGATAGTAGATTGAAATTATGAACTGCAACTATTAATGATAGGAGATTTCTTTTCTTTATTCATCTCTTGCATTCTGGCTTCTTTAATTAGCTTATTGTCTATGTACAGTTGTGTATTTTGTTTGTTTTATTTAATTGCATTAACTATTTTTGCTTTTTGCTTCTTTCTTTTTCAGAATGTGCTGTCATGATTTACGCACTTTGTGTGTCTTACTTTGTTTGAGTTTGTGCTTTGTCTTGAATTGATGGTCTCTCATAAAACTATACTGTATTTAAGATGTGATTAACAGCTATGTTCATTGTATACAGGTCTTGTAAATGCAGCAAAAAAATTGTTGATGACATTTAATTAAGCTCTGGACAGCTGGTTAAGCAAGAGCAGGAAACATTACCGATGATCCAGGACTCAGCAACCACGGAGCTTTGAAGAGTGTTTTACTTTTTGTTTCATAGATGACGACAGGCCAATCCACACTCCGATTGCATTAAAGAAATCAAGATTTCTCTCGATCAAGCTGCGCAAAATGGAAGCAAAGGTGTGGAAATTGCGAAACCAATGATGCAAATTTGAGAAAGTCGTTAAAATGCCAGTCATAATGACACATTTACAACCGAGGATAGAAGAAAGCCATTTTGTCTGTTAGATGTGCAGAGATTCAATTTTTCTCATTGCAGGAAGTGTATACAGGTATAACGTAATATCTATGTAGCCAACATTACAAAGAGGATAATGAACAGGAACATAGGGAAAATGAAACCTATCAAACTTCAAAGTGGGCTAGGAAAAACAAAATACTTTCCTTGCTTTGAAAGACAACTGATAGCTTTCAGGAAGTATTTAAAGAGACGAGTAGAAACTTACAGAAACCTTTTACAGTGACACGAATACTAATCCAAGCACTCATACTTGAAACTAATAATATATAGGAAATGAGAGACTTGCATTTAATTTTAGTAGCGCATATGAAGGAGGAGAGCATATGTATATTGACCACACCTTCATGCTTTTAATACAGGGAAATTCCGTTGAAATGATCACCTCTTCAACAATGACTTTTCCTTTGCACCTTTCATTTCCCTTGTTTATGCCCTTGGTAGTTGCAACTCTATGTGGACATGCATTGTCCTAGCCATCTGGATATTATATCAAGAGATCCACTATGCTTTATAGCCTGTTTGATCAAGCTTATTTGCTGTTTTTTAGAAATAAAAAGCCCAGAAGCACTTTCTGAAAAGTACTTTGAGAAAAATATAGTTAGAAACACCTTTTAAACGCTTGATCAAATACTAATTGCTGTTTAAAAATACTTTTTAAATTATTTGGCCAAACATAAAATGCTACTCACCAAAGTACCTTTTTGAAAACATTTCAGAAAAAAACACTTTTCATAATAAGCTGATTTTAGAAGCATGACTAAACAAGCTATTAGTTTTCAATTACTAATGTCACGACTCAAATCGGAGGGTCATGATGGGTAACCAGACCTTTCTTGTCGAGTACCACTAATTATATATTTAGCACATAACCGTAATTTCTCATGGTCCACGAGGGTCGCCACGGGATACCCTGTTGACATATGAAAATAGTAAACTGGAAAGAGCTATGTAAAATCTTGCAACTAGAAGGACCTAACCTACATACATATACATACTAAGGTCGACAAGGCCATACACGACTACTATACACAGGACATCTGTCTACAAGTCTCTAAAGAGTACGTAACATTATAAGGTTGGGATAGGGCCCCGCCATACCCATATGCATATCCAAAATATCGTACCACGATTAGACTGCAACTCTGAAATAATTAGAGTGGTCTAATATCAGTTGAACCAGCAACCAACTAGTGCGGACCGTGTTTACCTGAGCCTGCGTGCATGAAACGCAGCTTCTCCCGATAAAAGGGACGTCAGTATGACTGATGTACTGAGTATGTTAGGCATGAATAATAGCATAATAGAGACTTGAAAGTAACATGAGACAAGAAACAACAACAAACCTGTACTGAATGTCTCTGAGGGCCATAATATGCATAAGTATCATGTATGTGTAGAATGCCTCTGAGGGCCATAATATGCCTAAATGCCATGCACAATGCGGTCATGCACATTCATATGCGTATATAACGCCATCAAGCCTTTATGGGCATCCCATCATATCACATCGGCCTCTGTGAGCATAATCATTATCGTGTATATCTGTACCAGCTGCAGGTGGTGTGCGTATATAACGCCGTATCCCTTTTCCCATTCCCCATACATATATATAATGCATACATATAGTAGAGTATATAACTCCTTTGAAGTCAAGGCATGTACATGAATGTAATGCATGAATGATATGATAATAAGACACTATAAGTTTGTCGGAGTAATGTAATATCGCTTCACCTCCGATTAACATTGTGAATACTAACATCTTTCTCATATACCTCAATAAGTATTTAGGAACATATTTAGACATGCTTTGAAAATAAATTTCATAGGAATGAATAACATGGACATACTTAACTGCTAAGAGTAGAATAATTTATGAGATAATATTCCGTTTATGTTTCGTACTTAGAATATGCCAAACGAAAAAATAATTTGCCTTAACATACCTTAGCCATTTTGTGTCCACAATACAACTAAAGCAGTTCGTAATGAACTTCAATCTTATTTTTCAAGAAACCCTCTTCTTCCAACTTACTTCACTTTGAAGAAACCTTCAATTTACTAGAATCTGAAGAATAATCGGTGTTAAATTACGTAATCAACGTGGGCATAACCTCTACGTTGTTCTTCATAACTTTCTCCCGAAAATGTGAGATCATATATATGTATATGTACTTGTTGTTGCTACTCATCCTAAAATAGAACTACTGTCCCCATTAAATAACGTAGTTGCTGCATATATATGATAATTTTCAAAAGATGTGGCCATATTGCTTGCTATCCGTAATAAAAAAGTTGCTGTCATATCCTTCTTTACATTTCACTTCAACAAAAATGAAATATCCATAACTTATCATCTCTTAAAAGCTATGGGGTCCCCATATATATAAATCACCTTTATCCTACACTAAAACATGACACATATGCCTGGTAATGCATAGTCATATTGGTTTCTTTATTTTTTTTGACACGTGGAAAGACATCATGCCACTTATCATTTGCTCTACGTAATTCAATATCTTTATCTCTACTATACTTAACTATTAATCATTGTTCACACACTTCATATACTTATTATCACAATAGTATGATATAGCTCTAGTCCATGACCTCTTTTGGGACATATAAAATATTATTTCCAATCAACGTTGTCACACTTATTTAGTCCTAAATTATTTCGGGACCACATCCATTTATATACTAAGCTTCTTTATTTGCATACGTGAACATGACCAAAAATCCTCCAACGCTCGAGTCTATTTACATACGTCTAGCGATTCAAACCATGGCCCGAAAGTACGGGATGTTACATTCTTCCCCCCTTATAAACATTCGTCCTCGAATGTTGGGGTGACATATCTAATTCCTGTCACATAGTCAGAAAACACATCCACCACTTCACGTGCCATATAATATAACATTCATCCTTATGTCGGACCTAACATGATCATCAAGCATTAATGATAATAGTCTGAAAAACTCAACTTATGCTTCTGTCGGAGCCTATGCGTTGGCCCGAAATAGGTAAGGATATTTGTGCTTCATTTCCTCTTCCGCCTCCCATGTCAGTTCTTCTACATTCTTATTCTGCCATAGAACTTTCACGGAGGCTACTTCTTTAGTCCTCAACTTGCAGACTTGTCGATTTAAGATAGTAATAAGAACCTATTTAAATAATAAGTTCTCGGTAACTTTCACATTGGCATAATTTGGGAAGGATCTTAATACACGCTCTTAACATAGAAACATGGAAAATCGGATGAACAAACTCTAACTCCGATGGCAGGTCCAATTCAAAAGCCACTTGTCCTATTCGTCGAATTATGCGATATGACCCAATGTACCTTGGGCTGACCTTTCCCCTTTTGCCAAAATCTCATTACACCATTCATAGGAGAAATCTTCAAGAAGACCCAATCATCCACTTGGAACTCTAAGTCCCACCACCGCACATCTGAATAGCCGTTCTTGGATAAGCTTCACCTTCCCTATGGCTTGGTGCACTAGGTCAGGCCCAAATAATTCTGATTCGCCTACTTTGAACCATCCGATAGGAGATTTACATTTTCGTCCATATAAAGCCTCGTATGGAGCCATTTTAATGCTAGCATGATAACTATTATTGTACGCAAATTCAATAAGGGGTAAATAATCATCCCAACTTCCCTTAAAGTCCAATACACAAGCTCGTATCATATCCTCAAGCGTTTGAATCATACTCTCAGCTTGCCCGTCTGTTTGAGGGTGAAAAGCTGTGCTAAGATTAACTTGAGTACCCAAGACCTTTTTGAAATGATTTCTAGAAATTAACTGTGAACTGCGCACCTCGGTTAGATATAATAGAAATAGGCATACCATAAAGGCGAACAATCTCCTTAACATACAACTTTGCGTAATCCTCGGCTGTGTAGGTAATTTTAACTGCCAGGAATTGAGCTGATTTGGTCAGTCTATCAACAATCACCTAAATAGAATCAAACTTGTGATAAGAGCGATGTAAACACGTAATGAAATCCATATTAATTATTCCCATTTCCACATTGAGATCTCAATGTTCTAAGTCAAGCCGCCTGGCTTTTGGTGCTACACTTTTACTGGATGACAATTAAGACACTGAACTAGCAACTCCGCAATGTTCCTCTTCATGTCGTTCCACCAATATATACCTTTGAGATCACGATACATCTTAGTAGATCCAGGGTGAATCGAATATTGTGAGCAATGGACCTCCATCATAATCCTGATACATTGGAAATACACAAAGGGACCTTCTACCTGAGGGTTCGTCTCTCATTATACTCGAAGGTTACGATTTTATTTTGTTAAATATCCTTCCCAATCTTCTCCAAAAATGGGATCTTCATCATGACGTTCCTTTTCTTCCAGTATGAGGGATGACCCTGCTGTATTATGAGTCATAGGGCTATCACTATCTGAATCCTCCAATCGCACTCCCACTTAGCTAACTGATGTGTTCCCTTAGATCAACTTCTCTCTTTAGTCCTCATGTTAGTCAAGCCGCTTGTAGGTGAATGATCCTATTGTCAACTTAGCTTTGTTTATTAACTGGTGTACTGAAAACTCTTATATTTGTAGTATCTCAATGATGACCACTTTATGGACAGTGTCATTGAATCTAAAATGCACGTATCATCGTAGTTAACTCTCATTCATGGTCTGAAAGGACTCTTTTTTGTACCTTCTCACTACTCATAATTATAAACTACTTCATTTCTTACTTCTTTTTGACACTTGTTCACTCATTTTCTTACTTGTCGAACTCTTTTTAGTTCTAGAATATTCTGATATACACACATACTCTCAAACATTGCTTCTGATTCCAATCCTTATCGTTACTACCCCTTAAAAGATGAGCTGTTAACTTATTCCGTTATTCTATAAATGAAAGATTCTGAAGAATTTTGCATTAACTGGCATTGGCCTACTATATCCAAACCTGGTCAATATACTTAGATTCGAATTCCTTCACTTGGCTCATGGCTAAGACTTCCTGTCAATGGCGCTTTGGAAAAAAAATTCCTTGATCTCGTTAAGCTGTAAACCCATTACTTTATCTATTTCGTAGAACCTTTGGTTAGTTTAATAATTCTCAGACATCTGTATTTGCCTGACATTTCATCTTTATTATAATATCATTATCTCTTGACATATATCTTTTATGTCTACCTTATATCCATAGGCATCATTGAGCCCTTTTCACATGTTTAGGTGCTAATCCCGAGCTTTACTCACTATTACTTTTGTTTACATACTTTCTGAAAGGTATGACTGCATGTGTTGTGGAACCGATGCTTCGTATATTTAGATTCAAGTTACAGTGTTACATGATCCAATGACTTGTCAAGCTTTCTTGTCTTATCATTATTAGATCTCCTATCGACCGAGTGTTCATTCGTCTTACCTTTGCATTTCTATTTCAAGTTGCCTTGGGGGGTCCCTTATCTCAAAGTATTTCTTATATTATTTTCCTATTCGTCACCTTTGGCCGAAGAGTTCTTACTGTCCCTCCTCTACCATTGATCCTCACGCTGTTCTGGAGTAATCATACCTTTGTGAAACCTGCACAACTATAATCTCATTCACCCTTATCCTTCTTGTCGTAATCCTTCCTTCTATTCGTCATTAAATGAAAAACATTTCTGCTTTGATACTTGATCATACCATTCCATTCATACTTATTAAATGTTTTCATGTTTCTTACAACAATTCTTTGATTGTTCCATTGTTTCCGTCCTCAATCGCCCTAACAAACTACTGTTATTCTCAATAATACACGGTATGGCCCTTTACACACTGACGAGAGGCTTATGTTCCATTCCACTACCGTGGATAACTCGATCCTTATTTATGACTTGGGATCACTACTCTGGATACGTCACTTTACCTGATCTTCTTACATTTAGTGATGATCACTCTTCATACGATTTGATTGGGGCAATCCATTCTCGTTAATGATATCCTGGGACAATTCCCAATCTATTCTAGGTAAGACATTACAATTTGGTCGCACGTACATAACATATTCCCTCATTTTACTCAACAAGAGTCATTGTAAAATGTGTAGATTTTCATAACCTACTAAACCTTCCAATTATGTCTTCTGCGTTTCATCTGTACAACTCATAATCATCTTATCCTTACCTTTGCGCATCAACTTGGGACACTTCAGAATGTTGTGGCCATGGGTTCCACACTAAACCATCCTCCTGTACCTTTGCGGCGTAATCCGACACGCTCGACCACACTGATTACATGATGGTCGGGGCGATCTTACTCGACCTTTAGAACTTTGACCCTGAGATATTGACATCTTTGAACCCTTTAAATATCGGCAATCCATGACTAATAAATTCCCTAACCTGTCAAGGTCCTATCTCTATCAGATGCTCTAGGATGAAGTCGTGCCTGAGAGGCAACCAATTGATTCAATACATGCACCGCTCTCCTTACATCTTTATCAGAGATGGAGCCGGTGGTAGGATTGTTGGTATGGGAGCTTCCCTCAACTCCCCTGGTACTACTAGATTCGTCGATATCTGGAAAAGTAACTTACTCATACCCTCTGATGGATCTGTTTCAATACAGAGCATACTGCTCGCATTTACACTTAATCCAACCTCAATCTCCCTGCTAATCATAGCTCTATTGGAACAAGGCATTGCTGTAATCATAAACACGATAAGGTTTACAAAGAGAATTCTTACAACGCAGCTCTATAGCACGATTCTAGATCAAGAAAGAAGGTAACCATTATCATAAATGCCCTGTAGCCTCCTGTCTATAAGTGTGGTGCACAACACACCCATAAACAAGACTCTACTAGACACAGCTTGCAGACTCTCTAGGGCAGACCTGCTCTGATACCAAGTTTGTCACGACCCAAACCGGAGGGTCATGACGGGCACCCAGACCCTACCTGCCGGGCACCACTAATCACATATATTTACCAGCTACCGTAATTAATCATGGCCACGATGACCGTCACCAAATATCCTGTTAACACATGGGAATAATAAACTGGAAAGGTACTGTGTAAACTCTTGCAAACGGAAGAACACAACCTATGCATATATACTTACTAAGGCTGATAAGGCCATACATAACTACTATACACAGGACAACTATCTACAAGCCTCTAAAGAGTACGTAGCATCATAAGGTCGGGACAGGGCCCCGCAACACCCCAACGCATAACCAAAATATCGTACCACAACTAGACTGCAACTCTAGAACAAATAGAGTGCTCTAATATCAGCTGGACCAGCAACCTACTAGTGCGGACTGTCACCCTGTCTAACTGAGCCTGCGGGCATGAAATGCAGCGTCCCCCGACAAAAGGAACGTCAGTACGACTGATGTACCGAGTATGTCAGGCATGAAGAATAGCATAACAGAGACCTGAAAGTAATATGAGACATGAAACAACCAACCAATAGAGAATGCCTCTGAGGGACATAATATGCGTAAGTATCATGTCTGTGTAGAATGCCTATGAGGGCCATAATATGTCTAAATGCCATGCACAATGCGGTCATGCACATACATATGCGTATATAACGCCATTAAGCCTCTGTGGGCATCCCATCATATCATATTGACCTCTGTGAGCATAACCATTATCGTGTATATATGTACCAGTTGCAGGTGGTGTGCGTATATAACGCCGTATCCCTTTTCCCATTCCCCATACATATATAATGCATACATATAGTAGAGTATATAACTCCTTTGAGGTCAAGGTATGTACATGAATATAATGCATGAATGTAGTGATAATAAGACACTATAAGTTTGTCGGAGTAATGTAATATTGCTTCACCTCCGATTAACATCATGAATACTAACATCTTTCTCATATACCCCGATAGGGATTTAGGAGCATATTTAGACATGCTTTGACAATAGAAATGAATAACATGAACATTCTTAACCACTAAGGGTAGAATCATTTATGGGACAATATTATGTTTACGTTTTGTTATACGAAACATGCCAAAAGAAGAAATGATTTGCCTAAACATACCTTTGAACCGAACCTTCAACGATGATAAAGTCACATAATCGATGTGGACGTAATCTTTTATGTCATTCTTTGTATTTTTGCCTGAACCGTAGAACTTGTATCACTTCTTCATAATACAATTCTCTATCTATAAAATATGGAAACACAACGTGATGCATATATATTTGTTGCTGCATATAAAAAGGTTGCACGGTATGGTTTGGCCAAGAATTGTTAAAATGGAATGTCTCTGGCTAAATTGATAAGTACGACGTAGATGTGTAAATTTCCTATTTGACCGTATAACATGTAATCATTTTGTACCTTACATTTATTAGTAATAGAATCTTGTCTACGTGTCATTACTAGATCATATATTTGTACCTTAGTCACACACTTCTTTCGTACCATGAACCCACGTGGACATTGTTCCCACCTAGCTACTCATCCACTTAATTAATTCTTATCACAATTCACTTAAATAACACTCACTTCTAACACATTTCATATATTCATTATCATGGTCATGTAATATGACACTAGTCCGTAGCCTCTTTCGGTATTCATATAATATATATCTCCAATTCCCGTCGTCACACTTCTTAAGTGCTAAATTATTTCAGGACCGCATCTTTTTATAAACTAAGCTTCTTTATTTGCATACGTGAATATATCCAAACATCCTCCAACGCTCAGATCTATTTACATACGTCTAGCGATTCAACCCATGGCCCGAAAGTACGGGATGTTACATAAATCACCCTTATCATACTTTTCCTACACTAAAACATGACACATATGCCTGGTAATGTATAGTCATATTGGTTTCTTTAATTTTTTTTGACACGTGGAAAGGCATCATGCCACTTATCATTTGCTCTACGTAATTCAATATCTTTATCTCTAATATACTTAACTATTAATCATTGTTCACACACTTCATATACTTATTATCACAATCGTGTGATATAGCTCTAGTCCATGACCTCTTTTGGGACATATAAAATATTATTTCCAATCACCGTTGTCACACTTATTAAGTCCTGAATTATTTCGGGACCACATCCTTTTATATATTAAGATTCTTTATTTGCATATGTGAACATGACCAAAAATCCTCCAACGCTCGGGTCTATTTACATACGTCTAGCGATTCAAACCATGGCCCGAAAGTACGGGATGTTACAACTAATATAGTTGGGTTTTGCAATTTAATACTAGATATAACTTATCTATTAAGGTGTATTATAAATTCCTTAAATCTACAAATATACAAATTTCTAAACCTAATAAAATGATTCTTGAAAAAATGGGACCTAAACATTAACCTTTTCAAGTTTTAATGATACATGAATCATGACCCAAGCACTTGCAAATCTAGAGCTTTTACCGAAAATCGTAATTGCCACTTTTAGCTGCTCCACGTTTTATGACACTTCACACGTTATTGTCGACAAAAACACTAACGATTTTCTGTGCATTTTTCGTAGAGAAAAGATAAAGTGGTTCAAAATTCACCTACTAACTGAGTTGGATCTTCCCATTGAAAATATTGTTATGAAAATTTAATTACACTATTTTTGAGTTCAGTGTCATGCTCTGCCGCAATCGTGAAAATTTCACATATGAAAAAAACTCCTTCGCCACCTCATGGCCCTCGTGGCATATGTGAAATTTTTACGGTGCGCCAGGGCGTGAGACTAAACTGAAAAGTAGTGTTGAAAGCTTAAACATTCATGCTAAGGATGGTTTTTACATCAACGTCAAGTTCTTGGAGTGCTATATAAAAGATCGTGGAAGCCAAACTTTCAAGTCAAACAAGTCAACGGAAGAAGAGGAGAAACCTAAGCCAAAATGTGGAGCATGATTCGTCTCCATGATTCAAAAGGTGTTGGAAATTTACTAATGTAGAATTAAGTATATCATATTAATTTATGACTCGAATAATTGGGCCCGCATGTCGGAAACGTCGTTTCCACACACATGCACACGTAGTGTCAAATATCGCAAATTTCATTAGTGAAAGAGATATTGGTACGTATGTAATACGTTTGAGACATAGAATTATGGACGGTTATTGGCCAAATGACAAAGTATTCCACGTTGGTAAAAGAGGGAAGAAGTGTAACATGAAACGTGTCGGAAGTCGCTGCGGAGCCGCGGCGCAAATTGGTTGGCCAGTCACTGGAGCCGCGACGCTAATTCACAGGGCCGCGGCGCTTCGGAGGCAGAAAGCTGCGACGGGAAGTTGGAAAAATCTGACCTTTGGGCTGGTTTTGGAGCATTGATTCTCCATTACTTGGCATATGAATTCAATCATTATTTGGCTGAATGTAACCCCTCAATCAAGTGCAATTACATAGCTATTGAAGGCCATTAGTTGGCTAGTTGAGGGGTTTTCTACTACACTATAAATTGAGGCCTTTGGCTCAATTGAACACTACACTCAACACTAAGAAAATACTCCAGATTTTCTGAATTCATCTTATTCCTCTCTAGCAAAGTTACTATACTCAAAGTTCATCAAGAGTAACACTTGAGTTTCCTTTGCTCATTTGTTAAGTTGCTGTTGTATCTTGGGAGACTATTGCTCAACACCGTAAAAGGAGATATACGGGGCAATCTTGTCTTAAAGAAAGAGTGTCATCACTCGGCTCAGCGAATCACACAAGCAATCGGTTAAGTTCTTGATTTTCAGTTTATTGTAATAATTAGTTTATCCTTTCTTGCTATTGTAATAGTTACTTACTTTCCGTTCCCTACAACAATTGTATCCCAACAATTTTAAGACAAGATTTGTTGTAAGTAAGTTAGAAAGATGACTAGCATATATCAAACTACTTCTGATTTTGCTGCTGCTGCTCAAGGCAATCCCTCTGCCTTCCCCACTACTCAAGGCACTCCTCATGCCTTTCCGGTTGCTCAAGGCTCATCCAACGCCTTTACTGCCGCTTAAGGGAATGTTGCCGTTCCTCCACCCGCTGGATTTCACCATGAATCACTTGAAAAGTTCATGGGGTCAAACTTCAAAAGATGGCAACAAAAGATGCTATTCTATCTGACTGTTATGAGAATGACACGTTTCCTAACAGAAGATCCTCCACAAACTGGAGATGAAATGGACCCTTCGCCTTCTGAAACGGGTGAAGGGGCCCTAGGTATCCACGTCATTAATGACATGATGATAGTTCTTGATGCATGGAGTCATAGTGATTTCATGTGTAAGAATTACATATTGAACTGCTTGTCAGACCCTCTCTACACGGTGTATTGCATCGTTGGCACTGCCAAAGAGTTGTGGGAGAAACTGCAAAAGAAGTACAATGCACAAGATGTAGGTACTAAGAAATTCATCATTGGAAAATTTCTGAAATTTCAAATGGTGGATAGTAAGACAGTGATGTCCCAAGTCCAGGAATTCCAAATGATTCTACATCACCTGGATTTGGAAGGTATGAAGCCAAATGAGCAGTTTTTGGTTGCATCACTGATTGAAAAGTTACCTCATTCGTGGAATGAGTTTATGAGCTACTTAAAGCTCAAGACAAAGGAGATGACCTTTGAAGAACTTATTATCAAACTCCAAATTCAGGAAGATAATAAGAAGGCCTTGCCTAGGGGTAAACAACCCGCTGAGGCAAAGGCGAATCTGGCTGAGGCCAAAGGGAACCCAAGCAAGAAGCGCAAGTTCTAGAAAGACGGCAAAACCCAAACAGTGGAGAAGTTCAAAGGAAACTGTCACCATTGTGGGAAACCTGATTATATGATCAAGGACTACCGCAAGCTCAAGACTGAGCAACAAGAGAAGGCCAAGGCTAAGGGCAAGGCTCAGGTTAACGTCGTCAAAGACCAGTTTCTGGACGATATGATTGAGGAGTTCTCAGCGGTGGTGCTAAAAGCAAACCTGGTTGAGAATCCTATGAAATGGTGGATGGACACAGGTTCTATAAGACACATATGTTCCAACAGAGATGCCTTCTCCACTTATACATCAGTTACAAACAAGAAGATGTTCATGGACAACAACACTTCCTCTGATGTGCTGGGGGTAGAAAAGGTAGTCCTGAAGATGACTTCTGGAAAGGAGCTCACTCTGAAGGAAGTGATGCATGTTCCTGAGATTAGAAGAAATTTAATTTCAGGTCCTTTATTGGTTAATGCTGGTTTTAGGCTAGTGTTTGAGTCCAATAAATTTGTAGTCACTAAGAATGGAACGTTTGTTGGAAGAGAATTCATTTGTGAAGGCCTCTTCAAAGTTAACACCATGTCTGTATTACGTAAAAGCAATAATATTGAAGCCTCTTCTTCTTGCTTGCTTAAGTCCTCTAATATATGGTATCATAGATTAGGACATGTCAACTACAAGTCCATCAAAAGGTTGTAAAGTTGGAGTTGTTGCCATTTATGTACCCTCAACATAAGTGTGAGGTATGCGTAGAGGCAAAACTCACAAAGCTTCTTTTTCGATCCGTCGAAAGGAACACTGCTACTCTAGAACGTATTCACACAGATATATGTGATTTGAAGTTTGCACAAACTAGAGAGGGGAACAAGTACTTTGTGACATTCATTGATGATAGAACAAGGTATTGTTACCTTTACTTGTTGAAAGGTAAGGATGAAGCCTTTGAAGCGTTCCGATGTTACAAAACAGAAGTTGAGAACCAACTAAGCATGCAGATTAAATTCATTCGTAGAGATAGATGGGGAGAATATGTAGCGCCATTTGAGGAATATTGTGCCCAATCAGGCATTGTTCATCAAACGACGGCTCCATACTCACCTCAATCGAACGGTGTGGCGGAACGTAAGAATCGCACATTAAAGAAAATGATGAATGCCTTACTCATCAATTTCGGTCTTCCCCAAAACATGTGGGGAGAAGTCGTCCTTACCGCTAATATGATTCTTAACAGAGTCCCACATAAGGGTAAGGACAAAACTCCATATGAATCATGGAAGGGAAAGAAATCCACCTATAAATATTTAAAGGTGTGGGGTTGTCTGACAAAGGTTGAAGTACCCAAGCCAAAGCAGGTCAAGATTGGGCCTAAGACTGTAGATTGCATATTCATCAGATATGCAAATAACGGTAGTGCTTATCGCTACTTAGTGCATAAGTCAGATATTCCAGATATCCACGGGGGTACAATCATAGAATCAAGGAATGCACAATTCTTTAAAGATACCTTTTTGAGAAAGGAAAAAGACATAACCTCTCACAAACAAAGTTATGAAAAAAGCTCTCAGGAACCGGGAGTCATTGAAGGCCCGGATCTAGATGGTTCAGATCTAGTGGATCTCGAAGTGGCTGAATATCCGGAATCTAGTGTTTCAGATTCTCAGAACTTGGAGACTCCAGAGATGGAACTAATGTGAAGTAAAAGAGCCAGGAAGGAAAAATCCTTCGGTCCTGACTTTGTAGCTTATATGGTTGATGATGAACCAAGGACAATTGTTGAAGCATTGTCAACTCCAGATGCACCACTCTGGAAAGAAGCTATTGAGAGTGAAATAGGCTCCATTCTGCATAACCATACTTGAGAGTTGGTTGATCTTCCTCTGGAAAATAAACCGTTGGGTTGTAAGTGGATACTCAAATAGAAGTATAAAGCAGATGGGTCTATGATAAGCACAAGGCCAGGTTGGTAGTCAAGGTCTATCGGCAAAAAAAGGCCTTGACCACTTTGACACGTACTCCTCGGTGTCTAGGATGACGTCCATACGAGTATTTATTGCGATCGCAGAGTTGCGTGACCTTGAGATACATCAAATGGATGTCAAGACAGCCTTTCTAAATGGTGATTTGGAAGAAGAAATTTATATGGAACAACCCGAGGGGTACGTGGTTCAAGGGCAAGAGAAGAAAGTCTGTCGGCTTGTCAAATCTCTGTACGGGCTAAAACAAGCCCCGAAGCAATGACACAAAAATTTTGATAGTACTCTACTATCGAAGGGTTTCTCCATTAATGAGTGTGACAAATGTGTCTACATGAAAGGTAACTCTGACTCGTTTGTTATGATATGCTTGTATGTAGACGACATGTTGATCACATGGAGCAGTCCTAGCATAATTCTAGAGACTAAGAACATGTTGAAACAATGCTTCGACATGAAGGACATGGGTTTCGCAGATGTCATCTTAGGGATAAAAATCTCTAAGTCGTATGACATATTGGTCTTATCTCAGTCTCACTACATCGAGGATGTTTTGAGAAAGTTTGAGATGTATGACAGTTCGCTTACGAAGTCACCAATGGATAGAAATCAAAATCTTGATAAAAATCGTAGTGCACCCATATGATAGGAGCAATATGCACATGTGATTGGTAGTTTGATGTACATAACAAACTGCACCCAACCTGATATTGCTTATGCAGTCAACAAGTTGGCTAGGTTTACCTGTAATTCGAGTGAGGATCACTGGAAGGCGTTGAATTAGGTACTTCAATACCTGAAATATACGCTAACTTACGGGTTGCATTATTTGAGATATCCAGCTGTACTAGAGGGGTACAATGATGCAAACTGGATATCTGACATGGAGAACACCAAGTCCACCAGTGGGTATGTATTTACAATTAGTGGTGGGGCTGTGTCTTGGAAATCCTCTAAGAAAACTTGCATCGCCCGATCCACGATGGATTCAGAGTTTATTGCTTTAGACAAAACAAGAGAAGAAGCTGAGTGGCTTCACGACTTCTTAGTGGATGTTCTTTGCTGGAACAAACCGGTACCTTCTGTAATGATCTACTGCGACAGCCAATCGACTCTAGAAAGGGCATGAAATACTATGTATAACGGCAAGTCTCATCATATTCAACGGAGGCATAAGACCGTTAGGCAGCTGATCACCACGGGTATAATATCCATTGATTACATAAAGTCAAAGGATAACATAGCAGACCCGTTGACAAAGGGCTTACCCAAAGAGCAGATGTTCTGCATGTCTAGGGGAATGAGCTTAAAACCCAAAGTATAAGGACCAATACGGTGGTAACCCAACCTTACTGACTGGAGATCCCATGAATTATGTTCAATGGGAAAACTAAGCTGTAAATGTTCAGTTGATCGCTTGGGTGGAAGCATGAGCACTTCGGATAGTGATTTTTGTGAAAAAACACCAAATCCAAAGCCATTCCCGTGATAGACTATAAGTGCTATCTGCAGTGTGGGTGAAGGTTAAGTTTCCAAAACCTTTAATGATCCTCACCGATTGAGGTTAGGTTTGAGGAATTTTTTAATGGTTTCTAACACTTGTAAAGTGGGGTATAGCATGATACCTTGTAGGAGACCACCTATTTAAGTGCGAGGACAGGCCGCCTAAAACTGAACGCACTTAAGAATCCAAGAAGTATCCACGGCCACAACGGACAAAACATTACGAAGAACTGAGTAGAGGAAGTTATTGTGTTGGTACCGTTGACTTGACTTACACTAAACACTGACGGTTCAAGATATCACGTTCACCGCGCAGTAAGTAAGTCCAATGGTATTCGACTATGGAAGGTTCAAAACGTATGCTACCTATCCAGATGCAACATCGGTCCGCTAAAAGATTGCTGGAAAATGCACCATGTGTGTGCGCCAAAATCTCTTTCAAGAGGGGATTGTTGGAAATTTACTAATGTGGAATTAAGTATATTCTATTAATTTATAACTCGAACAATTGGGCCCGCACGTCGGAAACGTCGTTTCCACACACGTGCACACATAGTGCCAAGTATCGCAAATTTCATTAGTGAAAGAGATATTGGTACGTATATAATACGTTTGAGACATAGAATTATGGGCGATTATTGGCCAAATGACAAAGTAATCCACGTTGGTAAAAGAAGGAAGAAGTGTAAGATGAAAGTGTCGGAAGTCGCCGCGGAGCCACGAAGGACCGCAGCGCAAATTGGTTGGCCAGTCACTGGAGCCGCGGAGCTAATTCACAGGGCCGCGGCGCTTCGGAGGCAGAAAGCTGCGACGGGAAGTTGGAAAAATATGACATTTGGGCTGGTTTTGGAGCATTGATTCTCCATTACTTGGCACATGAATTAAGCCATTATTTGGCTGAATGTAACCCCTCAGTTAAGTGCAATCACATGGCTATTGAACCCCATTAATTGGCTAGTTGAAGGGTCTTCTACTTACACTATAAATTGAGGCATTTGGCTCAATTGAACACTACACTCAACACTAAGAAAATACTCCAGATTTTCTGAATTCATCTTCTTCCTCTCTAGCAAAGTTACTTTACTCAAAGTTCTTCAAGAGTAACACTTGAGTTTCCTTTGCTCATTTGTTAAGTTGTTGTTGTATCTTGGGAGACTATTGCTCAACACCGTAAAAGGATATATACGGGGCAATCTTGTCTTAAAGAAAGAGTGTCATCACTCGACTCAGCGAATCACACAAGCAATCAGTTAAGTTCTTGATTTCCAGTTTATTGTAATAATTAGTTTATCCTTTCTTGCTATTGTAATAGTTACTTACTTTCCGTGCCCTACAACACTTGTATCCCAACAAAAGGTGGATACAAACAGAGAACATGAAGATGGAGCCTCAAGACCGAACGACTCCATGAAACGACTCCATGATCCATAAACGTAGAGATGTTTGGTAGTTGAAGACTGACCAAACGACTCCACGATTGTCAAATACGGAGACGAATGATGTGTTGTTATTTTTGTTATTTTCGGCCTAATTGTATTACAAGGGATAGGAGTATTTTTGCACTTCTTAAGCTTATCTTAAGCCCTAGTGTAAATACCCCATTTTCCTCATTTGGTGAGGTTAGACTTTGATGAATGATGAGATATCCTCTTTGAGTGTTGCACACTCTTGTTATTTTGGATAAAGATTAGCATAGTTATCTTCTACAACTTTATCGAATTACTCCATATCTAGGTAATTCTTGTATAAGTTCCCCACTTCTTATCTTTGGATTGTTTCTTTAATTGAGTGTTAATCTTCTTAGTGTCAAGTTTTCCTTTAATGTTCTTGATGTCATTGATTGTATTCTAATTATTTGATTGATCCCTTCTTTCCCTAGCTATCTTGGTTAGTCATTATTATTATTATCAAGTGTCCAACTGATTCATAGTTGTGTGCTTGATAATTCTAACCCTAATTCTTATTCCGCACATTCGTTACTTGTTTTCATATTTATCTGTGAAAGTGTTCTTAGGATTGATAAATTTATAACTCGTCCTTTGGATCCTCCTGGTCGATAGTTATCATTTAGAATCAGAGCATAGTGTATTGATTGTTCTTAACTAGAATTATTGTGTTGGATTTTAACTGCCTTTAAAATCACAAGAATAAAAATAAAAAAATCCAAAACAATCGCTACCCAATTGGAAAGTTTCAGGTGTAAAATTTCATTTAGAAAATATGTGATAGAAATTCGAGATTTGATTGTGGGTTTTTGTTGAGAATTGTCTGGAGACTTATTTGAATCGTTTGGTATCAAAATCTCGTCCAAAGTTGACCTAGAAACTGAGTTTTCATTGTAGAACACCTAGGAGTTTGAAGTTGAGTTCATGAATCCAAACCTGATTTGTGTTGTTTGAAAGTGATTGAAACAGATTCTAAACACTTGGGAGAACTTGAATCCGAAATTTGAGTTCATTTGGAATTTATTTGAGCAAGTTGTAATTGAAAATTTGAATCACCATTGATGAGTTCCGAACCTAAATGACTTAAAAAAGGATAAAAGTGACCGAAGTACCTCATGAAAAAAAAGTGACTAAAATACCTTCAACGTCAGAATTTTTTGCGTTAAAAGGAGTTAACTTGACGACAACAGTAACAGTTTATGTAACTCCTTTAACGCAGAACGACAAAAAAAACTCTTTTAATGTAAGAATTTCTAGCGTTAAAGGGGTGCCTAAATTTTAGGCAGGACTTCTCCCACACTTGGTCTCCATCTTACTCATTTTTACTCTTACTCCACATTTTGGCCAAGGATTATCCATGTCTCATGAATCCGGAACCTCAATATTTTTTATAGAACTCGACGCTTTTTGTGCTAATAATTCTATTGATTCAAGACATCAAGGACCCTTAAAAACCCGAGTCTTCATTTTTTGGGTTGTAAAGTGTTCGAAGTAAGTATTTTTGCAACTTTTTATTAATAGGTTTAAGTGTGTTATATTTTAAGATTTAGATTTAAGTATGCCATTTTTTAGTTAATGCATAAATCTATTTTGAATTTGTTGAGATCTTTATTTTTTACAATTACTTTAATATGTCACACAATTTAGTAAAAAATAAATAATAAAAATTAAGATAAAATTTATCATTAAGAAATAGATATGCAAAATTATTGTAGGGCTCGGGGTGAGCGTTAGGATCCATAGAGGTGTCATATCTTTACAAACAACATTTAAAATTAATAATTTATCATCAATTATTAATTTTTAATGATATTGAAGGTTACTTTTTTTACAAGTATGGTAGGTTTTAAGTTTATCAGTCATTATTTATTTTGTAAGGATATTGCAGATATATTTTGAAACTACAAGACTTAAACCCTAATGTTTTAGAAGGCTTTTTTTTAAAATCTTTTATGTTAGTATGGTAGATTTAAAGTTTATCGTTCGTTATTCATTCTTGTGAGAATATTTTCAAAATATATCTTGAAATAACAAGACTTTTGTCAAGCCTTTTCTGTTAGTATTATAGATGATTCATACCTTAGTTTGGTAAGTTTGAAGTTTATCATTTGTTCAAAATTTGTGAATTATGCATTTTCAAAGGAATTATGTTGTAATATGTTGTGTGTGTATATATATATATATAAAATTTCGCATTGAAATTCGATATAGTTTTCATAATTAACGATGTTCAACTCTAAACTAATTAAGAATTAACAGAAAAAATAACTAATTAATAGTTACTATAACATTTAACATATGCAAAATAAATAGTTATCAAATTACTTAACAAATACATAACAAATATAAAGTTAACAAATTAACAATTAACTAATTAATAAATCAATTGGTTAATTAATTTCTAAACCAAACATCTAAAATAATCTAGTTAATTAATTACTTAACTGAATATTTATACTAACTAACTAATTCATTTAACGAAAAATTATAATAACTAACTAATTCTTTTATAAAAAAAAATTATATTAATGATGTTCAACCCTAAACTAATCAAGGATTAACTATTACTATTAACATATGAAAAATGGATTATATTAATAATTTTCACCCTAAACTAATTAAGAATTAACTAATTAATAAAAAAATATTTAACTAATTCAAAATTACTATCTAACGTATATGATATCAGGGACAAAGTGGAAGTGGCCTCGACGGAGGATAAGATGCGAGAAACTAGGTTGAGATGGTTCAGACAAGTGCAGAGGAGAGACACAAATGTCCCAGTGCGGAGATGTGAAAGGTTGGCTATGGACGGGTACATGAGGGGCAGAGGTAGGCCGATGAAGTATTGGGGAGAGGTGATTAGACGGGATATGGCGCAAGTGAAACTCACGGAGGACATGACCTTAGATAGGGGGTTATGGAGGACACGTTTTAGGGTAGAATAATATTAGGTAGTCCAGCGTAGTCCTACCTACGCTTAAAAACTGGTAGTTGTAGTATTATTAGTAGGCTCGCTTAGCCTAGCATATTGCCTTATAGTCCCTTGTCGTTTGATTGATGTTGCTATGTGTATTTTGTTTATCTTATTTACTTGCATTAGCTATTGCTTCTTTTTGCTTCTTTCTTTTTCAGAATGCGCTGTCATGACTTATAGAGTTGTAGAGTTGTTTACTTAATCCAACTGGAGATTATAGAGCATATGCTAGCTATGCCAATCAAATAGACTTTCTCTACTTATTACCATGCACATTATTACCATACACTACTACTCCCATATGCCTCCAGGTGGAATGCAAGGTAACTTGGCCGACTTCACCTAATCCTTATTGTTGTACTAGTAATGTTATATGTGTGATATGTGATACTTCTTTACAACAACATACCCAATGAAATTCTAAAAAGTGGGGTATAGAGAGGGTAAAGTGTACGCAAACCTTACTCCTACCTTAGGAGGTAGAGAGACTATTTTCGGTAGACTCTCGCACAAGGACAAACAACTCAAATCTATGTAAACAAGCAATGACAAAAATACTTAAAAACATGATAAATTTTTAAAAAGTCGTAACTACCACGAATTAATACGATAATCGAAATACAAAAATAACAAATAACATAAATTGATTGATAAGGAACTATAAGATTATTACTACGACTACTAGTATGAAAGGGTAAGTAGGACAACACTCTACTACCTACTAACCTTCTACCTTAATCCGTGTCCTCCATTGATACGATTCCTAAAGCAAAACTCTAAGAATCAAATGCGGAATTGAAAGGATAAAAGATTGATACCTTCAATGGCATCCAAGGCAACCTAAACTATATGAAAGTTTAGACTTCAATGGAATAAACCAAACCAAATACCAATCAATGATAGAAGCAAGCCACAAATATAGAAATCAAAAGGCAACCAAAGGTATATTAAACCAAAGACCTCCTAAAGATTAATCCATACAAGCACCTATACTATAAGGATGATTCCACAAGTGAGCAACCTCATGTGAGAATCATGAACAAGAACTAATAACCAACAAAGGAATCTACCCTAATTAGCTATCCACTAATCACTAAGATTAACACTACAACTAGCAACTAAGATAAACTACACTCATATGAGTTTTCATCAACATTCAATCTAAGGAATGAAAATAGCTAAGGGTCCTATTTATAGTTATCCCTATTACAACAAAAGCCCAAAAATGGCTTTTGCATAAATAATCCAACATGTGACCTTCATTCAATTTGCATTCCTAGTCACTTTTTGTGGCTTCCACTCTTATGCCTTCATCTTCAACTTCATTACAAGCAATTATCCATATAATGTACACCCTTGTGACTTGATCTTTCATGCCCTTCAAAGGCCGTATCTTTATCATCAAAGGGAATGTTTCAATGACCTTCAAAGGCCCTATCGTCATCCTCAAAGGGCATGTGGCATGGAAATACACGTTCAAAGCTTTAACACGAATATTATCCCTCATAAGTACCCATGAGCTTTCTAGGGTCATATCATCTTCCCTTTCTTGAAAAGGATTCGTCCTCGAATCCGAACCTTACAAAAATCAAGGGAAGATATACGCAAACATGATCCTCATAACATGAGGGTTAGCACAAAAAGTAATAATCTTATTCTTATACCAAGGATATATAAAATTATAGTACAACCATGTATCAATGATCACCAAGAACAAAATTTCCACACATGAGGTATCAAAAAGTTGATTCCTCCAATTATCATGACACGATGATAAAGTAAAGAAACCAATAGAGTTAAATTAGGAGCATGTGATGCTACATTGGTTATAGATAATGTAAATCACATTTGATCTTCATTTCTCAAATAGGAATGACCCTCCTCATGACTAAGTGCAATATTCAAAATAAGACCGCCCAGAATTAAGATCCTATTCCCTGCACTAGCTCTACCTAAGAATGGGTGACTACCCAATCATGAATAACAAATATAGGATATCTCCCAAGTTAACATGCACACACACTTCATGTACACCCGAATTAACTCAAGTAACAACACTAAAAAAGAATCAAATGATAATTCAACAGTCTTACTTCCACACAAGAAAACCACATGAGAGGTAGCATCATATTTATGGTATGGCATACAATTAGACAATTTTAGAATCCTATCTACCACAACACAAACATTGTCATGTCTTCCCATAGTTATTGGGATACCCCTAACAAAGCCTATAATTGCTTATGGGAGGACCACAAGAGTTGAGAAGAGAGACGTGCAAACCTTAAGGTCGAGGTATTTTCTTTGTCATATCCTTGAGAATCACATCATTATGTGCCTGAAAAAAATACACAATACTAGGCAAAGTGCTAATATCTTGGTCGGTATCAAATATAAATGCTTCATTGATGGGGTGCACCATGAAGGCTCCACATCAATCCATTTCAAAAAAGTACTAGGTTTGGAAAAAATACATAATACTAGGCAAAGTGCTAATATCTTGGTTGGTATCAAATAGAAATGCTTCACTTTTTTCTCCCTCATTATCACTACCTACTCATCCTTCATCTTTATCATTGGTTTGGTACCCATTACCCAGGGCCACAATTGTGTCACACCCAACCTTGGTGAGGCATGGCTGGCACTCGGTACTTTGTTAAGTCTGAGTGTACCAAGCTGAATCCACAATCGACGCCTAAAAAGGAAAACTAGGCTATTGAGGTCATACTCTAAACGTAATATCAACTTAGGCCAACACGGCCATATACTGAGATATCTGTAAATAAGGAACAACCTGACTAGAATGGGACTATCCCCACACATCTGTATACATGACTGGGTAGCAGACGAGGCCTACCCTAGTCCATGGAAGCAACAAAATCCTAAAATATACTATATATACAAAGGTCGACTAGGCCACCATACTGACAATACTGACTATACATGACACATCTACAAATATCTAATGAGTTATAATTGTATCATGACTTGGACAAGGCCCCGACCTACCAATGAGCTGTAAATACATAAAAACTAAACTTGGTAACTCCAAGTGATATGGAGCTTACCACAAAAGCTGACACTCAGTGGATCTTACTGATGCGATCTTTCCTACAACCTGTCTGAACCTGCAAGCATGAACACAACTTCCCCAGACAAAGGGATGTCAGTATGAGATAATGTACCGAGTATGTAAGACGACTAAAATTGAACTGTACTAAAATGTAAAGCAATCTAAATATAAACTAAAGAGATACTAAGGAAAACTGGCTACGTTTACCTGCCTCTGTCATCTACTAACTACAAAACTAATATCTATTACCTAGCCTCATATAAGGCACCTAGACATAGATGAATAATCCCGAGGGTAATCTGTGTATGTATAGCCCGTAGACAAGCGAGTGTCTATATAGCCTAGAAGACAATCTATATGGCCAATAGCCCCGAAGGCAACTGTCATAGCCTGAAGGAAAATATCATAGCCCCTATGACAACTATCATAGTCCCGAAGGAAACCATAACTCTACACATTCTATAGTCATTCTTTCTACTTATTCTAACTACTCAGCTAAACATGGCTAAATGCGCCTCATCCCTGACAAGGGAGAACTATTAGGATAGGGTCATGGTAACCTGAATATGATTTCTATAACTAGCACATTTTTGTGTGATGGAATCGAAACTAACTCATCAAAAAAAAGTCATGCCAGAAACAAAGAAAATGATAGCCTTCATAGATGGGCAATCTCTAGATTTACATTATTAGGCTGCTATGTAAGAATGAGATATATCCCCTAGATGTCAAAAAGGAGTAGGAAGAGGGAAGAAGAAGAACCATAGGAAATCTAGTGTTCTACCAACAACTGGTTATCAAACTAGAAGGGCCCTAAATAAAACCAATATTTCATGATGAATGCACTTATATGGAACATTAGGTAAGTAATACTATGGAAGCATTTCAAAGATTAATAAAAATGCACTGTAAATATCAATTTGGATTCATTGGTTTATTAGAACATTTCC
The DNA here is from genome assembly GCA_034509755.1 of Anisodus tanguticus. Lineage (NCBI taxonomy): Eukaryota > Viridiplantae > Streptophyta > Magnoliopsida > Solanales > Solanaceae > Anisodus > Anisodus tanguticus. The sequence goes on along the minus strand of CM067550.1, from coordinate 24,156,001 downwards.
AAGAGCTTGACAAAATTAAGGAGTATAGAAGAAGAGTGAACATGCATACTGCTTTGGTGAACCTATCTGGCAATATATGGTTATTTATGGATGAAATGTTTGAGGTGGATGTGGTTGTTGATCATATGCAACATTACACTATTAGACTTAGGAGTCAATGTTTACAATATGATCTGATACTTATAGTTGTGTGTGCTAAATGTACACAAGGAGAGAAACTTGAATTGTGGGAGAGTTTAGAACAATTGTATGATGTTTTAACCAATCCATGGATGATATGAGGTGACTTTAATGTGATAACTTTTGAAGAAGATAACTTCTGTGGTGTGTATGATTTAGGATTCAAAGGGAGTAAATATACTTGGTGGAATGGTCATAGAGGAGAGAACTATATTTTCAAGAAATTAGATAGATGCTTTAGTTATCAGAGTACTTAAGGGCTATATCCTAGTATGGAAATTCAACATCTAATCAGAACTGGTTCAGATCATGCACCTTTGTTGATTTCTTATACTGGGAATTCCATTCCAATCAAGAAGCCTTCAAATTTCTTAATTTCAGGATTAAGAATGAAAGCTTTTAGGATACAGTTAGAGAGCATTGGCAGGCAAATTTTATGGCTAATCCCTTCATTATCTTCCATCACAAATTGATGAAAGTGAAGGCTGCTTTGGTTCAATGGAGTAAAAGCACTTTTGGTAATATTTTTCAGGAGATTGAGGCTTTAGAGGATGTGATCAAGGTTCATGAAGTACAATTTAAATTACATCCTACACATATTAATAGGGAGAATTTGCATAGAGTTCAGGCTAATCTTAATAGATAACAACATTTGGAAGAATAGTTTTGGAAACAAAAAGCTGGCATGCAATGATTTCAAGATGGGGACAGGAACACAAAACTCTTCCATTCTTATGTTCGGGGAAGGAGGAAGAGGCTTTAGTTGAAAAGAATTCAGAATCAATATGGTTTGTGGTTAGAAGAGAATGGTGACATAGCAGTAGAGACAATCAGGTTTTTTCAAGACCAATTTACTAAGGAGACAAATCCTAGTAAATTTGAAATTCTTGACCATGTACCAAAAATGATCTCAGCAGAACAAAATAACATGTTCACTGAGATGCCAACACAAGAAAAATTGAGAAAAGTTGTTTTCGGTTTAAATGGTGAAAGTGCTGGGGGCCCTGATGGATCTACTAGATTGTTTTACTAGTCATGCTGGAATATTATAGGGGAGGATGTCACTAATATGATGAGATCTTTTTTATGTGGAGCAGAAATGCCTAATTCATAACTCATACTAATTTGGTCTTACTACAAAAAAAGGATATAATCAACGCCTTTTCTGATATGAGACCAATAAGTTTGAGTAACTTTGTGAATAAGATTTTATCAAGAATGATCCATGACAGGCTGGTTGGGGTGCCAAATGATTTGATTTCATTAAATCAGGTTGGTTTTGTAAAAGGAAGAAGTATTGTGGAGAACATTCTATTAACTCAGGAGATAGTGGAAGATATCAGACTGAGGACAAAGACAACAAATGTGGTTATGAAGCTGGATATGACAAAGGCATATGATATGGTATCTTGGTTGTTTTTGACTAAGGTACTAAGGAAAATAGGATTTGGAGAAAGGTTGACTGATATGGTCTTCAAAATCATTAGTAACAATTGGTATTCAGTTTTGGTAAATAAGCAACAACATGGATTCTTTCAATCTTCTAGGGGAGTGAAATTGAGATATCCACTATCACCTGCTTTGTTTATATTGGTTGTAGAAGTTTTGTCTAGAAACTTAAACCATTTGCATCAGGCACTACAATTTAAGGGATTTGGTCTACCTAAGTGAAGCCCAAAGGTGAATCATCTTGCATATGCAGATGATATGATCATTTTTTCTTCAGCAGACATCATGTCTTTGAAGTTAGTAATAGAGGTACTTCAAAAATATGAGGAGACATCTGGACTGAAAGTGAATAAAGAAAAGAGTGTTGCATATTTGCATCATAATGTTCAAGAAGATATAAAGATTATTGTGGAAATAGCTACAGGAATAGGAAGAAAAGATTACAGTCTTAGAAAGGTAAAATGCTATCTTTTGGGGGTAAGGCAGTACTGATCAAACATGTTCTCCAAGGTATGCCCATACATCTTTTATCATCTCTAAACCCACATGATTGTGTGATTAGATAGATGCATAGAATGGTTGTTCAATTCTTTTGGAGTAATACAATAGGGGGAAAGAGCAGACTCTGGGCTTCTTGGACACATTTATGTGTACTAAAGAAGAAAAGAGGACTTGGTTTTAGATCCTTACATGATGTTTCCATGGTATTATACTGTAAGATTTGGTGGAATTTCAGAACAACTCCATCTTTATGGAGTGCTTTCATGAGTAACAAGGTTTTTCAGAAGAGTAACTCTGTTATTGTTCAGTGGAATTATGGGTCTTAGAACTGGAAAAAGATGCTTTAAGATAGATACATTATAGAACAACATATATGGTGGCAGAACAAAATGGGTAATTCATTATTTTTGTATGACAATTGGACAAGATTGGGTGCTCTATATTTTGTGTCTCAACATGATTACTATGATGACAATATTCAAAATATAAAGGAATTGGCGGTGAATGGGAATTGGGACAACAATAGGTTGGAAAGAATACTGGCAAGTGACATTGTCCAACATATAGTGGATACTGTTAAACCTCCTAGTGATGAAATAGAGATGGATTCACCCTGGTGAGTTCTAAGTAATGGAGGAGTGTTCACAGTTAAGTCTGCCTTAGAGTATCTAAGGTTGAGTGGACAGGAAAATGAAGTGTACAAGTACATGTGGATTAAGGGGTTACCTTTTAAGATATCTTTCTTTATGTGGATGTGCTGGAAGTTCAAACTACCATTGGATGAGGTGTTCAAAAGGATGAATATTAACTTGACATCTAGGTGTTGGTGTTGTTCAAGTCCAAGGGAGGAGACAAGCCAACACTTATTTGCTAAGTCTTTTTCTGCTAACAGGACATGATCCTACTTTTCTTCTTTTGTAGGTATTAACATTGAAGAATTACATCAGATTATAGTTAAATGGTGGAAATAACCTATTAATGATAGGTTGAAACCACTATTTCAGGCTATACCTGCTATAATTGTTGAGAGCTTTAGAAAAGGAGAAATGCATATAAACACGGGGAAAAGAAGTCTGTTGGAAGATGCATTTATCAGATATATGCTACTATTCAGAGGATGGTAAAGATCAGGAATCCAACAATGCCACACATACATAATAGATGGAGAGATTTGATATAGGTGATGGAAGGATATAGACCAAGGGTGAAATTCAGAAAGGTGATATGGCATCCTCCTCCTGAGGGTTGGGTCTTGTGCAACACTGATGGAGCATCAAGAGGCAACCCTGGTAGATGAGCATATGTTTTTATGCTAGTAATGAAGAGGGTAACCTAATACATGCTTAGGCAGAGGAGATATGATGGGGTACAAATACAGAAGCTGAGGCAGTTGCAATCTTAGAAGCTGCCAAATGGTGTACAAGTAGACATTTTGACAAGATCATTATCCAAACTGACTCACAATTAATATAAAGAATATTATCAGAGAAGTGAAAGCCACCATGGGCCATTATGGCAAGGATAGATGAAATTATCCAGCTGATAGAAGGGAAACAAGTTCTATACACTCATATTCTAAGGGAAGGGAATAAATTAGATTGTTCTTTAGCTAATTTGGCTTTGGACAAATATGGTACAATCAACTATGATCAATTCAAGGACATGTAGGTAGGGTTAAACAAGATCTTGAAAAGTGGTAAAATTCAGATATCATACATAAGATTTCAAGCATGTTAAATCATACACAACAAGACACAAGCAAGAACAACACAGAGGAGGAAAGTAAGAATACAATTTCGTGGTGTCAGGGGAATGATTTCTTACCTATAAGTAATGAGCAGCATGGATATCAACCCAAATTTTCATCAACTCAAAATGTGGTCTCATTCCATTGGATTTGGTATATGCAACACAAGAGTATAACAAATGAGTATAGAAATGAGGGGAAAGGGATCAGAAAGGAGCAAAATCACACTTACAGTGAAATGAGACCACAAAAGGACGACGATGGAGCTCAAATCTTCATTCCACAGGGAGAATCAACTTCACCTCACATGGAAAAATTAAAAGTGCAGCTGAAATCATCATGTTCGCGGCTTGAATCGACAGTTTCTAGAGAGAGATGCTCTGAAGATAGAGAGAGAAACAAGCAAAATTCTAGTGCACAAAATGAAGACAACATTTGTTGTCTGAGCATATTCTTTTTTTTATTTTTAATTTCATTTTATTGCTTTTTATTTTTACTTTATGATTGGGCCAGTTTTGGGCTTAAATCATGGACTTTGTTTGCTTTCTTCGATTTAATAAAAGGCCCGTGTGGGCATAATTTTTTTTTAAAAAGAAAAGAATAGATTTCACATATCTTAGCTTATCTTGTGTCAACAATGTGATGTAACCGGTCCGCAACACGCTTCAATCTATACCAAAACAAATACACAAACATTACTCTTACAACTAGTAGCCAATTACGATAGTCGATATGCTCGATTTAGAGTTGAACTTAGTTCTCTCCTTCCCTTTCTAAAATCTCACTTCCATCAACAATCCAACCATGATAACAAGTATATCAACATCATAATTATACTATTTCAGCAATTTTCAGCCATAAGAAACTATGGATACACTTCCAAAACTCAACAAGACAACAACACTTTTCTAGATCATCTTGTTGCCTCATCTTTGTAGTTCTTCACTTTTCCAATTCAACCAATCCAAAAAATATCTTGAACATAACAATAAGAGGTTAAACATACCTTGAGGAATTTGGAAAATTTCAACCACAACTTCCTTTGAGCTTGAGACAACACCCAACAACCACACCAAACCAAGAAAGATCCTCTTCAAGCTTGCATCAAGTTATAGGAGTTGAATATTACTCAAATTACATGGGAAATGTTCTTAAACCTTGAAGAACATCTAGGAGACTCTTAGGAGGGTTTGGGGACTTAATTTGGTCATACTAAATGAAGATATGAGGCTGTCACCTCTTTAAATAGGTGTTGCACCGCCCCACCGCTTCAGGGATGCGACCCCATATGTGGTCACATATAGCCATATGCGAGCCCATATGTGGCTGCATCTTCTCAACTTTTTGGCTTCCCTTATGTGGCCCCATCTGCGGGGCAGACCTCATCCGTGACACAAAATGCTTAGCGTATCACTTTAATTTCGTCGAGATTGTCCTCAATCCCAATGGCCTCTACACTTATCGACGCCTTCTTGATGCTCTCCTAAGCATTAGATATCCTTTGGAAAAGTCTCAAGTTGCTACAGTCTAGATCAACCCTTGTCGCACCCAAGCGGACATAAATGAGTAGAGTTGTCGTGATTTCCTCCATAGTATTAAAGAAAATAGTCCTTCATTCAAACTTTACTTATCCCTCTCATCAAGGATCCAACGTACAAACTTACAGGGTGTAACATCCTTCCATCCTTAGAAACATTCGTCCTAGAATGTTAGCCCTTAGAATCTCTATGAAGAGAAACCTTTTGCTGGGATACCTTGACGTACCTATTAATTCCAATTGGGCTCTCACCTTGTAGTATACTAATCCTTCTCACTAGTCCCTCTTCAAAAATTTTTAAGGTCTCTAAAGTCTTCTTAGATTTGTTCTCTTATCTAGTATTTCTATCTTTTGATGCTATTCTTCTGTAAGTCACTTTAATTCTAATAGGACGCCAGCCTATCCTTAATATCTAACGAGACTATGTCCAACTCTACACTATCGATTAAGGCTTAATGGTTAAATATCCTTACTACACAGTCCTACCAGAACTATATATCAATAACTGACTAGGCACTTAGCTTAGAAATTACTTACAACTTAGTTCACAACTCAAGTAATAAATCAACTCCCTCCCATAACTAATTGGGCAATACAGAGACAATGGGTCCAAACTTGTTGAAGTATAACTATTACATGGGTACGAGTCCACTATACCCGCCATATCATCTGAAGAGAATTCAGGGTCCTGCCGATCGGCGAAAGCATAAATGCGATTTTAGTTACCACCTGAGCTGGAAGTCCCACCCTTCCCTCGACCTCTACTAGTTAAAGAACCCTAGTCTTGGGGGGTGCATTGATGCAGATGATCCTGCTACTGAGTCAGTCGGCTGAGCCATGCTACTTTGTCCTATATCCGGGTAATCCCTCATCATGTGACCCTCACGACCACACGTATAGCAAGCAGTCGACCTTAACCTGTACCTTAAATAATATCCTCCATCACAAGTACCATAATACGGAGGAGTAGGTCCTATCTGGTTTGCACTCTGTTGCCTTTGTGAGCCTGATGCTCGAAAGCTATGATCGGGTTCTAATAGAGCGTAACCCTGTGACTAACGTGGCTGCATCTGGGGTGGGAGTCTGAACTATCGTGGCGAACCAACCTGGAGATCATCCTAAGGCCTAGTAAGTCTTGCTCTCTTGTGGTACTCTCTTTCAATCCATTCAGTGATCGATTGCTGAAGGCGACACTCTTCCACATTCTGAGAGAAGGCTTACATGTGAGAAATATCCATATTTTCATACACAACTGCTATAGTCCACGCCTCAACATATTCTAGTGCAAGACCTGATATAAATTAATGAATCCGAGCACACATCATATCCACAAAGGCTGGAGCATACCTTGCCAAGGAATCAAATTGGAGACTATATTATCGAACTCTCATATTCCCTTGTTGGAGAGTCAAGAACTGGTCGACTTGGGCCTCTCAGATTTCCAAAGGTAGATAGTGGTCTAGAAATGCCTCTACAAATTCTTCCCAAATAGGTCGGCGGAGCATTCTCTCCCCTAGATCGCTCCCGTGCCTCGTATTAGAGGATGATAATATCTCACAACCTAAAGACTGCTAACTCAACTGCTTCCATTTATGTAGCATGCATAACTCTGAAAACTCTGTGGAGATGGTCTGTAAAATTCTGAGGATCCTCATTTGCATTTGACCCAATAAACTCTAGAGGGTTCAATAATATGAACTCTCCAATCCTCGAACTCTCGGGTCTTTCTAGAGCTCCGACACTAACTGGTACTCCTGGATGCCTTTATGTAGCCACTATCTGAGCTAGTAAGTGCATCACACTCTTGATATCCTGATCAAAGGATATAGGAGGAGGAACTGGTGGTGCTGCATCTCAGGGGAGCTCTGATGGTGGTAGAGAAGGTGGAGGTGGCTAAGGGGGTATCTCCCCTAGGACTCATGCTGGTTCGCATTGTCAGGTGGCACCTGACTTATACTCTCTCCTACATCTGCACCAATCCTATGACTAGCTTAAGCTCTCCTAGTAACAGTCATCCCTGAACAATCTATGTCAAAAATATGAGTTTGACTTGAATCGCTTATACTCAGCACTATAGCACGATCTGAGATCAGAAAGAAGGGTAACCAACTCTTAAATGCCTGGTAGCTTCCTGTCTATACATGTGGTGCAAAATTCCTACATAAACAAGACTCTACTAGACACGACTTGTAGATTCACTAGAATAGACCTGTTTTGATACCAATTTATCGCACCCCAACCTTGGTGAGGCATGGCTGGCACCCAGACCTTGCTAGGTTCGAGCATACCAAGCTGAACCCGCAATCTGTGCCTAAAAAACAAACTAGGCCATTGAGGTCATACTATAAACATAACATCAACTTAGGCCGGCAAGGCTATATACTAAGATATCTATAAATAAAGAACAACATGACTAGAACGGGATATCCCCTCATATCTGTATATATGACTGGTCGGTGATGAGGCATACCCTAGCCCCTGCAAGCAGTAAAATCCCAAAATAGACTATATATACAAAGGCTGACTAGGCCACCATACTAGCACTACTGACTATATAAGACATGTCTACAAGCCTCTACTGAGTTATAACTGTATCATGACCGAGACAGGGCCCCGACCTACCCATGAGCTGTAAAGACACAAAAAACTAGACTTGGCAACTCCAAAAAATCTGGAGCTTACCACAAAAGCTGACACTCAATAGATCCTACCGATGCCATCCTTCCTGGAACATGTCTGAACTTATAGGCATGAACACAACGTCCCCAGGGAAAGGGACGTCAGTATGAGATAATGTACCGAGTATGTAAGGCAACTAAAACTGATATGTACTGAAATGTAAAGTAATCTTAATATAAATTAAAGAGCTACTAAAGGAAAACTGGCTATGTTTACCTGCTTCTGTCTTCTACTAACTACAGAAACTAATATCTATTACCTAGCCTCGTATAAGGCACCTAGACATAGATGAATAGCCCTGAAAGCAATCTATGTATGTATAACCCCTAGTCAAGCGCACATCTGTATAGCCTCGAAGGCAATCTATATAGTCAGTAGCTCAGAAGGCAACTGTCATAGCCCAAAGGCAAACATCATAGTCCCAAAGGCAACTATCATAGCCCCGAAGGCAACCATAACTGTACACATTCTATAGTCATGCTTTCTACTTTTTATAACTACTCAGCTAAACATGGCTAAATGCGCCTCATCTCCAAAAAGGGAGAACTACTAGCATAGGGTCGTGGTAACCCGAATGTGATTTCTATAACTAGCACGTTTTTGTGCGATGGAATAAAAACTAACTCATTAAAAAAAAGTCACGCCAGAAACAAAGAAAAGGATAGCCTTCACATACCTTAGCTTATCTTGTCTTAACAATGCAGCATAACTGATATGAAACACACTTTAATCTATATCAAAATAAATACACAAACATTACTCTCACAACTAGTAGCAACTATGATCGTCGATATGCTCGATTTAGAGTTGAACTTAGTTCTCTCATTTGCTTTCTAAACTCTCACTTCCATCAACAATACAACCATCATAAAAAGTATATCAACATCATAATTATACTATTTCTAGCAATTTCCTGCCATAATAAACTATGGATACACTTCCAACAACTAAACAAGATAATACACTTTTCTAGATCATCGTGTTGCCTCATCTTTGTAGTCCTTCACTTTTCCAGTTCAAGTAACCCAAAAACTATCTTGAACATAACAACAAGAGGTTAAACATACCTTGAGGAATCTGGAAAATTTCACCCACAACTTCCTTTGAGCTTAAGACAACACCCAACAACCACACCAAACTAAGAAAGACCCTCTTCAAGCTTGCATCAACTTGTAGGAGTTGAATCTTACTCAAATTACATGTGATATGTTCTTAAACCTTGAAGAACATCTAGGATACTCTTAGGAGGGTTTGGGGAATTAATTTGGTCATACTAAATAAAGAAATGAGGTCGCCACCTCTTTAAATAGGTGTTGCACCGCCCCACCTCTTCAGGGATGCGACCCCATGTGTTGTCGTATATGGCCATATGTGGCCATATCTTCTCCTAGAATCTTCTAAAATTTTTGGTTTCCCTAATGCAGACTCATCCATGGGCAGACCTCATCCGCTATATGAAATGCTTAGCGTAATACTTTAACTTCGTCGAACTTTGTCGAACTTCGTTGAAGAGTGTTGTCTTCAATTCCAATGGCCTCTAAACCTTCCGATACCTTATTGATGCTATCCTAAGAAATATATATCCTTTGGAAAAGTCTCAAGTTTCTATAGTCTAGCTCAACCATCATCGCACCCAAGTGAACGTAAGGGAGTAAAGTTGTCACGATTTCCTCCATAGTCTTAAAAAAATAGTCTTTCCTTCAAACTTTACTTATCCCTCTCATCAAGGATCCAACTTAAAAACTTATGGGGTTTAACAACTTTACCTACGATGAGGACACTTTAGCAATGTGCCCTCTCCCTTGGCATTTGAAGTATTAAATAGTAGAAAGACAAGAAATGATAAGTTTAGTATTGTTACCTCCTTTCAGGTGGTAGTCAACTTTTTCTTGGGGAGCTTGAGTTCCAATTATTTTTTCCCATTATTTAAGACTTCCAATTATTATTTTCTTTACTCCATGAAGAGGATGTAGTACTCTTGGCCTTGTATGACTTTTCTTTTTTCAAATTCGCTTCAACTTTGTTTGCATCATAAAATGCTTCTTCAAGTGTGGTTTAGGATTGAAGCCTCATGGGTTTGTATATGTTATGGTTCAAATTGTCCATAAATTGAATCACCATGTAATTCAAGTTATTTTCGATCTTGGATTTCAACCTCAAGTTCTCAAACTCATCAAAGTACTCTTCAACACTTTTGCTACCTTACCTCAACATGTACACCCTCTTAAGAACGATTTGATAGTAGTCAGGTATCACATACCTTGCTTCCATGAGCTCAATCAACTCTTGCCAAGTTGGAATATCTAATAGGTATCGTTGATCTTGTTCACGCTTTTTGGATTCCCACCAACTGGATATATACCCCTCAAATTGAGTGAGGGTATACTTTGTTTTCAAAGCATCCGAGATGTGTTTAGTAAGGAGGATTAGTAAGGAGGATACTCTCATTTGCAACTTCTATTCTACTAATTCTTCCGGATCACTTCCACCTTTGAACTTGGGAAATTCCACCTTAATCGTATGCAAGTTACAATCTTGACCTCCCCTATCTTTATAGCCTTGCCATCTCTCTTGGTCATCTTGACCTTGCCATCTACCTCTATGTGCATGAACATAGGGTCTACCCATACCTCCTCGCCTACCTCATCTCTTTTGGGAATCATACCCATGTCTTCCTCCATATCGTGGATCCTCCCACCATCTCTCCCGCTCAAGTTCCTCAACATCCTCTTCAAAAGGGTGGTTTTGGTAAGAGGGTGGAAATGGATCCAGGGGAAAATCTTGTACTAGTGGTGCATGTAGGGTTGTGTGGGGGACATTTTCTAGAGTGACTCTAGGGGTCACTTGTGGTGGAATATGTGTCGAAGGATTGGGGTTGGCTAGGGAAAAACATAACGCATGCATTTACCTCGGGGTTATGGTTGGTGAGGTGTTGGAGTTCCTACTTGCGTTATCTCCAATATTCACATCCCCACTATTCGATTGGGGAGTTCCCACTCGACTTGCATTCTCAACATTTTCTAACCTAACGCTAAGGCCACCCAAATCCACCCTTATGCTACCAACATCCGCCCTTACATTACCATCTTCTGCCCTTGCTCCACTTATCTCCGTATGCATCCTTACCAACTCCCCAAGTAAGAGAGCCATTGAGTCCTCTCTATCATGATATTGACCTTTGATATTAGCCATGGTATGTACAAAACTCAACAAACACATTAGAAGTGAAAGTTCCTCACGTCACTCGTGTTTGCACTCACGTCTTAACTCACTCTAGTGTTCTTCCAAAGTTGGTGACTAACCTCTAATCCAGTAAAACTCACATGATTGCTAAGCCTTGTGGAAGAATACATTTTTGTTGATTAGAAAGATGGACGACTCAAATTCTAACGGTCGGAGTCAAGAACTTTCAATAAAATAAAAACGAGAAAAGTTTAAGAAGAATTAGAACGAAAAGAAATGGGACTCAAAAACTAGTTAGCAACCAAGTAAGAACAATCACTTATTGTTAATTAGTTTAAAGAATTAAAAAGGTGAGAATTAGAATGAAAAGAGTTGGATTCAAGAACAAAAACCTTGCATGGGGCGTTTGGTGTTGTGTGGCCGAGAGCTCCACTGCCTAGGTGTAGGTGCGTGGGCGAGAAGTTGCTGCATGGGCTGCCTTCGCGGCCAAAGCCTCTGCGTGGCCGAGAACTATTGGGGTGCATGGCCCACGCAATTCTATGTGGATAAAACCAGTAGCTCCAAAATATTTTCTTCCTTCTTGCGTGGCTGCTTACATGGTTCGCTGCATGGGCCACATAGTACATGTGGCAGTCATGTGGGACCCATCTTTTTTCCTGTTTTTTCTTTACGTTTTGGACCCACACAACGTAGTACTTTCCTTTTTTGGGATAGAAAAACACTTTTTTCACAAATTTGGTTAAAGACTTTTGGATCAAACACCCCTTTTTGGCTCATTCTTCCTTATGAAGACTTGAAGATGCTCAAGAATACGAAAAACATTCAAATTTTCAACTACACTCAAATCAACTTCAAATCCTCCCAATTTTTGGATCTAAACTCCCCTTAGCAAGGAGAAGAAAACCCAATAATAATTAGAGCCAGTTGAACCCGTCTTCAACAAGACCCACTTGCTTTTTCTTCAACCTCGAGGGTCCTTCAATGGTGGATCCTTCAAAACACCTCCAATAGCTACGAAACATGAAACCTAGGTGTTTTTGATATCAAAGAACTCAACTCCAACCTCAAATCCACAATTTTTTTTTTTTACGGTTTTTTGGGAATTTTGAATTTTCTATTTTTAATTTTTTTAAAAATATGAAGAACCTAAGATTAAGAATTATAGATATAGTCCTTTAGCCTAAGCTCCAATACCAAATGATACGATTTCTAAAACAAAAATCTATGAATCAAATACAGAATTGAAAGGATAGAAGATTGATACCTTCAATGGCATCCAAGGCAACATAAACTATATGAAAGCTTAGACCTCAATGGAATAAACCAAATCAAACACTAATCAAGGATATAAACAAGACACAAAGATAGAAATCAATAGGCCACTAAAGGTATATTAAACCAAATACCTTCTAAAGATTAATCCATACAAGCACCTATACTATAAGGATTGTTGACACATAAATTTTATCTTCCAATAATATTATTTAATTATTTAGAGTTTTCGAATCACATACGGAGTAAAATATACCTCTTACGAGACAAAATTTTACAAATTATTTTAGAGACATTTTATCACTTTATTTGACAATGTATCATCCGGTATAAGTATTGTATATCACATATTATTTTTACATTTTATTTTGATAATTAATTGCAATTTTCAAAATTAAAAGTAAAGATAATTGTGCAAATCGTTTAAATTCTTAATCTCTACAAGAAATTAATATTTATTCCATCAAATTCGGGAAGATTGTGTAATTAAGTAGAATGGTTAAAATTACGTCTCAGTTTCAAATCATTTATGCGGTTTAAATTCAAAAGATTTTTGCTTGACTTTACGATTTTAAATTCCATGTTATATCAAATTCAAGCTTAATTTCATTTAACCATATTTGAAATTAGTTGGGTCATTTTTTAATTTAAAATATGGCCACATTTGCAAAATGTGGTCAGAGTTTTATTTTAACTTAAAAATCATTTGGGCTATTTTCATTTCAAAAGAAAACGGCAGGGTACCGCCCAATAGGACAGTGACCTGGCCCAAACCATCTTTTAGGTGTAGAATTAGACAAGGCAAACCTCATTTCCCTTTTCCCTTGTACAATCTTAACCCTATCCACACCCTTTGTCTTCTTCACGACGCGTAAAATGGCAAACTGTTGATACTCATTGTTTTCTACAGTGCGTGTTCATCTAATTCAGGTAAGAGCATTAATTACTCTTTCTCTTACATCACCAGTACGCCATAGAGGCACCACCGTACCCCATACCCCCCAAAGTAAGGTTACCCCTCCCCTTCGTTACGTTTTATGTGAAATATTAATGGCTCTTATCTCATTTGGTTTTGAATGGATGATTTCCATTGGTTAAGAACATTTTTGGAGGCAATTTCCCCCCCAAAATTTGCTCTCCCACACCGGATCCCTTCGACTTAGCTAGGGTTCCAAGAGTTCTATAAATTGAACTCTTTTGCTTTATTTTTAATGGTCGAGAGTTTGAATCTTGGGTCTTGCATTGTTGAGAATCATTTTTGGACTAAAATTTGATCAATTTAGGCTTATTTGGGATCCAAACCCTTTGGTGGAATCCGAACTAGTCCTAAATTGGTCTTCACAAATTAAAACCTTTCTATTTTCTTATTTTGCGAGTGTTCGAGGTACGAGATTGAAGAGAAAAGTTTCCTCTTCGATCCTAGGCTGCCTCCACACAAGATGCTTTCTAACTGATATCCTTTCCCCCCCCATCATTTTTTACTCTTAAATCCGTAGGATTGTTTTTGGGCTGAGATCGGATAAAGAAACAAGACTGTCATTTTTGAAATAGGACAATAATTTTAGACAAGTTTAAATTTCATGAATACGAGCAGAAAAGATATATTTGTGGACTGATTTGGCCCATCAGAAGTGGTTATCATATGTATCTTCTCAGTTTTCATCAGTATACTTCAGTGTTATTTGATCCAGGGTCTACGTTCTCCTATGTGTCTGCCTACTTTTCTGTTGATTTGTATATATGGTGTGATATGCTTGATATCCCTATTCTTGTGTCTACCCCAGTTGGTGATTCTATAATTGTAGATCGAGTCTATCAACTTTGTGTGGTTACTTTTATTTGTATATGATACCTGGGTAGACTTAGTAATATTAAACATGATTTATTTTGATATTATCTTGGGGATGGATTGGTTATCACTGTACAACATAATTTTGGACTATCATGCCAAGACAATTACTCTAGCAATGCCTGGTCTTTCGAGGTTAGAGTGGAGGGGCACTCCCAACCCTAGTCCTAAAAAGGTTATTTCTTTCATCTAGGCTAGGAAGTTGCTATATAAGGGTTGTTTGGCGTATCTATCTCATATTTGGGAGACGAGTGCAGAGACTCCTTTTCTCAAGTCAATTCATATAGTGAGTGAGTTTGCCGAGGTCTTTTCGTCAAATTTGTCGGGTATGTCACATGATAGAGATATTGATTTCTACATTGATCTAGAGTTGGGTACTCGACCCATTTCTATTCCTGCGTACCGTATGGCTCTAGCGGAGTTGAGGGATCAACTTTAGGATTTATGGAGTAAGGGTTTCATTCAACGGGATACTTCTGTGTTGTTCTTGATGAAGAATGATGACACCATACGTATATGTATTGATTATAGGTAGTTTAAAAAGGTCACCATCAGAAACAAGTATCCGATTCCTCGTATTGATGATCTATTTGACCAGCTTCAGGGTGTTTCTTTGTTCTCGAAGATTGATTTAAGGTTTGAGTATCATCAGTTGAAGTTTTGGGATGAGAATGATCCCAAGACAACCTTTTGGACTCGTTATGGTCATTATGAGTTCTTGGTGATGTCATTTAGGCTTACCAATGCCCCCACAACGTTCATGGATTTGATGAATAGAATATTCAAGCCTTATTTGGATTCATTTGTGATTGTCTTCATTGATGGCATTTTGATCTATTCAAAGAGTCAGCAGGACTATGAGAAACATGTGAGAGTGGTTCTAGGGTTATTAAAAGAGGAGAAGTTGTATGCTAAATTCTTGAAGTATGAGTTCTGTCTCAGTTCTTTGGTATTCTTGGGACATGTGGTGTCCAAGGAGGGTATTATGGTTGATCCAAAAAAGATCGAGGCGGTCATGGACTGGCCTAGACCTACTCTAGTGACATATATTTCAGAGCTTCATGGGTCTCGCGAGTTACTATTGTCAGTTCATCAAGGAATATTTGTCTATTGCTTCTCATTTGCCGCGTTTGACTCAGAAAGATGTGTCTTTCTAGTGGCTCAATGAGTGTGAGGAGATTTTTCAAAAGCTCAAGTCACTTTTGACCATAACCCTAATTTTGGCCCTTCTAGTAGAGGGGAAGGACACCGTATATTATGATGCTTCAAGGATTGGATTGGGATGTGTGTTGATATAAGAGGGTAAAGTGATTGCTTATGCATCGAGGTAGTTAAAGGTGCATGAGAAGAATTACCCTATTCATGACTTAGAGTTGGCGGCTATTGTGTTTGCTTTAAAGATTTGGAGGCATTAATTTTATAGAGTTTATTGTGAGGTGTATACCGACCATCACAGTCTTCAACATGTGTTTAATCAAAGGGATTTGAACTCTAGGCAGTGCCGGTGGATGGAGTTGCTCAAGGATTATGATATGACTATCTAGTACCATCCAAGCAAGGCCACTGCGGTGGCGGATGCCTTGAGCCAAAAGGTAGTCAGTATGGGGATTTTGGCTCGTTTGATTGTTTTTGAGTGTCCTTTGGCATTGGAGGTTCAGTCCTTAACTAACAGTTTTGTGAGGCATGATATTTCAAATTCTGGTAGGATTTTGGCTTGCGTTGAGGCGAGTTTGTCTCTTTTGGAGCAGATCAAGATCCACCCGTATGATGATGTGAAGTTGTGCAAAATTAGGGATAAGGTGATGAGTGGTGAAGCCAAGAGGCTATGATTGATAGTGATGGGGTATTAAGGATAAAGAAGAGAGTGTGTGTTCCTTGTATTGGAGATTTGACGAGATTGATTTTGGAGGAGGCTCATAACTCTAAGTATTTGATTCATGCAGGTGCTACAAAGATCTACCGTGACTTGAAGTAGCACTATTGGTTGGTTAGGATGAAGAGAGACATTGTTCAGTTTATGTCTCGGTGTTCAAATTATTTGCAGGTCAAGTATGAGCACCAGCAACCCGATGGTTTGTCTTAGAGTATGCCCATTCTTGAGTGGAAGTGGGAGATGATTTCATGGATTTCATTGTTGGGTTGCCCAAGACTTTGGGCAAGTTTGATTCTATTTGGGTCATTGTTGATAGGTTGACCAAGCCCGCACATTTCATTCCAGTTAAGACGACATACAATTCTTAGAACTTGGCTAAGATTTATATTTTTGAGATTGTTCGTCTGCATGGGGTACATATTTTTATCATTTCAGACTGGGGTACTCAATTTACTTCTCATTTCTGGCGGACTTTGAAAAAGGAGTTGGGTACTCGCTTGTATCTTAGTACAACATTTCACCTTCAGATGGACGATCATTTCAAGCAGACCATTTAGGTTTTGGAGGATATATTACGAGTCTGCGTGATTGTTATTAGTGGTCACTAGGATCACTTCTTACCTTTGGCAGAGTTTGCGTACAACAACAATTATCACTACAGCATTGATATGGCACCATTTGAGACTTTATATGATAGGAGATATTGCTCTCCGATTGGGTAGTTTGATACATTCAAGGTGAGGTCTTGGGGTACTGATCTATTGAGGGATTTCTTAGAGAAGGTGAAGGTGATTCAGGATAAGCTTTTGGGAGCTCAGAGTAGATATAAGGAGTAAGCAGACCGAAAGGTCCGAGATATGGAGTTTATGGTTAGTGACATGGTTCTATTGAAGGTTTCACCTATGAAAGGCGTGATGTGATTTGGAAAGAGAGGAAAGTTGAATCCGAGGTATATCAGACCTTTCAAGATTCTTTAGAGGGTTGGTGAGATGGAATATGAGTTGGCTTTACCACCAGGTCTTGCAGGTGTCCATTCAGTGTTCTATGTTTCAATGCTAAAGAACTACCATGCCGATGGTTCCTATATTATCCAGTGGGACTCTGTATTGCTTGATAAGAATTTAGAGTTTGAAGAAGAGGCTGTGGCCAATTTGGATAGGCAGGTGAGAAAGTTAAGGTCCAAAGAGATTGCTTCTGTGAAGGTTCAGTGAAAACATCGTCCTGTTGAGTAGGAAACTTTGAAGACATAGTCTGATATGAGAAACCAATACCCTCAATTTTTTACTACTTCTGGTACATTTCCCCATTTCATTTCTCTCCATTCGAGGATGAACGTTTGTTTAATTGGTGTCTGATGTAACTACCCGTTCAATCTTTTTTTAGGTGTGGCTACCTATGCGGAGGTTGTCTCACAAATGCGAGCCCTGAATGTCTGTACGGTTTCTGCTCCTGCGGAGACTTTCTCGGAGAGGCGATGGCGCCTCTGTGGAGTTCATTCTACCATAACGCGTATGCGGGATGTTTAATTACCTCGCCACGGCGGACCTTCCTCCCCCATAACGTGACAGCACCCGTGAGATCGATTCTGCGAGTGCGGAATCACTATTCAGTCAGTTCTTAAAAGCCCTAAAATGATCCCACTTTCCCAAAAATCTTCATCTCGAGATTGGAGCATGATTGTGGGAGATTTTCTTGAGGAGTTCAATTTGGTTCTTCATTTGAGGTATATTTTCACCCCTTTTTGATTATTGTTGTGTTTTAAATCCTAGATTGGATTTTATTTGGGGAAAATGAGTTCTTATGTTCATGATAGAATACAAAGGAATAAAGCCTTGATTTGAGGGTGTACTATGAATTAGATGATCTTGATATAACGATTTAGTATTGCTTAATGTCAGATGATAATGTTGTAAGATTTAATTTGATCATGGAAACCCTTTTCAATTTGGGGGAAATTCTAGGGTTTGGAATTTGGGTTTTTGGGTAAATCTTGCTATTGAGGGTTCAATTGGGGTTAGTTTTCCAATTAACTTTAGGATATGACTACTTAGTATGTAATTATGTTATTTGAATAATAAAGTTCAGATTTTGGCACCGTGAGCCCGGGGTTGGTTTTAGATGTCTTTTGGTATGTTTAATGACTAAGTCCTTGTATATTTATTAGCTTAATTATTAACATAGAGTATATATATGTTAGACTATGATTACTACGATGAGCTGCGGAAGGGCAAGGCGTGAGGGTTGACCGTTCGTGGCTCCTGCTATGCTTTGAGGTAGTCTACGGTTTTTCTTTTGTAGACTTTGATAGAAGTAGGTAGAAGTTATAAACGTTGAGGCGTATTGGGCTTGTTGAAGGTCCCACCTTAGCAATTGTGATAAACGCTTGGTGGGTACTAGTGTTGCACTGTGATAATAAGTGATTTGGAGAATCAGTCTTAAGCTGATTCTGACTGCTGTTGTTTGGGCTTGTCGCCATTATGTGGGCACATCGCGATCCTTGATATTGTGTGTTTATTTATAAATTACATGAATTATGTGTTAATGAATTTTTGAAAGCATGTGATATTCATATCTATACTTGATTGCATCTCATACATTCTGATTACTTGCCTTGGATTGTCATTTGCATTCATACACTCATGGTTATGATGATATTAAAATATGAGTGACATGGAAATGATATGGATCCAATGAGATCAAAAAGGTAAGTTGTTCTATGAGATGGTTGGAAATGCTGATATGATGATTATACGTGGAGGGATGGGTTTCATGCCTGCAAGGGATGTTATTACAGCCAAGAGCTGAGATCCGTTGAGAAATTCTGAATGAGTATATGGACTTCGCGGGTCCCCCATGGGTGTGCAATTCATGTAATTTAAATGCCTATATCTGGAGATAAAAGGTACATGGAATATGCATTGCATTCATATCATACACATATTACTCCATTGGTTATCTGTTGATTGGTAAAATGGTTAGTGAGACTTGGATGACTTCTTGATAGAGTGCATTGTTAATTGATCACTTGATACTTGGATTATTGGTTATTGAAATCATCTGTAAATGTGGTGACTTACATAATTCATGAATCCTTGTATGAACAAAGTGACTTAGTTTATTCAGTGAACCATTATGTGAACAAGGTGACTTATTCGATTATGAAACTGTTTAGTATAGGATAACTTGAGAGTTAAATCAATATTTAGTTATGTTATGTATCTTCCATCGTTGTCGGCCTATGATTCCTACGGGGGTATGTTATGTATTCATGCTACACTTGCTGCATTTTTTTTGGATGCAGATACATCACCTTCCACTAGTTCAAGACTACGTGGCTGAGTCTGACCTGGCAGATTTTCAATATTCAGGGTGAGGATGCTTCCTTCTAGCATGTCCTGGATGCCACTATCTCACTTTTGTCTTTTATTTATCTGAGAGAAATGTTTAGACATTTCTAGACATTGGCTTATGTTATCCTTTTATCAGACTTGTATTCAGTTAGAGCTCTTGTATTGTTGACCAGATTTTGGGGTTGTATTGCTATATTCAAAATTATTTATACTTTTATATTATGATTAGTCAGTTTATTTAAGTATTTTGTTATTCCGCATTTCTTACCTCATTATGTATGTTAATTGGGAAGTGGTTCGCCTATTGGTGGGAACAACGAGGTGCCACGATTCTGTAAAAGAGGTCATGACACAAAAGATAAAGAGATTGAGGGTGAGTGAAGCGACAAATTTAGAATAAAAAGAGGAAGGACACGTAGAATAAAATAAGTGAGTTTTCACAAGAAAAGTGTGAAGAGTTAGAAAAGAAATGAGAGAAAACAAAGAGGGGAAACAAAAGATGAATGATAATTCTCCTTATTCTATCACGACCCAAAATTTCATCGGCTGTAATGGAACCTACACCTACCTCGGTAGGCGAACCATAAATCACTTTTGAAATCATTATTTGATTATTAAGAAAAAAATTAAAGTAAAATATTTAATTAGTCATAAATAATGTCTCATGCTCATAAATTGTGAAAAATAACAAGTACACCCCCAAAATTTGATGTAATATCTCATACTTTTAGAGTTTGAACCACTCGACATATCTGAGTAGACTCGAGCCCCTAAAAATTTAATTTCTATTCAAGTTTTTATGTTAAGGTTTGAAGTAAAGAAAGTTATTCAAGAAGTCGACTAAAAGTTCATCAATAGTTAAGTTTGTAAATTGGTTCGTCGTAGGGTCATTTTTAAACAAGCATAACTTCCAGTATATATGGAGTTACAGGATGATCTACCTACCATATGAAAGGTTATGAGTCTACTTTCTAACATATCAAATTATTCATCAACACGAGTTCAGGATAAAAAAGTTGTGTGCAATTTACCACGTGACTGCACGGCCGCTGAAAGACAGATTTTGGACATCACACCAACTAGTTTCACCTATGTGTTTCGCCTGTGTGCTTCACCTATGTAGTTCACCTACTAGCTTGAGAAAGGTGGTGTCCATTTAATTCCAAGTTTATCTCTTTATTTCCATTTTTCACTCTCTCTTCCTCAAAAGCATTACCATGGCCGTCCCTCTTTTCTTCCAAGCTTCCAAAAGATGATTTTCTCTCTTTCAAGGTAGTTAATGCTAATTTTAAGCTCGGGTTCTTCTTCCCCATTGATCATGTGG
Source organism: Anisodus tanguticus (assembly GCA_034509755.1). Lineage (NCBI taxonomy): Eukaryota > Viridiplantae > Streptophyta > Magnoliopsida > Solanales > Solanaceae > Anisodus > Anisodus tanguticus. Next base: position 24,135,057 of record CM067550.1, on the reverse strand, counting down.
TGCTTGAATTGATTCTTCTGTGGTTATAGTTGTTCAAAGGTTACTTCAAGGTGAAGTAAAGTAAATAAATTAATGTTTTTTGGCAACCAAGATATGATCTTTCATCTACGGTCTTGTATGAGCTCGTATGAGCATATAAGGTATGTTTTTGAGAAGAACTCACAAAACCATGAAATTTGCATGTGGATGGGTATGGAGTTGTCAAGAGACAATTCACGGATCATGATGACACCTACACTATCCCCCAGTAGGCGAACAATCCCAAAGATATCTAATCGATTGAAAAAGGAATTGCGGAAAGGTTAAATACATCAAAGTACATTTCAATGTCTTCATATATATTAAAATATATCAAAGTATATATATATATATATATATATATATATATATATATATATATATATATGCGGAAAGATAACTTAGTCAAATACAACCCCAAAACATGGTCTAGCTTATACACGAGCTTCTAATAGAATACACAAGTCTTATAAATACAAAATTTAAAAGTTGTCTTGGAAATGTAAATAGACTTAATAAAATGAAGATAGGTCCTGGATTGTGGATCCGAATGGTAGCTCACCCTAGAATCTGGAATAGGAGAACCTCGGGATTAGTCACGAGGCATGGAACTGGAGCACGTATCAGAATTTACACTGAGTGCAACAAGTGTAGTATGCGTACAACCACTAGTACTCCGTAGGTATCATAGGCCGACAACGAAGAAAAACCACATAAAGCATATAAAGATTGAACACCCAACACGTAATAAACTGACTCTGCTAAACATCTTAACTACGACCAATAGTCATGTTTCCACATAAGCAACAAGTAAGCATGTAGTCAAATAGGAAAATAGTATAATGAATCAATGTAATGCATTGGCCAAGACCTATCCTGATACACACATGCTATAGGCCATGCCATATAGTCATGACACATGGAGGACTTGTGAGGTCCATATACCTGTCACTATATCGCCGGGGCAAATTCCCATTAGAATGTGACCACTCACTATACTGCCCAACTTTATCACCGGGTAGTGAGAACCTCACTTTACCACCCGTCTTTACCGCTGGACTGTGAGAACACCACTCTTACATTCATCCTGACATTTTAGACCATCTCATATTCCATTTTATACAATTCAACCATCAAGTATATAAATAAGGATGGAATATAGCGTGCGTGATTCCATATACAAACAATATCATGAATATATGAAATGGACATGCGAGTGTCATGCAATTACATAATATCAACTCAATTTTAAGAATGATTCCTCTTTCATGAATTAGATGAGATATAGAATGATGAAGGTAACAAGGCCATAATCACAAGTTAACTCAAACATGACTATCATATCCCACATAAACAACAATCATATCAAGCAAGTGGATTTAACACCACCTCCATTGCCCGAAGCCTCAACATGCACTCCCTGTCAAAACACAATTCTTTTCCATAAACTATCCATACAAATACACCGATACCCACACAAATGCTCATCACAGTCACTAATGTGGGACCCCCTTTCATGTTCAATACCATTTCAGTATTTATAAACTATATACGTCTTTCAATCACAGTCTTAAGAGTAAATTGTAACTTACCTCGTAAGACAAGAGGGAGCCACGAACCCTCAAAATTGAGACTTCTCTTTTCAAAACACCTCAGAATATTAAATTCTATCAAATATGAACTCTACATTAAATGCGAGTTTGTAGACACCCATATTGACTAGTTAAAGATCCGGGTAAGAATCGCCCCAAAAAGGGACCCGAACTCATGTTGAAGAAATCATAATTTTATTTTAAAATAGAAACACCCACTATCCAACTAACTCAAATCTAGGAAAATCCAATCAGAAAGCTATAATCTTAACATTCAATTTCCCTTTTTCCAAATCTTACCTTAGGTCTAAAACCCCTCAATTTCCCATCAAAAGCATGAAAATCAATCTAGATAACGGATTTAACCAATGGGAACTACTAAAATAGATATTAGGATCTTGCCCCCATGAAGAATTGAAGTCCTAGCACTTGAAATCACCTCCAACCGAGCTCTCAAACTTAAAATATGGTGAGCATTGAGTTTGGACTGCAAAGACCATCTCTTAGAAATGTCTGTTGTTGAAATATGTATCCAAGGAATGCATTTGAGCCTTTATTACATTTCCAAGAACCTAAGCCACAAACATTTAAAAAAATTGGCTACACGAGCACACAACATGAAGTTGAGCATTGTGACTCATGGAAAGACTTTGCTAGTTTTTTATCCGAGTAATGAAGAAAAAAGAATTCAAGCTTTCATCGAAGCACAAAATGAAAGAAACTATAGTGGTAGGAGCAACATATATAAAATAATCCACTAAAAATGAAGAGAAAGTTATAAGTCAACATCCTCTAAGAAAAGTGTCATCCAACCTTGAAGGAGTTAGAAGCAAAAACTTACCCTTTCCTAACTCTGATGTCCCTTAAATTCTTGATGTTGCTAGCCAAGAAGGTTATTGTACTTCACGCATCAAAACTAACCGAAAAAGCCAATAAAGTCAATGGTCCTAAGTTTTGCGAATTCTATCGCTCCATCAGTCATCCAACTGAAAAATATTTTATCCTTAAAGAGAAGATTATGATATTGGTTAGGGATGGAAAAATAATCATTGACGACGAATACATAGTCGAGGCAAACCATGCTAGTGTTTATCTTCACGATAAGAAGAGCCCGATGCCACAAACTAAAAGATATAGCCATTTTGTCGTGTCTACGAAGATTAGACAAGGAAAAGCCATGCTACAATTTGAGAGCTCTGAACCAGTTGAAGATATCAAATTAAAGGAAACTCAAAATACTTGCAAGTTCGATGACCAATCCAAAAATAAGGATAGTGAAACTTAGACATTAGTTGCTCACAAAAGCAGTAAGCATCAAAAAGCTTTAAAGAATTAAGTCCCAAAGGCAAAAGCAACCACAAATCATCTACAAACATGTCAAAGTATGAAGTAAATTTCCAAGATTTGGTTCAACAATACTTCATCACAAAGGGCTCAAAATCTAGTTACACTATTGGAGTTCTTTCCCAAGATGATCCTTCATGCATGAGGTTAAATTGCACATCACAATACTCCTCAACGCGCGATCCTAAACTGCAAGTTGCAGCGCTCCTTGACGCACTAGCCTAAATTGAAAATTGTTATACTCCTTGATTCACGAGCATAAATTGCATATCCTAATGCTCCTTGATGCACGAGCCTAAACTGCAAGTTGCTACGCTCCTTTTAGCACAAGCTTAAACTGTACATTTCAATACTCCTAGAATGCATGAGTATAAACTATGTACGACTCTTCAAAAAAATCCTCTAGGTTGAAAACCTTTAAAGAGGCGGCTAGGAAAAAGTTAGGACATAAAAACTCATTTTTCTGACCTACGGTATGGCTTGATCCTCTTCACCGAAGAATGTAGGTAGATTAGAGCATTATTCTAAGCTCAAACACTTCAGTTAAAAGAATAGAATGGCGTTATGTGATTATCATATTTATCCTTTCAAATGAGGAACCATATATGATTGAAAGAAGAAGACAATTTGCTACAAAGTATAAAGAAATATTTTATTAATTTAATTTAAAAAATATTTGATACATCAATGATTCGAATAAGAGAACGAAAAATATCTACCCATTATCCTATACAAAAACCTAAGTACAAAGGTAGTTGAAACCAAAGATTACTTCAGCTTGTCTTAAACGCCTCCATCAAGTTTGTATTATTCCTTTAAATGATAACGCCACTAAAAAAGAGTTTGTGTGGATGATCCAACATGAATTATGCCTCTATGTTCGTCATAGTTGTATCATTAAGATCAAGTAATGGATGAGTTGAAAGCACCAAGATGGTTACACATTTATTTTGCAAAAGTACGCAGAGCTGTGGTCAAGCAAGGCTGAATTACAGAAAACTTTCAAGAATTATCTGTACAAATTTAGAAGGATTTTGGACATAAATGTTTTAGAAATTATAGTTTTAGGAGTTTTCTATCCAATGGAATAGGATTCTCGTCGTTTTGACTATCCTACTCCGAGTTATGAATTTTATACCATCGAAGCGTAAAGCTGAAGAGTTGAGCAAGGCAGAATTCGAGCTAACTTTCAATCTTTATTAATTTGTTCGTGATTTTTATATAGATTTTAGTTTTGGGAGATCAATTTCCAACGGAATAGGAATCTTTTTATATCAGCGCTCCCACTCCGAGTTATGAATTTTCTACCGCTGAAGGGCAAAGCTGAAGAATTGAGCAAGGCAGAATTTAAGTTGACTTTCAAATATTATCTGTATAAATCAAGAAATCATTTAGCTGTGATTTTTATAAATATTATAGTTTTGGGAGTTCTCTTTGCAACGGAATATAAATCTCGTCATTTCGGTGCTCCCACTCTAAGTTATGAATTTTCTAGTCTCACTGAAGCGCAAAGCTGAAGAATTGAGCAAGACAGAATTTGAACTGACTTTGAAACATTATCAGTCAAATATAAAATGCTTTTGGTCAACAGAAAAGGAATCTCATCATTTCAGCGCTCCTACTATAAGTTATGAATTCTTCTGCAAAAGTACACAGAGCTGTGGTGCTAAAATGGTAGTCTGGCATATCGGATTCAAAATTATTTGCGAGATGCACATAAGGAATTTTTAGCTAAATTTGTTATATGTTGTAGGTCTTGGCATCTAATTTCTATATAAAATAAATTGCTTGCAGTTTGAGTGCTTGTGCAATAAGATATTCATTTTTCAACAACACTACGCTAAGCTATAAAGTCAACATACATCTACTTGGTATGATATCGAGACCATTTCTATTCCATATGGGGGAATCATCAACGGACTTTGTGTACTTTCTTGCTATGGCTGCAAAAATAAAAGATACTCCAAATGTCTTTCAATAAGCCGCAATGATGGGACACTTCATGTACTTCTCCGCCAAATCTTGAAGGATGAAACACTCCATATATTCTGCCGTCAAGCAGTGAGAAGGTTGCTCAAAGATCTTCTTCAAATTGAAAGGAAGGTATCATTACACACCAAAGCTTGACAGATGAGATTGTTCACAAATTAACTAGCTCGCCAAGCTCAAAAAGGGATACGCCAAGGGTCAGTATCGCCAAACTGTAAGGATGAGATTCTCCATATGTTTGCTCACCGAGGTTGGAAAGGGCTACACCAAATTTTTCTCTCGCCATGCTAGCACCATATGATATCTCGCTAAGGATGAGAAGGAGGTCCAAGTGTCTCTCTTTCAAAGCCACAAAGGTAGATGCGCTGCCAACTTGCTCGCCAAGAATGGAAAAAAGGACTACTTCAAAGGTCAATCCTGCCAAGGCCGCAATGAAAATGGAGGCTGCAAGTTGTCTTCACTAATGCCACAAGGGAGGTAGATTTTCCAAGTGGTCTCTCGCCAAGGTAGCAATGAAAATTGAAGAAGTAAATAGCCTCAACCAATTCCGCAATGAAGGTGGAAGGTGAACCACCATGTCACACCCTAACCTAGGTGAGGCGTGGCTGGCACCCGGTGCCGTAAAGGCTCTAGAGAACAATTATGTAACTCATAGCTATTGAGCGTAACCAAGGTACACATAGGCCAACTGGGCCAAATATATCTTTACTATACGCTACTGTGGTCCGAGAAATCCTATGTAAATACTAATGCTGGGAAATCTCAAGAAATCATAAAATGGGGGCTAAAAAGGCCACTGGTATACTGAACATACTGAACTTATGTCTACAAAGCCTATAAAGATAAATGACATCAAATGTGGTCAGGATAGGGCCTCAGCCTACCCATAGTCTGTACAAAATACCTACTGCCAGACCTTTAGACTCGGGTGAACTTTGGAAGAGATGGAGTCTTACCGATCCTCCGTTGAATCCCAATCTACTCGACTAGGCAAACTCATCGAACTGATTAACTGCATCTGCAGGCATGAAATCTAGCACCCCAGCAATGAGACATCAGTACAAGGAAATGTATCAAGTGTGTAAGGCAGAAAAAAATCTTAATACATATAAACTCTGAAGTTAAAGAATATGAGTAAATATGATGGAAGTCTCTGCTGAAGATCTTGGAGGGGAATGAACATACCACCAACTCTAGATCGACTTACCTAATCTCTGTCGCCGGGACCACTTGGACCCTCTGTTTACCTATACAATCTGTTCTGTCTCGGCTCTATATACTATCCTTACTATATCTGATTTCTGATATTTATTACTTTACTATCTACCATACAATCTGAACACAATATTTCAGCCTTGAAATGGATCTAGAGTGTAAGTGCATGGCCCCGAAGGCAAGTGTATTCGAATGTCCTGAAGGCAATCTATATTTGTATATCCCCAAAGGCAAGCGTGCGTCTGTATAGGCCCGAAGGCAATGCTCATATATGTATAGCCCCGAAGACAATCTGTATCATATCCCCAAAGGTAGTGTCAATATCCCCGAAGGCAAGTTCATACATAAACAACAAGGAATCATCTGTAGACTAAGTATCTACGTACATAATTCATAGCTCGTCTAGAGCTTTCTGTAACCCACAGTTCGTACTTACTATCTTGCGAGCTACTCTGCTATCTTTAGAGAGTCTTGGACTATCTTATCTTTCATCTAACTATCTTGTTATACTACTCGATTCTTTTCTTTTATTACTCGTATATCTCTACCTTTCTTAAGTCTGAGAGGTACCTTATATACTCGTGTTCTATATCCTTTTAAGTGACTCATTATGTCGCACTTCGTACCCTATTTCTCTTGTCCTTAGGGAGTCTCTTACTCCTCTTCAAATATACGTACACGCTCATCTTTCTAGGCTGTTATGATCTCATCTTCTAGCTAGTATAACTTCATCCTCTTTTTACTTATGTTCTATTATTGACTCCTTAGCTTGTTTCTTCAGAACTCTTAGCTTACATGTAGATAGCTTATGAATATCTTGGAGGCACCACTAGCTCTTTCTTCTTGGGACTTACACGGGAACTCTATGCAAGTCAATTCCTTTAACTCTTAGATAGTCTCAATCTGTCACTAAGAAACATAGGGGCGAACTAGCCCCCTTCGGCTTCTAGTAAAAAAGATATATCTACGGATTCATGCTGGAAATAAATAAAAAAGGATAGCACTTATATACCTTGAAAAAAGAGCCTTCGATGACAACACTGCAATCTACCTCCTCATCATCCATCTACACCAACAAACAACACTCATGACAACAAGGAGGGAGGTACCACTAGCTATCGAGTGACGTGCTATCTTTATGGCAAATCGGACAACATCTCCCCCTTCTCTTACCTTCTTCATATCAAGAACAACCTCCACAATAACAACAACAATAAAGATAACTTAGTCTTTTTAATTTCCAGTCATCCAATATCAAGGAATTACTCTCAAACAACTTATAGTTTCATTGACATGGAACTCAACTTCCACATACTTCCTAGTACCTTTTCTCTTTAGCTTTAATGAAATTCTTAATCTCCAATATCAATACTTATACAAGAACTGCAACATCATAAATATCATATCTAAGCTAGTTTCCATAAGTTATAACTACTACAAGGTATTCTTATTGCTTCAAAACAACCTAACAATAAGACAACTTCGTCTCTTCTTTCTTCAAGCTCTAGCTCATGATTCTTTATCCAAACAACTCATCCAACACAAGATTAATATTAAAAAAAACCAATAGGGTGTTATACATACAATATCTAGCAGGTTTGACTTGAACTCCAAGCTCAACCTAGTTCACAACAATCCTTAACTTCATATGAACATCACACAAGCTTCTTCTTGTGATTTCCAACCTCTTCATGCTAAACTTGGATTGATTTACTTTGTAATGAATCTTGAATCATCAAAATATGTTGGGGGACATATTAGGGAGTGAAAGGACTTATCTTGGTCGAAAATAATGAGAAATGAGGCTTCCATCGCTTAAATAGGCAAAGAAAGTCATCCACCGCTTGAGAAATGTGGCCCTTTTACATCGCACATGTCTATATGCGGGCCCATATGCGACTGCATCCTTTTCCAAAAAAATCCATAACTTTTGGTTTCTGATATGCGGCCCTATCTGTGAGGCGGATCCCATCTGCCATGCGAAACTCTTAGCGTCTCACTCTTACTTCGTCAAACTTCATCGAGGGATGATTTCTTCCATCCCAATGACCTTCATCCTTCTATACTCCTTCGTAACATCCATCTAAGTCATAAGGGACCCTCAGAAAGGACCTCGAATCACCAGCTCATGCTGTCTAACCATGTCCTCATCCATATACAAAACTCTAGGGTATAACATCCTTCCCCCCTTAGGAACATTCGTCCTCAAATATTGGGCATTACATGCCTAGCTATCTCATAATTGCGACTGTGCTCACACCAAGGTCTCTTACCTATGGTCATCACCCACGCACGACTATCACTTCTAGATTGATGCTTAATCACTTTCTAATTCAAGCCTAGGTAATTTATTCTAATTTCACTTAATACTTATAAGATGGGCCCTCTCTTGGCCCTCAATGTGAAGTCTCTTATTGAAAGTCGTCATCTGCCCATTGTTATCCTGATCCTATCCTTTGTGTATGTCCTTCATCCATGACTTACCGTAATTGACTCCTCTGGTTGTATTCTTGTCTCTTTTAAAATCTTCTACTAAGCTAGATACCTTATACTCTCTTTGCCTTACTCATTTCATTTATCAGAGCTCCTACTTTTGTCTTATGATATTCTCACAACCCAACATCGTCCAAAGGTCTCTCTACTAATGTTTTGACAGGCTTCTGCCTTGGCTCTCTGGATGGCGATACTCGTTTGGTCTACAAACATCTCTTCACAATACTTATCGAATAAGAGTTCCACATTGACTCCATATGAATCATCTCTATATGGTACGATCTGGTCAGAAAGAAGGGTAACCAATCCTAAATGTCTTGTAGCCTCATGTTTATAAATATGTTGCATAATATATCAAGAAATAAGACTTTACTAAACACAACTTTGTAGACTCCCTAGGACTGAACTGCTCTGATACCACTTTGTCACACCTCAACCTAGGTGAGGCGTGGCTGGCACCTTGTGCCGTAAAGGCTCGAGAGAACCATTGTAAGTCATAGCATCACTAAGGTATACATAGGCCAACTGGACCGAATTTATCTTTACTATACACTACTGTGGTCTAAGAAAGCCTCTATAAATACTAATGATGGGAAAACTCAAGAAAATATAAAATGAGGGCCGGCAAGGCCACTGATGTACTGAACCTACTGAACCTATGTCTACAAAGCCTCTAAAGATAACTGGCATCAAAAGTGGTCCAGACAGGGCCTCGACCTACCCATAGTCTGTATAAAATACCTGCTACCTGACCTCTAGACTCGGCTGCACCCTGGAAGAGATGGAGTCTTACCGATCTTCTGCTGAATCCCAATCTAATCCACTGGGCGAGCTCATAGAACTTATTAGCTACATCTGCAAGCATGAAATACAACAACCTAGCAATGTGACGTTAGTACGAAGATATGTACCAAGTATGTAAGGCATAAAATAATCTGAATATATATAAACTCTGAAGCTAAAGAATATGAGTAAACATATTGGAAGTCTCTACTGAAGAATAAGGACGGGAGTGGACTTACAACCAACTCTATATCGTCTTACATGATATCTGTCGCTGGGATCGCTTGGCCCCTCTGTTTACCAATACAATCTATTCTATCTCGACTCTATATACTTCCTTACCATCTCTAGTTTCTGATATTTATTACGTTACTATTTTGCATATAATCTGAACACAATATTCTGGCCTCACAAGGGATTCAATGTGTAAGTGCATGGCCCCAAAGGCAAGTGTATCCAAATGGTCCCGAATGAAATCTATATATGTATAGCCCCGAAGGAAAACATGCGTCTTTATAGCTCCGAAGGCAATCTATATATGTATAGCCCCGAAGAAATGCACTTATCTGTATAGCTCTGAAGGCAAGTGCATACATATACAACAAGCAATCATTTGTAAACTAAGTACCTACATACATACTTCATAGCTCATCTAGCAGTTTCTGTAACTCACAGTTCATACTTACTATCTTGTGAGCTACTCTGCTATCTTTAGGGAGTTTTTCACTATCTTATCCTTCGTCCAACTATCTTGTTATACTAATCGATTCATTTCTTTTATAACTCGCATATCTCTACATTTCTTAAGTCTGAGAGGTACCTTATATACTCGTGTTCTATATCCTTTTAAGTGACTCATTCTATCGTACTTCGTACCCTATTTATCTTGGCCTTAGGGAGTCTCTTACTCCCCCTCGAATTTACATACACGCTCATCTTTCTAGGCTGTTATGATCTCATCTTCTAGCTAGTATAACCTCATTCGCATTTCACTTATGTTCTACTACTGACTCCTTAGCTCATTTCTTCGGATCTCTCTCTATTCGGAACTCTTAGCTTACATGTAGATAACTTACGAATATCTTGGAGGCACTACTAACTCTGCTTCTTGGGACTTACATGGGAACTCTACGCAAGTCAATTCCTTAACTCTTAGACTATCTCAATCTGTTACTAATAAATATAGGGGAAAACTAGACCCCTTAGACATCTAGTAAAAGTGATATATCTACGGATTCATGCCGAAAATAAAGAAAGAAGGAATTTCCTTACATACCTTGAAAGAGACCTTCAACGACAACACTTTAATCCGCCTTCTCATCATCCATGTAAAATAACAAACAACACTCATGTCAACAAGGATGGACATAACAGTAGCTATCAGAAAACATCTCCTCGGTACTCTTACCTTCTCCATATCAAGAACAACCTCCACAATAACAACAACAACAACAACAACAACAACAACAAAGAAAACTTAGGCTTTACGATTTCCAGCAATACAATAACAAGGAATAACTCTCAAATAACTTATACTTTCATTAACATGGAACTCAACTTCCATATACTTCCTAGTACCTTTTCTCTTTAGCTTTAATGAAATTCTTAATCTTCAACACCAATACTTAGACAAGCACCAAAACATTATAAACATCATATCTAAGCTAGTTTTCATAAGTTATAACTACTATAAGGTATTATTGTTACTTCAAAACAACCTAACAACAAGACAACTTCATCTCTTCTTTCTTCAAGCTCTATATCATGATTCTTTATCCAAACAACTCATCGAACAAAAAATTAATATTAAAAACAACCAAGAGGGTGTTATACATACCTTATCCATCAGGTCTGACTTGAATAGCTCACAACAATCCTTAACTTCATATGAACATCACACAAAATTCTTCTTGTGATTTCCAACATTTTCATGCTAAACTTGGATTGATTTACTTTGGAATGGATCTTGGATCTTCAAAATATGTTGGGGGGGGGGGACCTCTTAGGGAGTGAAGGGACTTATATTGGTCGAAAGTAATGAGAAATGAAGCTTTCACCGCTTAAATAGGCAAAGAAAGTCGGCCACCACCTGAGAAATACAAACCCTTCCGCGTCGCATATGGCCATATACGGGCCCATATGCGACTGCATCCTCTTCCAGAAAATTCCTCAAATTTTGGCTTCTGATATGCAGCCCCATTTGCGAGGCGGATCCCATCCGTGATGCGAAACGCTTAGCGTATCACTCTTACTTCGTCAAACTTCATCGAGGGATGATTTCTTCAATCCCAATGACTTCCAACCTTCTCTACTCCTTCGTAAACCCTTAGCGTATCACCTGGTTTTTCAGCCAGGTATTGGGCATACCTAGCTGGGTGAAACATTTGTACGTGTCTCATTAAACCCCCTGTCCCACCCTGACCTTTTCCCATTTTAAATTTAAAAATATTTTTACAAATTTGACATCTAACTACTTGATGCTCTACATCCCTATCAAAAATATTCCATGCATCTGATTTTAATTTTTGTTGTGGTGGACCTCGTCTTATACTAGGGGAAATATGAGGCATTCCAGTTGGAGGTGCACTAGTGGGTGTGTCATCTAGATTAGTCGGTGTGTCATCTAGATCAAGTGGTGTGTCAGCTAGATTATCTTCTAAATTAAAGTCTTGTTGAGTTTCAGAAAATAGCTCCTCGTTTAAATCTAATGGTATTGCAGGAAAATGTTCAGTATCAAAAAAATCATCCTGTCTCGGAATAGGATGACTAGAAGAAGTACCACTTCCTTTGTTACCCCTACTAGAGGAAGCCTTACCCTTAAACATACCTTTAAGTCCTTCCATTTTAATTATGCTAATAAATAGTTAAAGATAATGAAATTAAGTGCGCTAATTAAAATAAAGAAATAATAATAATTTAATGAAGGAACAAATGTACCAAACGCCGACGTAACGTCGACCTGTAATCGAGAGGTTGAAAATTGAAACTTTGCTCGATGGATGACCCTCAAGCTAGTTGCCAACTTCACTCCCAAATGAATAAATAAAATTGAATATTTAGTACACAATGTAGACTTGTAAAGAGATTAGAGAGATTGTAGGAAGATTTGTGAGAAAGATGAAGAGAAAATGAGGTATTTATAGTTGGGAAATTGGGTTAAAGTGTAAATATAATATCTTAGGGGTTAAAAATAAATATTAAGGGGATATGGGGGGTTGGGGGAGGCCAAAAATGTCCGTTCCACAACGGCCAAAATATAAAATGGTCATTGTGCAATGGCCAAAATATAAAATGGCCGTTGTGCAAAGAGGGGGGGGGGTTATCGGGCGGGACATGGGGCCGGACCGGGGCTGGAAGTACTGTAGCAGGACGAGACACTGCGGGACTAGCCGAGGTCCCGTCCCAGTTCGAGTCTCGTTACCGATTTTATTTTTAATAGTAGGGTAGGGGCGGGACCGGGTTGACCCGCCCCACCCCGTTGGCCAGCCTTATTTTAATCCTCTTATGAACTCTAGGTTATTTTTACCCAAACAAGGAAGTAAGCCTAAATTCTAGCATATATTCATGATAAAGGAATAGAAAAGGGATTGAAATCTTACCCCAAGAGGAACAATGATGAAAACCTTCAATATTCACCTCCCCACCGAGCTTAGGTCTCCAACTTTAGAAATGGGAAAAGTGATTTCGAAATAGGCATTAGATTCTAGGTATGGAAGCAAAATCGACATCGCCTAGGTAGATCTCTTCAACGGAAAATAGGCCGCCGAGGCGGAACAACTTAATGTACTTCAAGGGCACTGAAGTAGAAAAAATAACATCAGAGGCGGGTCGCCACTGCGCAATCAAGTCTATAGTAGCGGACCTATCCAATCCCATAATGGTCTGCATCTGCGAGTCAACCTCCACAAAAGTGGCTAAGGACCCAGTTGGTGCGGCACACTAGAAATCAACAATAGGAAAACATAGCAAATTCTCTATCAAACATCCGAAACATTCCCGAGAGCCCTCAGATACCAACCAAACATGCTATCCCAGGATAAACAATTCTATGAACTCACTCGCGTACTAGGAATTCTCATACGACCGAGCTAAGACTCGCTTTTCTATGAAAACACCCAAATTACTCGAGTTTCACAATTTTACAATAAATGGCACAAGATACATCCAAACACCTCGGGAAGCAAACCAAATACTAAAATAAGTCACAAATAACGCTCTGGACCTATCGAACATGACGAAACTCAAAAATGAACCCATACACTCAAACATCAACTATTGATCAACCCATTTTTAATTATTTAAGTTAAAAGCCACTAATTTACTCAAAACCAACCAATACTCACCCAAATATCTTGAGAACTTCTCCACTCATCCATGTAATCGAGATACACTCTAATGATACTAGAGGCAGGGTCGATAGGTGAAAAAGAGTAAAAAGCCTAAACGACAAAACAGATCGTTACATCAGATACTAATTAAACAAACGTTCGTACTTTAATGGAAAAAGGAAAATATGTGTAACATCTTAGGTCTCCATACTAGTTCTTGGCTCATTATAAGGAAATGAATCAAAACTCAAAAGGTTCCACGTTTGGGGAAAGTGGCTGAGGGGCCTACATCAAGCAACCATAACCCCGTGACTAAATGAGAATTTGGAAAAACTTCCTTAATGAAAGTTGTAGTACATTAAAATAACTTCTCATCCATATAAAGAACAAGACAAACGGAGGTCAGTAGAAGAGGTTATGCGCATTACAAAAATGGTGAAGGAACCACGCCAAGCCGCACTAGCCATGTGTCGCACATGAGGCACATCTGTGTTGGCCATGCATTGTGGGCCTAAAGCAAAAAATCAATGCTCTAGTTTTTAGTTGGCAGAGTGTCGCTTGTTGCACGTGAAACGGGCCTAACACACAGATCAGGATTTCAGCCTAAGTTTTTTCATGCTTCACGTTTTAAGTTATATTTAAGCTTGAGATTTATTTCCCTAACTTCGCAAATTACCCTAGAGGTAGTGAGAACAATTCCTTAGCCTCAACAACCCTCCAAAGTAAGTTCTATGATAATTGTAGGATTAATTCAAGTCCCTAATTCCTTATTAACATTATTTAACCCTTCAAAATCCCTAGATATTGATTGAGTCTTATCCGTTGGAGAGAAAGCCCTAGTATTCAAATTCAAGCTATGGGGACATTGTAAAGGTATCATCTTCACCCTCTAACTAACTTTTTCATTGGATTAATGATTATAAATCATGGGTTCTTGAGATATTAGTTGATGGGTTTGATAAAGAGAATTATATGGACTATGGTATGGTTATGGATGTTGATTTTGAATTATTGTAATCATATGGGTGATGAAGAATGTTGTTAATTATACCCATTGGAGATAGTAGAGTAACCTATAAGAAAGGAAGGGTCTTTGGGTGCAGAATCACCATTAATAAGGGCTATGAAGCTTTATTCCCACCCAGTGTTTAATAAAATGCCTAAGTGACCAAAATACGAGTAAGAGTGCTAATATTGATTCCCTTTGACCCATATTGCTATAAATTGATGTTGAAAGAGGCGACGAATGTTGTGACACGCTCAAGATCAGAGAATTAAGGTATTTGAGGCTAACTCTCTATTTTTGGGAATGTTGATGATTCTCCCTACGCCATATTTTTATTGACTATTACGAATTGCCTCAAAACATAGTTATGACTTAGTTCCGTGAATAGTTGCAAAATTTCTATTCTCTAGATGTCTTAGTTTCATAATGCATTCATGATCTTCATTTCGAACATTGTGAACTCATAACATAATCACTATAGTTTTTAATGAACATATGTGATTGCCCAAGGGCACAGTCTCATGTATACGTATACTTGGACAAGGCCATTGACTAACATATTTACTTGGCCAAGGCCATAGTTTGTGTATTTATTATTGTTCCAAGGCCCCACGTAACAATATATACGTATAAATACAGTTAAAAAGGTGTTTCAGATGCAGAATAGGAAGTACTCATAACTTCACTTCTCGTGTTCATTACAGTTATCAGTTTAAGTTTTAGTATTTATCACCTATTTATTTATTTGGGCTGCCCTTTCCCGAGCATCCCGCTTATAGTTCCTTATTGCAGTTGCTTTACATACTAGTGCAATTCAAATGTATTAACTTTTCTTTCTCGGGGCCTGTATCTCCTGATGCAGGTAACGATTTACAGGGCGACGCATCATGCTAGGATCTCTAGTATCAACTGAGTTGGTGAGCCCCAGTATTTCGGGGACTTATCATTTATTTCGCAGTATTTATAGTTTATTACAGATAGTCAGGTACATTGGGGGTCTTGTCCCAGCAAATAGTTAGCATTTTAGTACTCGTTAGAGGCTTTATAGACTAAAGTAGTAGTTAGACAGAGTCTATCAGATTTTCATATTTGTCGTATTGCCACTTTTACTATGTTCCGACTTATTTAGAATTTTTTGTACTTAATGATTATTCAGTCAGAATTTCAGTAGATCAACATGTCTTAGTTTTATTCCCACATTCAGTATTGATATCACATGTTGATTCAGCTAGCCAGTTGGTTTGCTCGATCACATTTAGTCAGGCACTGAGTGTCGTGTTACGTCCAGGCCATGGTTTAGGGCTTTACAAATCTTGGTATCAGAGCGCTAGGTTAAATTATCCTAGGGAGTCTATGAAGTTGTGTATAGTGAGGTCTCTTTTATGTGTATGTGTGTGCGCCACACATATAAACAGTTGACCACCGAGACATTCATGATTGTTTCACTTCTTTCATTTTTTAGATTGTGCAGTTAGAGCAGTACTTTGAGGAATTCTTCTAACTCGTGTGAATTACGTATTTCAAAAATTGCCTACGAAGGAAAAGTACACAAAGAGGACTTCAGCTACTAGCCAGAGGGATACTGATAATGTTGCTCAGAAGGAGGACACTAGAGGGCCTGTAGAGGTTTGTACTCCAGTTCTGCTGCCTAGTTCCACTAACCCGGATGTTATAGGAGATATT
Source organism: Anisodus tanguticus (assembly GCA_034509755.1). NCBI lineage: Eukaryota > Viridiplantae > Streptophyta > Magnoliopsida > Solanales > Solanaceae > Anisodus > Anisodus tanguticus. Next base: position 24,118,606 of record CM067550.1, on the reverse strand, counting down.
TAGCTTCTCACCCAAATTGTTGCAGCATAAGCCTAATATTAGGGAATGGCTACAAATATAGGTGCTAGTGGAGATTCGTCTAGTTCCAGGATCTAGGAATTTCTATGTATGGAGCCACCGGTTTTCATAGGGTCTAGCAAGATGGAGGATCTGCATAACTTCAGTGACGTGCTTCAGAAAATTATTCATTTCATACATGCTACTGAGATATAGGCAACAGAGTTGGGAACTTATCAGTTGTAGGATCTTGCTAATATTTGGTATGAGTCATGGGAACATTCCCTTGGGGAAGATGTACCCCCAGCGACTTGGGATGAATTTGCAGATACATTCCTTGAACACTTCTAGCTACTAGAAGTAAGGGAGAAAAAGGCATTCGAATTCGAGAAGCTCCATCAGAATGGTAGGAGTGTGCAAGAGTACTACCCCCACTTTGTTTCTTTGGCTAAGTATGATCCTCACATGATTCCAGATATGAGGGAAAGAGTTAAGCGTTTTATGTGGGGTCTTGATCCCTATTTGTTCGGTGATATTTCTGCTCAAATTAGAGAAATGACCATTACTTAAATGGTTTCTTTTGTATAAGTCAATGAGAGAAGAATGAAAAAGAAGGAAGTACTTCAAAAAGAGAAAGACATGGAATTCAATAAAAGAGCTAAGTCTACAGGTAAGTTCAATCAGGGAGAATCTCAAGGAGCTGGAAATATTTAATTCTTCAAAAATAGGTCATCTGGACCTACTCCCTCTACAGCTAGTGCACCACTCCCGATGTCTAAGTTTAATTAGAGGAATCAGAATTTTAGAGCAGCAGGCTCGCAGTCTTAGGCTAGTGTAGGCCACTAAGGTCATACCAACCCTACGTGCAACAAGTATGGAAAAAGGCACGCAAGAGAGTATTGTTTGGGCAGAAATAGTTATTTTGGATGCGGTCAGCAGAGTCATTATCTAAGGATTTTCCATCACTAAGGCAAGGTACGGGTGGTAATGAGGCTCAGTCTATGAATTTAGCAGCTCCTCATAATTCTCAAGCCTAAGCAGCGCATGGTGCAGTAAAGTTTGGTAATACGAGCGGAGGTCAGAACCGCTTGTATGCACTGGCAGGTCATCAAGATATAGAGGTTCATGCAGATGTTGTCACAAGTATGCTAACAATCTTCACCTTTGATGTTTATTCCCTCATAGATCCAGGATCCACCCTATCTTATATAACCCCATCTATTGCTAAGATATTTGGGATAGAACCAGAAAAATTATATGAACCCTTTGAAGTGTCCACTCTAATCGGGGAATCATTTATATCCAGGTATGTGTATAGGGGTTGCCCAGTTAGGGTCTATCACCACACTACTGTAGCAGATTTAGTAGAGTTAGATATGGTGGAGTTCAATGTAATCATGGGCATAGATTGGTTATCATCATGTTAAACCATAATAGGATGTAGAACCAAAATAGTGAGTTTTGAATTTCCCGATGAACTAGTTTTAGAGTGGAACGGATCAAAGTAGAGCCTAAGGGTAGGTTTATTTCCTATATTATGGCCAGAAAGATGATATCTAATGGGTATATCTATTACCTAGTTTGAGTTAGGGATGCAGACACTTGGGTACCGACTCTCCAATCAGTACCAATTGTTAATAAGTTTCCAGAAGTATTTCTCGAAGATCTTCTCAAAGTTCCTTCCGATAGGGAGATTTACTTTGGAATTGATCTACTTCCCAACATAAAGTTGATATCTATTTCACTGTACAGAATAGCTTCGGTAGAGTTGAAAGAGATAAGGTTCAGTTGAAAGATCTTCTAAACATGGGATTTATAAGGCCAAGTGTTTCACCTTCGGGCGCATCGGTCTTATTTTTCCAAAAGAATGATGGGTCCTTGCATATGTGCACTAATTATTGCAAGCTGAACAAGGATACCATCAAGAACAAATATCCTCTTTCCAGAATTAATGATCTATTTAATCAACTTCAGGGTGCCCAGTGCTATTCCAAGATTAACCTTAGATTAAGGTACCATCAATTAAAAGTTAAGGAAGTTAATATTCCTAAAACAACTTTCAGGACTCGCTATGGGCATTTTGAATTTTTGGTGATGTTGTTTGTATTGACGAATGCACTAGCAGCTTTCATGGATATTATGAATGGGTTTTCAAGCCTTATCTTGATTTATTTTTCATTGTGTTTATTGACAATACCCTGATATATTCTCATAGTGAGGCGGATCATGCAAAATATCTCAGGATTGTGTTGCAGACATTTTAGGATCGCAAGCCTTATGCGAAATTTTCAAAGTGTTAATTTTGGATTAAATCAGTATCTTTTCTAGGCCATGTCATTTCAGGCAAGGGTGTGAAAGTGGATTTCCAGAAAATAGAAGCAGTAAAGAATTGGCTTAGACCTACCTCAGCATCCGACATAAGACGTTTCTTGGGTCAAGTAGGCTATTATAGGCATTTCATGAAAGGTGTTTTCTCTATCTCATCTCCGTTGAGTAAATTAACTCAGAATAAAGTCAAGTTCCAATGGTTATATGCTTGTGAGAAAATTTTCGAAGAGTTGAAGAAGAGGTTGACTTTTGCTCCAGTTTTGATGCTATCAGAGGGAACCAAGGGGTTTGTTGTTTACTATGACGCTTCAGGAGTTGGTCTTGGGTGCGTCTTATTGCAACATGGCAAGGTGATAGCTTATGCATCCAAGTAGCTTAAATCTCACGAGAAGAACTATTCGACTTATGATTTGGAGTTAGCAGCAGAGGTGTTTGCACTGAAAATTTGGCGCCACTAATTGTATGTGGTTCACGTTGATATTTTCACCGATCACAAGGGCCTTTAGTATATTTTCAAGCAAAGAGAGTTGAATCTTAGGGAGAGGAGATGGCTCAAAATTCTTAATGATTATGATGTAGATATTCTCTATTATCCAGGGAAGGAAAATGTCATAGTTGATGCTCTTAGTCGGCATTCCATGTGGAGCTTAGCTCACGTTGAGGAACACAAGAGGACCATGGTAAAGGAACTCCATCTTTTAGCTTATCTAGGAGTCCAACTTTTGGACTCCAAAGATGGTGGTGTTGTCGTTAAGAACATGGTGGAATCCTCCTTAGTAGCCGAAGTGATGGAGAAATAGTTTAATGATCCCTACTTGTTACAGCTAAAGGAGGGGATTCAGAAGAATAATATGATGACTTTTGAATAAGGGGGAGATGAGGTACCAAGGAAGATTGTGTATTCCAGATTTAGATGGGTTTAGAGAGAGTCATGTAAGAAGTCTATAATTAGGTATTCTATTCACCCAAGTTCCACAAAGATATATCATGACTTCAAAGAGATTTATTGGTGGAACGACATAAAAAAAACATTGCAGATTTTGTGGCTAAGTGTTTAAACTGTCAGCAGGTGAAAGTCGAGCACCAGAGGCCTAATGGTTTGGCTTAGAACATAGACATCATTTTTTTGGAAATACGAGATGATTAATATGGATTTCATAACAGGTTTACATCACTCTTTTCCTATTCATGATTCGATATGGGTGATTGTAGACCGACTCACTAAGTTAGCATATTTTTTTCTTGTGAAAACTATTAACTCTGCAAAATACTACGCCAAGTTATATATTCAGGAGATCGTCAGATTACATGGGACCCTAACATCCATCATCTCAGATCATGGTACCTAGTTCACATCAAATTTTTAGAGATCCTTTCAGAAGAGATTAGGCACAAGGGTGAACCTCAGTATAACTTTTTATCCTCAGACAGATGGACATGAATATCGCACTATTCAGAACCTTGAGGATATGTTAAGGGCATGTGTCCTTGATTTTAAAGGTAATTGAGATGATCACTTGCCTCTCAAAGAATTTTCCTACAATAACAGTTATCACTCTAACATTAAGATGACATCATTAGAGGCTCTGCATGGGCGCAGATGTAGATCACTAATTAGATGGTTTAAAGTTGGTGAAGAAGAATTGTTAGGACCATATTTGGTCTACATATGGAGAAAGTCAAGCTAATTTTGGAGAGCCTGAAAATGACTCAAAGTCGCCAGAAGTCCTATTCGGATGTATGTCATAGAGATTTGGAATTTCAGGTCGATGATTGGGTGTTCCAGAAAGTTTTGCCCATGAAAGGAGTTATGATATTTGGGAAGAATAGGAAACTCAGTCCCCGCTACATTGGGCCATAGAGGATCCTACGAAGGATCGGGCAGGTAGCTTATGAGTTAGAGTTACCTCGAGAGTTGGAGGTTGTACACTCAGTGTTTCACGTCTCTATGTTGAAGAAGTTCATGGGTGACCCATCTCTGGTTGTTCCAACAGAAATCATAGGAGTTAAATATAACCTATCTTACGAGGAGATTCCAGTAGCTATTCTTGACCATGAGGTTCGCAAGTTGAGAACTAAGGAAATTGCTTCGGTGAAAGTGTTATGGAGAAATAAGAATGTTTAAGAGGCTACATGGAAAGCCGAAGAGGACATGAAGTCCAAGTATCCCCATCTTTTCGAAGAGAAAGCAGAAAATGCCAAAGGTAACTAACTTTTCATTCAGGCCTTATATCATAAACTCCATGTTTTCAATATTTAGTTAGTTCTGTATCTAGTTAGTTCAGTTTTCATGCAGTGCAATATTTATTCAGTTCAGTACCTATTTGTTTAAGCATTCATTCAGTTCAGTATTCACGTGTTCGCGGCAGTTCGGTGCCCGCATATTTCCATTAGTCGCATTTATGATCCGACGTTAGCCATATAGGTAACCAGAAACATCATTTAAGGATGAATGATCCCTAGGGAAGATAATGTAACGTCTCAGGTCTCCATACTAATTCTTGGATTATTCTAAGAAGATGAATCGCAATTGAGAAGGTTCCACATTTTGTGAAAGTGGCCAAGGGGCCTACTTCAAGCAACCACAGCCCTGTGATCACATGATAATTTGGAAATGCATCTGATGTAAATCAAGTCCCATACTCGGCTCCTCAATTCAAGACAAGAAGTAGAGCTCCAAGATTGTCCAAGATTAACCATCGACACTCAGCTAAGGACTTGAAAATGTATGGGGTATGGAATGGTTTAGGAGACAACACTTGATTGTCTCAAAGAGTGGTACTTTATTCAGCCTTAAGTGTTGGTATTGGCCGAGACCTTGCTGTTAATTGTTGTCTTTAAATTCATAGGTTAAGTATTAGTTACTTAGGACATGTTAAAGGGATGTAATAACCCTTAGAGACTCACTAGGAAACATTCAATGAGGGAAATATGACTAAGCCTAGAGAAGCCTCATCACATAGTGACATGGTCAAGCGTGTACATGGAATCAAATGAGTGAATGTTCCATCTAGAAGTTGAGGTCTTCCAATTGGATAAACCGTGTATGGATTTCATTAATTGAGAACATCAAGACGCGGATTGATGAAGCCAAAGGGTTGAACAATTTACTCAATTCACAATCGACTAAAGGGCATACATCTCAACACACTCCAAGGAGTTCATTCAAGTGCTAACTAAGTATGGAAGTCATCAAAAAGGTTCTAAAACATTGTATTTGGATGTGAAACTCCCCTCTGCCGAGGACCCCTCCCCTCTTCCTTTCCCACCTAGTTGATTAAGTCTTAGTTTGTGTCTTTATGTTTTCATTCTAGAAGGGTCCTTACTCAACTGTAAAAGGAGCCCTTAGGATATTGTATGAGTCAGTTGTTGTTGATATAAAACTTGAGTGATTACTCATTTTGCTAATTCTTTCAATCCGGGATTGTATGTTCTTAGTTGGTCCTTTGGGAGGGTCGTTTTGTTCTCCGGGAGAACCACCTATCTTTTATAAGGTTTCGGTCACCCTTGCTTAGTTAGTGTTGAGCCTCGTGGTCAGCAAACCTTAACCTAGTCCTTGTGCAATTGACCACAACATATTTGGAGACCACACGAGCAATTAACTCCTCGTGTTACCATCCAAGAACCACATTTCGACAGAATTGAGACTTGGTTTGTGTCTCGGATTATTTCCAACAACCCGTATACATTTCTTATTCCAATTACTTGTTTCTCCACTCTACTATGTCCCACAACACCTCATCACCATCCTCTAAAAATACCTCCATCCGAATCTAACCATAACCCCACGCATATGCCACCAAACATATCAACGCCTCGTCCAAACTCCCTTCTCGCATATCCTCACTGTCTCGGTCAACTTCTGAGCCTTTACCATCACTAAAACACCAGAGCTCCACCACCACAGTATCCCTCACATCACCTGCAACCACCACCCAAAGCTCCTTGTCCCGACTCCTTCTATATCTACCCAAAACAGTCGCAAAACACCCCACATCTCGACTTATCGAAAACCCGAGAAATCCCACCTTCCTTGTGTATTTTTGGGTCAACTCAAAACTGCCCAAGAATCGAACCACTTACCAACTCAAATACCTATGTACTTACTTCAGTATCCTTAATGAAAGTTGTAGTATGTTGAAATACCTTTACATCCATTTAAAGACCAGGCCAGAAAGAGGTTTATACAAGAAGTTATGCGTGTTCCAAAAACACTGAAGGAACCAGGACAACCTGCGTTAGCCACGCGTTGTGCATGGGGCATGTTCGTATTTGCCATGCGTCGCTGGGCCAGAGTGGAAAATCAATGCTCTGGTTTTTAGTTTGCAAAGCGTCGCACGTTGCATGTGCGACCGGGCCCAACGCACAGTTCGGGATTTCAGCCTAATTATTTTCATGCTTCATGTTTTAAGTTATATTTAAGCTTGGGATTTAGTTTCCTAACTTCCTAAAGCTCGTAAATTACCTTAGAGGTAGTAAGAATAAGTCCCTAGCCTCAAGAACCATCCAAGGAATGTTCTATGATGATTTTGGGATGAATTCAATCCCTAATTCCTTATTAACATGTTTTAACCCTTCAAAATCCCTAGATATTGATTGAGTCTTATCCGTTGGATAGAAAGCCCTAGTATTCGAATTCAGGCAGTGGGGACATTGAAAAGGTATCATCTTCACCCTCTAACTAACTATTTTATTAGATTAATGATTATAAATCATAGGTTCTTGAGATATTAGTTGATGTTGATTCAGAATTGTTGTAATCATATGGGTGAAGAAGAATGTTGTTAATTATACCCATTGGATATAGTAGAGTCGCCTAGAAGAAATGGGGAGGGTCTTTGGGTGCAGAATCACCATTAATAAGGGCTATGAAGTTTTATGCCCACCTAGTGTTTGATAAAATGCCTAAGTGACCAAAATATGAGCAAGAGTGATAATATTGATTCCCTTTGACCTATATTGCCAGATGTTGAAAGAGGCGATGAATGTTATGACACGCTCAAGATCAGGGAATTAAGGTATTTGAGGCTAACTCTCTATTTTTTGGAATGTTGATGATTCTCCCTACGCCACCTTTTTATTGACTATTACAAGTTGCCTCAAAACATAGTTATGACTTAGTTATGTGAATAGTTGTAAAACTTCTATTCTCTAGATGTCTTAGTTTCATAATGTGTTCATGATCTTCATTTCGAACATTGTGAACTCAGAACATAATCACAATAGACTCGTGTTTGATACTAACGGGTCTCAATATAGAAACTTAGCAGGTCTAGAACACTTAAGGCTTCAAGTCTCATAATCATTTCATGAATACATGTCTCAGTTCAGTGATGTTCATTATTCCAGTAATCTCACTCCCTTAATAATATTTAATGAATATTGAACATATGTGATTGCCCAAGGGAACAATCTCATGTATACGTATACTTGGCCAAGGCCATTGACTGACGTACTTACTTGGCCAAGGCCATAGTTTTAGTATTTATTATTGGGTCAAGTCCCCACATAACAATATATACGTATAAATATAGTTAAACAAGTGTATCAGATGTAGAATAGGAAGTACTTATAACTTCACTTCTCTTGTTCATTACAGTTATTAGTTTAAGTTTCAGTATTTATCACCTATTTATTTATTTGGGCTGCCTTTCCCGAGCATCCCACTTATAGTTCCTTCTTGCGGTTTCTTTATATACTAGTGAAATTCAAATGTACTAACTTTTCTTTGCTCGGGGCCTGCATCTCCTAATGCAAGTAACGATTTACAGGATGACGCATCGACACACTAGGATCTCTGGTATCAGCTGAGTTGGTGAGCCCCATTCTTTCGGGGCCTTATTATTCATTTTGCAGTATTTATAGTTTATTACAGACTATTAGGTACGTCGGGCTTCTTGTCTCGGCAAATAGTTAGTATTTCGGTACTCTTTAGAGGCTTCATAGACTAGAGTAGTAGTTAGACAGAGTCCATCAGAGTTTCATATTTGTTGTGTTGGCACTTTTACTATGTTCTGATTTATTCAGTATCTTTTGTACTTAATGATTATTCAGTTAGACTTTCAGAAGATCAACATTTGTTAATTTTATTTCCATATTTAGTATGTTTTGATATCACAAGTTGATTCAGCCGGCCAGTTGGTTCACTCGGTCACATATAGTCCGGCATCGGGTGTCGTGTTATGTCTTGGACATGGTTTAGGGCATTACAATATGAAAGCTGACAAGTAACTAAGGATTATCCATTATATCCTCATGAAAGTCTCAACAGGCAAGAATTATACATGCAATACCGCTATCAGTCGAAACTACCTTTAACCTCGCTACAAAAACCCAAATTTCTATTCCTTCATAACTGAAATTTCTTTCACAGTTGATTCTCGAATATAAGAATTGACTCAGATCAAATTCAATGATTTGATTATAACCATACCTCTATATACGTCTGATTGATTCCACAAATACCACATTAATCTCCACAATTCTTTAGTCGTAGCCACAACTATAATCCAACCTGTACCGATATACAACCTGATTCTACTAACCTGATTTCACAACTATCAAGTCGTCCTTCATACCAATATTCCTTAGAAATATTAGTAACATGCCGCACATCCAAATCATGACTTCCTCTTTGCTAGAAAAGAAACCTTGCTTATCTAGGAGAACTTTAAGCAATTCCATTTCAAAACTGATCTTACTCACAACTAATTATGTTATTTCAAATCTTGTTAGTTCCGTAATCCAGAGTTGAAACTTTCTAGTCAAAATCCATCGCCCAATCTGCTTATGTCTTCAAATCGCCACACTACATGCACACCTATTGATTGCCTTACCGTGCCCAATCCATAGAGAATCCACTAACCACTATAGAAACCATTTATAGTCGATTGTACCTCCTCAATACCCTGCCAAGTACCAGCATAACCTATTAGAACTACTCGAATAGTTGTTGTTTTGTAAAATATCATCAATCATACTTACAAACTTCGATGAGGCCAAGCGACGCTGCCATACTGCAATTTTGAACTAAAACCATCAATTCCAAATGTTGAATTCTATCCAAGTCGTCGACTTAGTATCGAAGACTATACCTTATGATTGGAATCTTCATACTTCTCAACTTTCACTCGATACGAAAGTCTGATAAAACCCCTGAACTCTAAATACAACAAATCTTCCTTGTACTTTATCTTAACTAGACAACAACTCTGGACACCTCATCAAACCTATATTTGTAATATCTCGCTTTGCCTTAACCATGCAAAATGTATCGAATCTTGCAATTTACCAGACTTACCAATTTCTGACGTATCAACCTTACCTGGTGCATTTTCTCTTATTTCTTTAGTATTGAACTACTCATTCATGTTATTAGTCAATAATTCTTCACATAACCTACCACCAAAATCACAGGCTCTCCTCGAAAATATAAACTTAACCTTCAATTTAAGAGATTCTCAAGATTCCCTCTTATCAATCCACTCTAGACCATTCATTCAAGAATGTCGCGTAATTACCTATCTTGATACAACGCCAGTCGCCAATCCAAAACCCAATGAAACATTCATCACAACAGTTAGTCAATTACCATAGACCTACTCCTCCGAGCATATCAAACAATTTTACACCATGTGAAACATGCGAAAATAATGCCACCATAATCCACATCTAACCCAAGAAATTCCGTTGCTTTGAATCAAAATCCTCCCCTTTCTCGAAGATGTACCTTACTCACTTCAAACTAGATAAACCATGCATTTATATTAATTATTCAATTTTCCATTTTTTATTTCAATCACATTCACCACCAACGACCAGTAATTACTCACACCTATCCCAAATTGTACTGAAATACCATAGGTCTCGCAAAATAACTAAGATGATGTTGGAGATTGTAGGACACTGCATACCCACACAATTGAGAGTTTCCCTCGCCTCACTCAAACCTGACCAAGACGAGCATGCCACAAGGAAGGAGAAATGGCTGCAAAAACTGATGGCAGGGTTTGACTCGATGGACCGGAACTGGGTATGATAGGATAAAGATCCCCCCTACTATCACACCTCATGAGTGGACTCCCTGTCTTGAAATCCTTCACAGAGAAACCAAATGGATCAAATTCAATAGAAACAGAATTGTCAGTAGTGAATTTACGGACAGACACTAAATTTTTAATCAATTTGGGGGCATGAAGGGTATTTTTCAAGATAGGGGGTGGATGGGGGGGAGACAACGTTTTATGAACATACCCACGATTTGGAATAGAATTACCATTACCAACAATTATACCGCGGGGGTTACTAAAATTGGAATAAGACAAGTGCGTACCTGAATCGGATGTCATGTGGGTAGTAGCCCCGGTGTCCATATACCAATTTTGGTCCGGTGGATTTAAACCAAGCGTGTACATTGCGGCTTTAATGTCGATATGTGTTGGTGCTGCTGCGTGATGGGCTTGCGGGGGCTGAGGCCCATGCACCCCTGCTTGTGGTCTCGACCCAGACAGCTGTTGGCTGTAACTGGACCAGGCCGAATTGGGCCTGGACTGCTGCTGGGCTGGCCACTGCCGCTGGGAGGGAAACTGGCTGGGCCCAAACTGCTGTTGTAGGGCCCATTGTGGCCCCAGAACTGTTGCTGCTGCTGCTGACCACCGCGAGGACCCCACCGCCACCACCATTCTGTCGGCTGCCACCGTTCTTGCCGTCGTGGATTTTGCCATTTTTCTTATTTCCACCCTTTTTGCTGCCACTGTTGTTGCGGTTTTGGCCCGAGTTGTTCAAAATGGTAGGATACACCGTGGACTCGGTCATCATGACTACGGGAGTAGTACCGGTAGCCGCTTGTTTCTCCATGCCTGCTTCTTCTAGTGTAAGCATAGAACACGCTTGATAAAATTGCCGAATCGGATTGCTTTGCCGAAGAAGCGTTCCCACACCACTATACGCCTCGGAGAGGCCGGAAACCATTTGGAGGACCAAACGATTGTTTGAAACCGGCGCGCCAACGTTGCGAAGTTGGTTTGCCAATTCCTTTAATCTTTTGAAATAAGCCAAAACATTAGGAAAATCTTCCATATTGACGTGGGAGAAATCCTGCTCAAGGGTAACGGCTCTAGAATTTTGATTATCTTGGAATATATCACGCAGTCTATCCTAAGTTGCCTGTGTCGTAGCATCAGGCTCAACAATTTTTTGCAAAAGGTCGGTAGATATGGTGGAATATATCCACTGAAGAACGGTTGCATCAATAGTCATCCAGAACTTAGGATCATCCTCGCGTTTTGGCACCTCCGTATCCTCAGGAGCCGCGGGGATTATGTGATGGATGACTTGATACGATCGTGCGTGAATTTTGAACAGTTTGACCCACGTCGCATAGTGGACTTTTTCTATTTCAAGAATGAGAGGGATGTTATTCTTGATGTTAGAAACTGTAAGGGCCGGATGAAACATGTTCCGGGATGTAGACATATTGATAGAACAATATGTGATTGAGGGATTAAGGAGAAATTTTTTGGAAGAAGGAGGTTCTCGTCGGCACGAAACCCGAGAGCAAGGTCTCAGATTTTGGCTAGGGATTTCGACAGAATTTGGGAGAGAAAATAAACCTAGACTCTTGATACCATGAAGGAAATAATCCCTTCATTATTTTCATTAATTGAAAGGCTATATATACAAGTTACATATTTCCATAATAGAATAATCATATTCCTATTCTATTCCTAAAACCTTATTTTATTCTAACTATACATTTATGATAATACAATAATTATGATAATACGATACTAATTATATTACAACATTACCTAAACTAAGATACTAAATATTTATCATAAATTGTACACAATAATCCACCAAATCCGAGAGCCAATCCGAGAGCCAATATACACTTGTGTATATTAAACAAACGGATTGAAAAATCAACGTTTCATTAGCCATTGCGTCTTCTTGTTTTTCTGAATCCGGAATAAAAAAATGATCATAGTGGAGGAATTGATGTGTACACTGAAAGAAGTGGATTCGCCTGGTTCAATGGGTTTGCGGCAAAATCTAAGGTAGCCGCAAAGTTTGACGAATTGTCCTTCCTTTTCTCCCGAGTGAGCCGAAAAGTAATACTTTCTCCGGTTCTAATAATTATTTATTTAACCTTTCTATTTGGTTTCAGAATGCGTGTCAACTTGTAATTTTTATTTTTAAAATTTGTCCTTATTAAATATATTAAATTAATAATAATTTATAAATTTTAATTAAAATTAATTTAATTAATATATTTATTTTTTAGAAATTAATATTTTTTAAAGAAATATGCTAAAGGCTGACTGAAACTTTATTTTGAACCGATAGAGAATAGTACGTAAAACAAAAAAATGTCATGGTAAAGATTGAAGTGAAATGAAAGCACAACAAAAGCTAAGAGAAGTGTCGTCCTCTTCTCACCTAGGAGTATTAGGCTTCACTTATTTTTATTAAAAATTAATGTGTTTGAATTTGAATTTATATTTGAATATTAAATATGCATAATAATATTAGATATTTGAATCTTTAAAAATATATGGGAATAAAATTATTATTAGCTTGTAGGTGGCATAGTTCAACTTCAAACCATTCTTGCCATGTGCACAACTATGATTTATGTTTTAAAAAGTCTTCTTACTTACCCTTTTCAAACTTTGTTTCTGGCTTTGTTTGATGCTACTTTTACAATAACACCGACAATGATAATAAGGAGGAAGAAAATAAGAAACTACTAGAAGATAAATTAAGAGAAATAATCAGAAAAGATAATGAATTAAAAGATTTAAATGATATAATAGAAGAACAATATAAGTACATAAACTTATTGAAATATGGATAAAGAAAAAAAAATAGTAGAAGATTCTAAAGATACACACTACCAAATGAATACGTATGAAGGAGGATCAACCCATACATTAAGCTTTAAACCGGAAATTTATCAGAAGATACAAAATGAAAAAGAAGAGTTATCTATAAAGAAAATATTTAAAACAAGATTGTTTGAAAGAAACAAGATATATAGCACACAAACATGAAAACATAATTGATACAACGAGTGTTAATGGAAGAACCAAGATTAACCTGATAACAGATGAGGTAATAAAAAGAGAATTAACTAGATTATCTACTAGAGAAGCCAGAAAATACAGAAACATATACTTCAGAGGAGTAGAATTACTATAAAGGCATACTTCCAGAAAAACATAGATACACCTATCCAAATATACATATTAGACGACCGAATACTAGGAAACTTGCAGGATGCATTAATATCAGTAGTAAAAGGAAATTTAATATATAAAAACTGAAATTTACTGTACAACCAGAATTTAGTATATCATTAAAAGATGAGCACAAAAACTTAGCTTTAACACTATATTACAAGTTAGATGGAATAACCATGCCACCAGAAAGCAAGGTAATAAGTATTGAAACAAAAATGATATATGCATTAACTGGTAATCACCATGTAAAAAGACAACACAAAATGAATATAGTAGTACCAAGGATGTACCAAGAAATATTAGAACCAATAGAACATAAGGAAAACTCCACAATAACTATACCAGAGGAAATATAGATGGACTTTAATACTAGAACCATTACATCATCAAAAAGACTAATACCAAAAATAGAAGGATCCAGTATCACAAGAGATCAAGATAGGTCACAACAACCTAGGATACTAGATTTAATAAACATAAATACAAGTAGATTAAAGGTTAAAGTAATAATATTCAAAGGAATAATAATAACAGATTGCGTAGCAGAAATAAACACTGGAGCTATTAAAAGTTTTATACATATAAGTAAAATTAATGAAAATGATTGCGATCTGATAGACCCAACGACTTACAATTACCCCGAAAATGATAGAGAAATAATAATTACAAAGAGTATTAATTTAAGATTCAAAATCCAAGATCTAGAATATAAGATAAACATAGGAGTAATAGAATATGATAGTTTCAACGAATTACTTTTAGGAAGTGATTTTTTAACAATGATAAACTATAGAATAAGTAATAATGGAATAGAAATAAACGACCAAGGAAAAACTAGATTCATAAACAAAGTATGAATATTCAATTACAGATAATTAAAAAGAAACGGAAGCTAAAGAAAATAAGAAAAATCTTATCAGAAGAGATATATTCCCAACTAAAATACTTGAAATACAAAGCAAAAGAGATAAAACTAGAAGGAAAAATAGATATATTAGAACATAAATGCGATAAGTTTGATAAAGTATGGATAGATATGGGAAATGGATGGATGAAAAGATCCGCCCGTATATTGGTATCAGAGCGTATAAAGAGGCTAGAGCATCTCACTCGGGATCTGACCCGAATCGAGGCTCTCTGTATAGCACATTCTTCGTGCACGAGGCATCAACCTCAGTTGCCAAGGATCGCAAACTGATAGGTACCAGTCCTTGGGTCCTCAAGGTACGCCTTTTCAGGCTCTTGAGACTGAGACGATCCGTTCCGCGGTACAAAATGGTGTACCATATCAGTCTATAAACTAACACCTTAGTGAGAATCTCAGAGGATATTCCGTGAGAATTCCCACGCACCTACGCCAAAGATCCCGCAAGTCCGAGGAAGGAGAAGGGAGGCAGAGCCAAGGTGAGGTCGATATCTCCGGTGATCTGAGAATCTGATTAAGAGGTATGTTTTCTAGACTAGTATGTTCTTAATTATTATCTGGATAAATGTTAGTCTCTGCAATTGTGAATATTATATTAAAATTTGAATAAAAAATAATTCAGATTTTTTATATTTTTAATATTTGAATGTATATAACTTACTTTTACTAAAAATTAATAAACATAAATTTAATAAAATTTACAACCAAATGTGTCTTTGTTCCAATCGTCATGTAAGCCCTATAGGCTAGTTCGCTTAAAGAGAATTTATTATCTAATATTATGTCAATAAAATATTTTAAAAGTAATACTCCCTCCATAAGATCGGCTTAATTACTATTTTGTCACGACCCCTTTTAGGGACCGTGGTGGCACATACATACCCTCACCGGTAGGTGAACCACTCTCAATCATTCGCATATATATATATATATATATATATATATGGAAAAGTGGAAAGAATCAAATATACAATAATTGTCTCATGATATATATGCGGAATAAAGTTTGAGAAATACCAAAACCCCCAAAATCTGGTCAATCATACAAGAGCACTAATAATCTGATACAAGTCTGAATACGGCACGCAGGCCAAACGAAATCTGATAACATAAGAGTCTGAACATGTCTCTCGATCATAAATAAAAGACAAGATAAGGATAGAGTATCCAAGGCATGCCGGAGGTAGCATCTCACTCTGAATACACAAGTCTGCCCGCTCAGACTCACACTCGAGCTCGCGAACTGGTAGTAGGATCAGTATCTGCACCAGAAAATATGCAGCAAGTGTAGTATGAGTATACAACGTATCCCGTAGGCATCATAGGCCGACAACGACGGAATATACGTATAAATACAAAGTTGACACTATGTAACCCTATACTAGCAGTCAATAACCCAATTATTGTCACATCATTTAAAGAATGGTTCACAGAATCGGCATAAGACCTTGTTCATATAAGATTTCATATTCACGTAAGTCACCCAGTTCCAGAATAGTTCAATATCATGATTCCAAGTATCAACGAGTATTTAACAAGCCTTCTTTATCCAGGAATTCAATCAAGTTATCAATAACCAATCCAACACTTAATTCAACAACAGATAATCCATGAAATGATATATGTATGATCTGAATGCATTGCATATGCCAGGTACCTTGATTCTTCAGTGTGCAAACGCTCAAGTTTTTATTATGAGACACACCCATGGAGGACCCGTGAAGTCCATATACTCCTCTGAAATTTCTCATCGGAGCCCAGCTCTTGGCTGAATAATAATTGTTGCAGGCGTGCAACCAGTCCCCTCGTGTATCATCATCATCATCTTAGTGTTTTCATAATCTCATAGGTATTCTCACCTTCCAGTCTTTTGGACCCACATCATTTCCATTCACTCTCATATCAATATCCCAGAACCATGAGTGTATGAATGCAAATGACAATATAAGGTAAGAAATCATGATGTAATGAGATGCAACCAAGTATAGAGATGAATATCACATGCTTCCAAGGATTCAACAACATAACAATCCAAGTACAATTCAGGATGTCATATCGAAAGTAGGTGTGATGAATAAACATACAAAAGCAAATATGGAGACAAACTAACATATGGCGACAAGCTCAATCAATCAGCAGTCGGAACCGGCATAAGGTTGATTCCCAAATCACTCATCATCACAGTTCAACACCGGTACACAGTCAAGCGTTCATCACAATCGACTGAGTGGGACCCCCAAACACGTCCAATACCTCTCAATATTTATAATTAATTACGTACTTCTATCAGAGTCTAGTGAAAGTAAACTGTAGCATACCTTTTGACCGAGCTGGAGACTAGAATGGTCAACTATCTGTGATAACCTTGCCTTTTCACTATGCCTTGTGATAATCAAAGTCTAATCAAGCATATACTATTCGTCAATATAAGGCTTACACGCATACAAGGACATAATCCTTAACAAAGCAAGACTTTCAACACCAACTCCGGGATCACGTCGTCAAGAATCAAACTTTAATATTTAAAAAGCATCAATACATACTAGGTAATCATATCCTTAAGGTAATAGAAACCTATATTCATTTGGTCCTTTAATTGAACAATACACAAAATGCCTCAATTTGGAACCCTAAAATTTCCCCAAAATTTAAAGAGACATCCATAATAAAATTAAACCTCATAACATGATAATCTAGCATATTCTATCACTAATTAATAACAATTGAAGTAAACTAATTCATAAACACCCCTTTAATCAAGGATACAAATCTCTTATTCTCACAAGAACCTATTCCCCAATTTAAATGAACATAATAACACCATTAAAGGACCTTAAATCATGGAACCAAAACATAAATGGATCGAAATCCTTACCTCAAAGATGAATTCACTCTTAAACTTCAGAAACCCTCTCCTTGCGGCTCTAGGTTCGAGAATTTCTATTTAGTGAAATGAGCGTCAACCTAAGTATTAAATATGCTACCTGATCCAGTGATTCCTACCCAGCTGGCGTGGACTCGCTCCCACGTAAATCGACCTCACTGAGGCAGTGTCACTTGACACCTCGGCTCAGTGCAACAGCAAACCTGAATATGAAAAGACGCACCCGTCCTTGCATAAGTCCCATCCTTCTAAGTGGAAACTCAACAGATTCCCATACCCCGCTTCTATGAGCCATCCTCTCACTGAGGCATACATACCATAGAGAACAGAAGTATCATCGAGGCGGACACCTGACACCAGATCGAAAGAAATAGCTCAATCTTTCACCAAACACCTTAAACACTCCCGAGACCCCCGGACACAAACCAAACATGCTCTCCCAAGGTAAACATTGTTAGGAACTCACTCGTACCTTCAGATTTTCCATTTAATCGAGCTAAGGCATACTTTTCTAAAGAATCTTCTGGGAAAACCAAATATCCAAATTTCACAAATAGCATCACAAAGTACATCTGATTGTCTCGAGAAGCGAACAAATGACTCGACTAAGTCATAAAATACATTCCGAAAGTGATGAAACATAGAAGCGAACCCATATACTCAAAAGTCCATCTTCAGTCAAACTATCAAACTCTAAGGTTCTATTTTTGAATTTTTTATCCGAAATTTATGTAAATAGACATCGGGATCTGCACCACCCATCCTCGCGCATCACAAACCCCACAAAGAGTCTACAAGAAGGGTAAAATAGTCAAATAGAGTTCTTAGGCTAAAAACAATTGGATGAGTCATTACATCAGATACAATTAAACAAACATTCATCCTCGAACGGAGATGAATGAATAGAGAAAACGTACCGAAAGTAGTAAATAAGTCAGGATATCTATTTCGCATGTCGAACTCTGTCTCCCACATCGCCTCTTCAACAGGACGATGCTTCTATTGAATTTTCTTAGAAGTTATCTCTTTCGACCTTAACTTCCTCACATGCCTGTCCAAAATAGCCACAGGCTGCTCCTCAAATTACAAATTTTGATCAAGTAATACAGAGTCCTACTTGATGATGTAAGAACCGTCGGAATGATACTTCTTCAGCATAGACACATGGAAAACCTGATGATCGCTTGAAATACCTGGTGGCAGAGCCAACTCATATGCCATCTCCCCAACTCTCTAAAGAATCTCAAATCATACAATATACATCAGACTTAACTTTTCTCTCTTGTCAAACCTCATCACACCCTTTATAGGTGAGACCTTCAGAAGAACTCTGTCACCAACCATAAACTCCAAGTCTCAGACCTTCCGGTCCGCATACTCCTTATGCCGGCTCTAAGCTGCCAGGAGCTTATCCTGGATCACCTTCTCTAAGAAATCTCTCAACAAATTGGTACCCCAAAGCCAGACCTCGAATGTATTAAACTAACTAATCGAAGATCGACATCTCCTACCATACAAGGCCTCGAACGGTGCCCTATCAATTCTTAAATGATAGTAGTAGTTGTACACAAACTCTACCAAAGGTAAGAACTAGTCCAAATGACCACCAAAATCAATCACGCAGGCTCGTAACTTATCCTCCAAAACCTGAATGGTCAATTCGGGCTGAGCATTGGTTTGAGGGTGAAATGTTATATTAAGATCCAAGCGAGTACCCAACTCCTTCTATAGAGTCCGCCAGAAATGCAAAGTAAACAGAGTCCATCGATCTGAGATGGTAGAAATAGAAACTTCATAAAGATGAACAATCTCACGAATGTAGATCTTAGCCAACTTCTCTGCATTATAAGTCATCTGGACCGAAATGAAATGTGCAGACTTAGTAAATCTATCAACAATGACCCAAATAGCATCAAAATAGTCCACTGTCTTGGGCAATCCAACAACTAAATCCATGGCAATCCTCTCTCACTTCCACTCAGGAATGAGCATCCTCTAGGACACACCATCGGGTCACTGGTGCTCATACTTGACCTGCTGATAATTCTGACACCGAGACATAAACTTCATAATGTCTCTCTTTATCCTACCCTACCAATAGTGCTGTTTCAAATCACGATATATCTTATTAGCACCTGGATGAATCGAATACCTAGAGCTGTGGGCCTCATCCATAATGTATCTGGTCAAATCACCCATACGAAACACACACACTCTACCTTTAATCCTCAATACCCCATCACTATTAATCACAACCTACTTGGCTTCTATACTCATCATCTTATCTCTGATTTTGCATAACTTCACATTATCATACTGGTGGGTCTAAATCTGATCCAGAAGAGACGAACTCGCCTCCACACAAGCCAAAATCCTACCCGGATTTGAGATATCAAGACTCACGAAATGGTTGGCTAGAGTGGACCTCTAATGCCAAAAGATGCTCAGAAATGATCAAATGAGCTAAACTCCCCATGCTGACTGCCTTTCGGCTCAAGGCATCTACCACCACATTGGCCTTGCCTGGATGGTACAAAATGGACATGTCATAGTCTTTCAATAACTCCATCCACCAATGCTGCCTAGAGTTTAAATCTCTCTAACTAAATATGTGTTGAAGACTACGATGGTCGATATACACCTCACAATTCACATTATATAAGTAATGCCTCCAAATCTTCAGAGCAAACACAACGGAACCCAACTCCAAATGATGAACAATGTAATTCTTTTTGTGCACCTTCAACTGCCTCAATACATAAGCAATAACCTTACCCTCCTATATTAACACACAACCCAACAAAATCTTAGAAGCATCACAATGCACAATAATGTCTTTTCCCTCCATCGGAAGGGATACAATTAGGGTTGTAGTCAAAAGCGACTTCAGCTTTTGGAAGCTCTCCTCACACTGGTCAGACCATTGAAAAGGCACATCCTTCGGAGTCAAACACGTCAGATGAAAATAAATAGAAGAGAATCATTTGACAAACTGGAAATAGTAGCTAGAAAGACCATTAAAACTCTAAATCACTATCACAGAAGTTAGTCTAGTCCCTGACTGTCTCTATCTTCTTTGGGTTAACCATAATCCTATCCTTGGACACTATGTGTCCAAAGAATGCCACAATACTCAACCAAAACTCACACTTTGAGAGCTTAGCATACAACTTTTTCTCCTTCAATAACTCAAGCACCACTCTCAGATGATGCCCATGGTCCTTCTAACTCTTTGAATAAATCAAGATGTCGTCAATGAATACAATCAGAAAAGAATCCAAATACGACTTGAATATCCCATTCATTAAATCTATGAATGTTACGGGGGCATGATAAGCCCAAAAGACATCATCAAGAACTCATAATAACCATAACAAGTCCGGAAATCCATGTTGGTAACATTGTCAGCTCAGATCTTCAACTGATGATACCCAGACCTCAAGTCAATCTTTGAAAACACAGAAGTACCCTGAAGCTGATCGAACAGGTTATTAATACGAGAAATCAGATACTTGTTTTTATGGTGACCTTATTCAGTTGTCTGTAACCAATGCACAT
Organism: Anisodus tanguticus; assembly: GCA_034509755.1. Classification (NCBI taxonomy): domain Eukaryota; kingdom Viridiplantae; phylum Streptophyta; class Magnoliopsida; order Solanales; family Solanaceae; genus Anisodus; species Anisodus tanguticus. The sequence continues at coordinate 24,097,671 of CM067550.1, read as the reverse complement.
ACACATGGTGGCATCATTCTTCTTCACGAACAAGATAGGAGCACCCTATGGAGATAAACTCAATCGAATCAAGACTTTACTCAACAGATCCTAAACCTGCTCTTTCAACTCTCTCAACTCTCCTGTAGCCATACAGTGTGTAGTAATAGAAATAGGTGATATACCTGGCTCAAGATCAATGCAGAGGTCGATATCCTTGTCTGGCGACATACCTAGTAAATCTAAAGGGAAAACCTTGGCACACTCACTAATTACCAAAACGAACTCAAAGGGAAGAGTCTTCGCGCTCGTATCCCGAATATGAGCTAGCTACGCCAACAACCGTTATTTACCAATTTCCTAGCCTGAATGAAGGAAATAATCTTTTTAGGAGCAGGGCTAGGAGCACCTCTTCACTTTCACATCGAAAGTCTAGGCATCGCTAACCTGACTATCTTGGAATAACAGTCCAGGATTCCATAATACAGTGATAGCTAATCCATTCCCACAATATTATAAAAAACAACTATGTCTAATATGACCAAGTCTACCTAGGTATCATAACCCATAAAATTAACCAAGAAATACCGATAAACTCAATCTACGACCACAAAATTACCGACCAGTGTAGACACATGAATAGGAACATCAAGCATATCACACAACATATCCAAATCACCAGAAAAGTAGGCAAACACATATGAGAATGTAGACTCTGGATCAAAAAACATGAAACAAATCGATGACAGACTGAAATAATACTTGTGATAACCGCATTCGATGCCTCAGCCTCTGGCCTACTCGAGAAAGCATAATAATGAGTGTGTTCTCCCTCAGACTGAGTACTCTACTGACCACCTCAGATCGAACGAGCTTCATATCTCCCTGATTGGGATCCATCATGACCGGTTTGATGGCTACCACTACCTAACTAAGATCCTTCTCGGCTAACCTGACCACCACCCTGAGATAGTTGTGTTGGGGTCCTGGGTGCATGGGATGCACTCGATATATATCTAGGGTAGTCTCTCCTGAAATGCCCAATCTCACTACAGGTGTAACAAGTCCTGTCCGCTGAGAGCATCAGAATACCGAGACTGAGAACCCTTAAATATTGGCCCCCACCATAACCTCTCTGCCTTGTAAAGACACTATCGATAATATAAAGGGTTGCCTGAACTGATTGACAATGTTCTGATTGATGATATCTACCCTACTGCACATAACTACGAGAAGTAGATTCGCTGAACTGTCCATGTCACCTCGCCCTCTTATCGGACTCATATCTGGGCATTTTGCCCCTCACAGACTTCACTATCCTAGCATGCTCAACTACAGTCTCAAAAGAAGCCCCAGCAACCACTAGCTGCAACGTAGCCAACTGAAGGGGAATACTAAAACCTCTCACAAAGCATCTCAATCTCTCTACCTCTGTAGGTAGGAATGGCGTTCCATAGTGCAATAAGACGTGGAAGCGAATCTCATCATTTGTAACTGAAAACCCCTTTTACTCAATCCTCTAAAACTCATCACGCTTGCTTAGACGCAATCTAAAAAACACATATTTCTCCAAAAAAATCCGATAAAACCCAACCCATGATAGTAGAGGTGACCCCGCTGGTAGACAATCACTATAAGCTCTCACTATTATTTTGCATCTCTCAAAAGTTAAAGGGCCACAAAACTAAATTCGTGCACTCGATGATACCCAAGGTATGCAACCTCTCATGGTTGCTCATAATAAACTCATGTGAATCCTCCTTGAGACGACCATAAAATACCATAGGCTTTATGTTTCGAAAAGTTCTCCCATCAATACGCAGCACTGACATCACCATTGGTTGAACTATGGGAGTATGAAACTCGGGAGTCTGAGTCTGTCCCTCTCCCATATGGGTATGAGAACCACCCAGAGTAGTCGGATACACGCCTGTCTGGGCAAAACCATCTAGAACATCCAATAATCTAACCAACGTGTCCTATAGAATTGGAGTAGCAATAAATCCAGGCTACTCATGGGCTAGCCCTATCTCCTCCTCAAGTAGCTCATCCTAAGACTCAACAACCGGCTCAGGTGAAACTGATCTAGCACGAGTCTAACCGACTCTTCCACCCCGAGTTGGTGTATTTGATTCAACTTAGCACGAAAGGAATGAAGAAACTAAAATTTCCTAAATGTTCCATAGTCTCTCGATGATAAGTATGGATGTCTCCAAATCGATCTGCGAGACTCTACTAGATATTGATCTTGTATTCAAGACTGTTTAACCTAAAGCTCTTATCTAACTTTGTCACGGGCCCTTTTATTGATTGTAGTGGCACCTACACGCTCCCACTGGTAGGCGAACCACTCTCAATCATGCGAATGATATATATAGAGAAAAGCATAAAGATAACAAATATACAATAATTGTCTCATGATATAAATACGGAATAAAGTCTAAGAAATAACAAAACCCCAAAAATTTGGTCAATCATACAAGAGCACTAATAATATTATACAAGTCTGAATACGGCACACAGACCAAAATGAAATCTGATAACATAAGAGCATGAACATGTCTCTCGATCATAAATAAAATATAAGATAAGGATAGAGTATCCAAGGCATGTCGGAGGTTGCATATCACCCTGAATATAGAAGATTGCCACTTAGACTCACACTCGTGCTCGTGAATTGGTAGTAGGATCAGAATCTGCACCATAAAAGGTGCAGTAAATATAGTATGAGAACACAACGTACCCCCGTAGGCATCATAGGCCGACGATGATGGAAGATACATAAAAAAGATAAATACCAAGTTGACACCACATAGCCCTATACTAGCAGTCAATAACCTAATTACTGTCACATTATTCAAAAAATGGTTCATAGAATCAGTATAAGACCTTGTTCATATAAGATTTCATATTCATGTAAGTCACCCAGTTCTAGAATAGTTCAATATCATGATTCCAAGTATCAATGGGTAATCAACAAACTTTATTTATCCATGAATTCAATCAAGTTATCAATAACCAATCTAACACTTAATTTAACAACAGATAATCCATGAAATAATATATGTATGATATGAATGCAATACATATGTCAGGTACCTTGAATCTCCAGTATACATGCACTCATGTTTTTATTATGGGACGCACACCCATAGGGGACCTGCAAAGTTCATATACTCCTTTGGAATTTCCCATCAGAGCCTAGCTCATGGCTGAATAATAATTGTTGCAGGCGTGCAATCCGTCCCCTCGTGTATCATCATCATCATCATCTTAATGTTGCCATAATATCATAAGTATTCTCACATTTCCGATCTCATGGACCCACAATATTTTCATACCACTCTCATATCAATATCTCAAAACCATGAGTGTATAAATGCAAATGACAATGTAATGTAAGATATCATGATGTAATGAGATGCAACCAAGTATAGAGATGAATATCACATACTTCCATGGATTCAACAACATAACAATCTAAATACAATTTAGGATAGCATATCGGAAGCAGGTGTGATGAATAAACATACAAAAGCAAATATGGCGACAAGCCCAATCAATCAAAAGTCGGAACCACCATAAAGCTAATTCTCCAAATCACCCATCATCACAAATTCAACATCGGTACCAACTTAAACGTTCATCACAATTGGCTAAGTGGGACCCCCAAATACACCCAATACCCCTCAACATTTATAACTAATCACGTACTTCTATCGGAGTCTAGTGAAAGTAAAATGTAGCCTACCTCTAGGCCGAGCTGTAGCCTCAAACGGTCAACTCTCTGTGAGAACCTTTCCTTTCCACTGAGCCTCGTGATAATCAAAGTCTAATCATGCATATATTATTCGTTAATATAAGGCTTACACACATACAATGACATAATCCTTAACAAAGAAAGACATCAAGACTCAAGCTTTAATATTTAAAAAGTATCAATATATACTAGGTAATCATATCCATAAGTTAATTGGAAACCTATACTCATTTGGACCTTCAATTGAACAATATACAAAAAGCCCCAATTTGAACCCTATAATTTCCCCCAAATTTAAAGAGACTTCAAAAATCAAGTTAAACCTCAAAACATGATAATCTAGCATATTTCATCACTAATTAAACACAATTGAAGTAAACTAATCCATAAACACCCCTCTAATCAAGGTTACAACTCTCTTATTCTCACAAGAACATATAACTAATCTTTCCCAATTTACATGAACATAACAACACCGTTAAAGGCTCAATTGTGTGATACAGATAGAACACAGAAAAAACTAGACAACATATATACACAGAGACAAACAGAAGAGAAACAGAAAGTCAGTCCAAAACATTAGTAGAAACGTTGGGACGAAAACAGAAAACTCTTCCTTTCTTTTCCGTTCTTCAGCAAGTCGTTTCGTATTTGTATTCTTCGTCAGAATCAACCTATTTGCTTTGTAGTGTTGATTAGTTGTTGTTTTATCTTGGGAGATTATTGCCCGTTAACGTAAAAACATATATATGGGGCAATCTTGTCTTAAAGACAAAGAGTCATCTCTCGACTCAGCACACAGTTGTAACAATCCAGATTTAGTGTTTCTTGATTTCAGGTTATCAAGATCCAACGCTCAACAAGCTTGCGACAGTTCTGAATATTGACTACCTGTTTATCCTTTCGAACACTTGTAATATTTATTTACTTCTCGTCCTGCTTTACATATCCGACAGTTTTTAATATATGTGTCGGGTAAGGTGTCTGCATCCCTCTCCCTTAAGATGCGATCATTTTTCCGATCCTACCAGATCGTGGAATGTTTTCACAATGGACTATCCTTCTGCATAAATCTTATGAAATTCTGCCCTGAAAATTTCTGGTTGTGCAATGTTTTAACTCCATGGTTACATCATGTATAATTTTTTCCATTTAAGCAAGTTGACTTAATGGATTGATATCCAGTCAATTTAATAATTAAATATCAAAGGCAAACATAACCTTAGTAAAAGAAATTAGTTCTTATAAAATTAGTGTATACTACATTTAATGAATAATGTAAATCACGTTAAATATCTTAAAATATTTCAAAATGAGTACTGCTAGACAAATGACGCCGATTTTACTTTGTAAAACAAGAATGATGCACTATCTCACGCTTCTCCTACTTTCCAACTTTCTTCTTTTCGGCCAACTTGGCCCGCCTTTTACATGCGCAATCTCTCCTTTGATAATAACGAGGTCTTTTTTTTATATAACAAAGTAACAAACGAGGTATTTTCATTGTTACTACTTTTTAGAAAAAAACACGTTATATCTTATGTTGGTTATTATAAAGATTGAATAAAAAATATATTTGTTTAAGGATCTGAAATATGTGATACCATTAAATTATATTATTAAAATGTATTTTTATGTCAATGTTATATAAGTGCTATCTGACATAATTGTAATCTCATATTATTCTTCCTAATTATATAATAAAATAAAAAAACTGTGTTTTTTCTCTCACAAAAAAGTTTGTGTCCTTTCACAGAGCGACCAATCCTTTTGAAAAGTTCTTTTCCAATGGCCAAACTTTCTTTAAAAACTACTACTAGTTACTAATGAAAGAACACGACTATTTAGAAAAGACACATACTAATTAATTATTTTTAGTTCTTATGTAATTATTTTAATCAAATATATATTATAAAATGTATTTTGATAAATTGATGGTTTAGGACTTTACATTTTTAATATAATAGCATAGAATAAATAACGAAACCATAAGTATACATACATATACGAAGAACAATGAACAAAATGTACAAAAACATATAATAAAAACGTTGACAGGAGCATCTAGTTTTTCGATTTTCTCTGTTTTTATTTTAATACTAATTTATTGATACCTATGTGACTCCTTTTAATTCTTGATAATTCAATATAGTAATTTTTGGTTGATTGTAACTTTGATTTATTTGAACTTAACATGAATTATACTTCAAGTGCTAGAGTACTAATTAAATGATCAAGACCCTTTTGTTAATTTCTTTATAACTAATTAAGGGTCACAAACCTACAATGTCTTCAAAATACACAATTTTCAGGAACTTGGATATGTGTCTTTTTGCAGTTAGAGTTTGAAGATGTACGTGTTTTGCAAATAAACATAACTAGGTAATGCTTATTACTATTTCATTCATTTGTTGTCACCTACTTTATATTACATAATTCGACATGAAAGAAAGAGGCATTTTTAATCACTTTCCCTTTTTGTTTGATTTTAAAAAAAATATAATCTGTACAATTGGTAAACACACATAAATTATTCATTAATAAATCAATACTAATATGTTCATACCACCCAATTAAAAATATGTTTAAATAGCATATATTATTTAATGATAATACTGTAAAAATAAAAAAAGATCGTGTCTTTTCTTTCACAAGGGCCGGGTTGTGTCGTTTTAATAAAACAACTAACTTTCGAAATAATTTCCTAACAACCAAATAATTTCTTAAACATTAAATTACTTACTAATGAAAGAATACAACTATTTAGAGAAGACATGCACGATGTTAGTTAATATTTTAAATATTTATCTAAATACTTTTATTGTTTGAAGAATATTTTGGCACTTTTAACTTTTTAGATGAGAACTTCCCACCTTTATAATAGTAGTATTGTCACGACCCAAAATCCCATTGTGCCGTGAGGGCACCTACCCTAACTCGTAGGCGAATTACTAACACCCAAATATCAATAATATAAAGCAAATGCAGAAAAATTAAGGAAACAACCTAAGTACCATTAAGTCTTAGAACTTAATACATAAACCATGAAAGAAAACCTCAAAATTTGGTTGTCACGAGTACAGAGCTACTAATCGAAATACAAGTTTGGAACTTAAATACAATCATTGTCTGAAATATTGGACAGAATAGTAAAACAATAAGATGAAGAGTTGCAGTGCAGGGATGGAATCTACGACTCACCCTGGACTCCCAAGATGAATCAATGGTGACTCCGCCATGGGAAGAGTTGCTTCCTTCCTGCTTGATTGAGGGGGGGGGGGGGGGGCTTCCATTCACCATCTCCAAGCTCTGCGTCAAGCTCCTCCGCTGGCATCCGACTCGGTACCAGCACATAGAGTGCAGTAAGTGTAGAGTGAATACGGGAAGCACGTGTACCCAACAACATCATCGATCGACCCTAGCTATAACGATGGTGAGGGTTGGTACTCTCAATATTTCTCTTATTGCTTGGTTAATAAAACTATACAATTTCTAAGAAATTTATTCAATTCAAGTAAAGATTCTACAATCATAATAAGTCACAAGTCCATCGCTCTTCAAAGAATACCATAAGGTTTCTAATTTTACCACAATTAGGATAGACATAGTAAAAAGATTCCAACCTTATCCAAATCGGCATCTAAGTCCTCAAAGATTACTTCTTTTCGTTAATCACATAAGTTTATCAGTAAAGGTTCAATCTTTTTGTTTTTATACTAAGGAACAGGTAAAGATTTCATATCTATGTCGTTCCTAACATTCCAAGTCTTAAAGATCCCAACTTTATTAGTGTTTCTAACAATCAAGGTCATAAAGATCCCATCATTATAACATTACCATATCATCTCATATTTCCGTTTTTTCATTAAACATAAGCTACAAGGTGCCAGTATTACCCCTCTTAACAGACATTTGATCATAAAGTCTACCAACACCGAGTACACACAACATCAAATACATGTCAGAAATATGTAATGAATGCAATGCAGATGATATATATGTATGATATGCAATGGCTATATGTACCCGGTATACACATGCTACTGTAGTAGCTGTCACGTTACCCTTGAGGGACTCATGAGGTCTATATACCCATCTGATCCCATCGGATACCAACTTTGTGGTAGAAGTTTCATAATCATCCAGAATTCCTCATCAGACCCCAACTTTGTGGCTATAGTGTCGTAATTAGTCATCACTCTCGTATCATGCAGCATATCTCATAACCGACTTCCCAAGCCGTTCTCAGCAATATATCAGTAATCCAATGTCAATTATGGAATATATGAATGATATGGATATGTGTACACCATGCAATCAACGTAATCAGTATTTATCAGTTTCTATTCAAGTGTTTAGACGAGATGTGGAGTGATGAATGCATGACAAGTCAAATCAGAATATCATATCAACATGGCTACAAGCCCAAGTAAACAACAATCATACCAACCTAAGCGAATTTATGCACCGTTCCCGTGGCCCGAAGACTAAACACATAAACTCATTCACATGCATCATACTAGTTAATTTAATTACCCAATTAAGTTCACCGATACCCGTACTAGTGCTTGTCACCTCACTAATACGGTACCCCAAAGTCCCCATTACTCTCCTTAGTTTATTATCTAACATACGAACACATAAACGCTATAATAGAGTCTACAAAGTCTCAACTTGACTTATTATGAAGTCTCATAGCTCCCAAACGACTCCAAGCTCAATCCACGCAAAGATTAAGCTTCCTGGAAGCTCCATAGTGTCTAAATTCACCAAACTAGTTCAATACAGTCAAAATAATAATCAGAAGAGTTAGACGAGTCCAACGATACCCATATTGCTATACTTTATATCAAAATTCAAAAATAGAACCAAGAAGCCAACCTCGAGCCCGCAAGGGTAAAACTGGAATTTTATTGCGAAATCGATTTACCCATAGTCTAATTAGTAAGAATATAAAAAACCTTTGAAATCCATCCATAAATCGACCTTCAATTCAAAGGTGTATCATTTTTCAACTCTATGGCTCAAAAACCCCAATTTCTACCACCTAAATCCGGATAAAATTGATAATCAGCGGAAATAATTATGGGAAAACACATAAATGAAGGTTGGATACTCACCCCGCTTTTGAAGACGAGAATTTAGCCACCGAAATAACCTCAAACGAAGCTCTAAAACTCAAATTCCTCCGCGCGAGCGGTGGTGGACGAAGCGGAAGCGTATGGAGCCTTCGGCTCTTGTCTTTCTTCGACATGACCAAAATATAATGAAATCGCAGTCTGAATTTTAATACGCTGTCCAGGCAGATTTTCTTCTTCTCGATCGCGATAGCGAAGGCCAACTTTGTTTTTTGCCCGAAAATTTTCTTCATCGCGATCGCGATCGCGACCCCTGGGTTGACAACGATCGCGTTATACCATATTATGGTGTAATTTGGGCGAGATCAGAAAGCAAGAGGTGTTCACTTATTTACTCCATCCGTTAACTTTTACTTGTCTATTATATTAAAAATAAATTTTCACTTTTACTTGTCTATTATATTAAAAATAAATTTTCACTTTTACTTGTCCACTTTAGCATATCAAGCGAAAGACAAATCTTTTTTTTCTTGTTTTACCCTTAACATTAATTACTCATTTTCAATTTTTTTAAGTCTATTGAGATTATACACCATAGGTATTATGATAATATATACTTCATTTATTAATTTTTAAGCCATGTGCACAATCAAACGTAGACTAGTAAAAGTGAACTGAGGGAGTAATCTAATTTCTTGATTGTGTAAAAATCCATTTATTCAAATAAGGGTAGTTGAAAAAACAATTAATGTCTTGTTGATTATTAATTTTTTTTTGAACTAAATGTAAAAAACACCTTACAGTATGAATTGGAGGGAGCATGCCTTATGGTGCACTGACCAATTAGGGAGTGTACCAAACCCATTTAGAGCGTACCGAACTTTTGTTGTATCTAATCAAATACGTCGAAGTGTACTCAAATTACTTCTTTTATAACCTTATAACAATTCATATAACTGAGTATCCCAGCTAAATAATTGAGACTAAAGCATTGTTAACTCATTAATTGATCGATATTTCGTGTAAGGAATTTAATTGGGTATATTTATTATTTAATTCTTCAAACACACGTGTACCATTGGGGGTTATTATTACGAAGTTGCTTATATTAAATGGCCAAACCAGAAACTTGCATTTACGTTATTGCTTTAGAAAGTGACTAGTGAGAAAAGTAGTTGCTATTCTTTTTTTTTTTTTATTGACGAAGGAACCCATAGCCGCTACTCTCTCGAGCGCGCACAGGGTAAACCCCGGACTGACGCAATAGCCTGCAAACCACGTCAGCCGATTAACCACACTTGGCAAGTCATGTGTGACAGGCTCAACCAAGAAGGTTTATGCAGGAGATCGAACTCGTGACCTTGCGGTCCCGCGCTCTACTGCTACACCAACTTGGCTACCATTGCGGGTAAGTAGTTGCTATTTTGTTGGCTAAATGCCTGCCAATTATTTTTTAGAGTTAGGTGTCAATATTCCTAAGTTAAATGTCATTATACAATTAAATATGGAATAAGGCCTAATTGGCATATCAGTAAGCGAACTTAAAATTTTCACACATTTTTTGTGTATGAAAACTGTATAAAAATGATATAAAATATGTATATAATTGTATAAAAGTTATATAAAGTTCATATTAGGTTTTTAAAAATTTAATACAACTATAACAACATTATATACAACTTTCATACAAATTTAATATAAATACAATAACATGCAAAACATAAAATACTTTTTTTTTTTTGTAATAAATCACGATTCTATCATTATTCGTACAATTCAATTCCCAATCTCCTATTTCAACACCTAGAGATTAAAATTCACGGGAGGAGTTCGAGTTGATCTGCAGAGCAAATCGTGGAACACTTGGAGATCTTATGGACATTGACATACATTTCTCTGAAGATTGCGTTCTGTTTGCATATAGTTTGAACCAGTAAAGTTGTCATTTTTTCCCCGTTTTCTCTTCGCCTCCCTCTTTCAGAATAGATCAAATTGCTCATTTTTCATCATTTTTACCAAGTAAAATCTAGAATGAAAACACCCTTGTTGCTCCAGTATTAATAGATCTGGGATTGAAGAAAACCTAAATCGAAAATGAAATATTACCGGAGGTAAAGTAACAACGCCATAAAGAAGAGCTGCTACAAGATTCATTAGGTTAAAGGGTAGAAGGAGATTGAGTTGCAAATAGATCTGGCGAATGAGCAGAAAACGGGGTCGTCGGTCCATAAACAGAGAACGGGGAGAAGGGGAAAGGAAAGGAAAGGTGGGGCGGCTCTGTTTCTATATTTAAAAATAATTTAACTTAATAAGATGATTTACGGCCACACAAATATTTAAGATTTATTTTGAACTACACATTTCAAAAGTCTTCCTTTATTTCTTAAACTCCGTGTCAAGTAAAAATAAGACAATTTTTATGGAATGTAGAAAGTATTATTTATGTGCTTTTATATCTGTCATATGACCAGGAGGTCATGGGTTCAAGTCGCGGAAACAAACTCTTGCATAAATGTGAGTTAAGACTGCGTACAATAAACCCTTGTGGTCCGGCCCTTTTCCGGACCCCGCACATACCGAGAGCTTAGTGCACTGGGCTGCCTTTTTTATTTCTGGCATCGGTAGTTCGCAGCACTATCAGAATATCATCAATCAATGAAAACCCTAGCAATGGCAAAAGCGCAGTAACCACCAATGTTTGATGTACAAGTAGTTCCTTTGCTGAAAGATTTCATGAACTAAATATCTTCATCAGGAAGATTGATGAGAAAAATTGTTACAACAACGTCTTGGAATATTCGAACAGAAATTAAATCTACGTACCTTAATATATGGAGTAATTCCCATAGCATGCAACATATTTGTTGCTTGAACTCTTCAAAAATGTCAACGGGTGAGTGTTGGATTCTCCAAAAGTAGTGTATTTTTGGAGAATCCAATACTGGTGCGGAAGTGAAGAGTCCACGCAACTTAGCAACATATTTATATAGCTGCATCATCTAGCTAGCTACTTGACTACTTCATCAAATAATATATGCGTGCGTGTAGGATACCTTAATCCATTTGGCTGTTGTCATGCTTTTGATAATCTGAATAACTAGGAAAACTCTCATGCTGTTGCAGCTGCTGGGGAATAATATTTGAGCTGATGGGACCACCACCATCTTGATTATTATAGAGAGCTGAAGTCAAGTAAGGGAATTCAGCATCATTGCTGGAAAGCAGCTGGGCATACTGGAGAAGGTGCGGATAAGCTTCATATGAAATAGGAGTATTATTATTATTATTACTATTAAATTCAGAGTAAGAAGCTGATCCACTTGCGGGTTCAGCACTAGTACTGCTCATGAGCAATTGAGGCTGGCCCTGAAGAAGTCTTTCAGGAAAGTTGAGCTTCGCTTTGGAGCCTTTGAATCGGAGAGCAGCTTCATCGTATGCAAGGGCTGCATCCTCTGCTGTATCGAATGTCCCTAGCCATACTCGAGCTGCCTTCTTTGGGTCTCGTATTTCTGCTGCCCATTTTCCCCACGGTCTCTGTCGCACTCCTCTATAATGTCTCCTACCACTCCCTGAAACCAACATCCCTCTTAATTAATCAAACTTCTCTTCTGATTCATTTTTGGGTTACGTTTGAATACGCTCTCTATGACCAAGTGTTTTGAACTATATGTATTTGTGTCAATATGTAGTTTTCTTAATTAGCTGGAAGTCAAATTGAAAAAGGAAGCAAAACCGACCTAATTGAATGCATGCTTTCAACTCCAATATGACTTGGAGTAGCTTAGAGAAAAAAAAGGGCATGAATATGTAGCAAGTCCATGTTTGAATTAACTACTCTTAAAAATAAAATGGAAGGTATGAAGGCATAGGTCGGTCATACTTTCATTACATATTTTAAGTGCTAAAATTAATTGAATCGTGTTAATTAGCTGATAGGATATGCGCGGAGTGGTCAAAGACAAGAACAAGAAATATATAACTAATGTAGTATAATTTGATGGAGACTGACAAAATGAACATATATGCACATGGAAAACGATAAAAAAAAATTGCATGAAATAAGTGTTTTTGCTAGCTAGACTTGGCATTATTTGATAATAGTATATAATTTGTAAACGGCAACTTATTATAAAGAAGACATGTTTTAAAGAGACATAGAGTAGCAATCGTCAATTATTAATTCGATACAGAGGGAAAGTTCTTTACGGAAAGTAGTACACAATGAATCGGTCCAAAAGCAACAAAAGCTGGCTACTAGAGTTGCTAACACTGCTGTCTATCAAAGAAACATTTTAACTATTTAACATACATATTCGCAAGGAGGATGCTTATTAATTAAAATCATTTAGGAGATTCTTGACATTTAAAATTAAGATCGAAAGAGACAAACAGTAAAAAGAAATTAAGTCCCTCTATTTCAAAATATTTATTACATTACGCTTTTTAAGAATTAAATTATGACTAATATTTTAAATTATATTTTTTCATCATATTAATATGAAAAGAATTGTCACTTATAGTATTTTTCATGTATTTGAATATTAAAATTTTATTTTTAAAATTAAATTAATCTAATCTAATTTAACTTTAAAAAATTAACTTAATTAACTTTTAAAAACAAAAATATGTCAAAATATATTGAAATTTTTCTGACATCGACAATAAAAATAAAAAGATGGCTAAAATCCACATTTAGCAAAACAATAATAAAAGAAAAAAGAAATTGAAGATCTAAGAGTAGAAGGTTTAATTAAATGTATTTACCTTGTTGTTGAAGTGCTGGGGCCCCGACAGGGTTGTCACCTTCTGGAAAACTAGTGTTGAGAGCCATGGTGGTGTTATTGTAATAAGTTGGGTATTGTCCGCCGTGGGAGCTTAAGAACGCTATGTCTTCTACTTCATTTTTCTCCGACGACGGTGCTTCCTGTGGAACTGACCGCTTTCCATGTCTTCTATCCACTTTGGATCTTTCGGATGTTTTTTCTATGACATGGGAACCCGCAGCTGAGATCTTCGGATTTTAACGATGAATTGCTAACCCTATTTAATTTTCTTCTATATATATTAAGAGAAGATGTTTTGAAGATGAGGAAAGACCAAGATAAGAATGTGATAAGAGCATGTAATTGATGTATAATAAGTTGAACGAGGGTTTCTCTTCTTTCTTGTGTTGGCTTAAGTAGATATATATATATACATATACTCCGAGAGACCGAGACGAGCTTCTTTATCAAAATTATACAATGGGCACGGGAAAAAAAAGAAAAAGAAAAAGAAAAAAAGAACAGAGGACAAAAAGAAAAAGTGAGATGGGAAACAAAAAAAGAAAGAAAAAACAGAGGAACAAGAAATTAAAGTGAGATATAAACAATAAAAAATTCATAAAATTGAGAGGTGATGATAAACTAAATTGCTTTTTGGATGACATTTTATGGAGATATATTGGCATGGACATGGACAAAAAACATGATGTTTTACTCAGAGTTACAGGTTGTCTCTTCCCTATCCTTCTTTATATTTCTGCACTTATTTACATTTCCTGCCTTACATATTCAGTATATTATTTGTACTGACGTCCCTTTCCGGGGTGCTGCGTTTAATGCCCGCATATTCAGATAGATGGAGTGACGCTTACTTTCAGTAGGACTTCAGCTTAGCGGTGGTGTCAGAGCTCTCTACTTATTCCGAATGTGCTATTCAGAGTCAGCATGATTTTATATATATACATAGTTATGGGTATAGTGGGCCCCTATCCCGACCCGATGATGTGTATGTACTCTTAGAGGCTTGTAAATGGTTGTTATGTGTGTTGGAGTCATATATGTCCTGGACGACCTCCTTGTTAGTCAGTTGATGCATATTGTGGCGTTGTAGGATTTCTTCATATTATATATGTTGGGCTTTTCTGCTTCTACCGATAATTATGTCTTATTGTCTTATGAGGGTTATTCTGAGGCCTTGTTGGCCCAAATTCATATGTATCCAGGGTATGGACGAGACATGGTACACTCAGGCCGGTAGGCACCGAGTGTCGTCCCCTTCCCTATGGTTGGGTTGTGACAAACTTGGTATCAGAGCAGGTCAGTCCTAGGGATATCCACAAGTCGTATCTCGTAGAATCTTGTTTAGGGTGTGTAGTGCGCCACACTTATGACTAGGATTCTACATGACATTTAGGATGGTTACATTCCTTTCATAATCTAGATTGTGCAGTAGAGTCGAGTTGTAAGAATTCGAGTCTATCTCATGCTTTATACAGTCCTAGTAACACTGATTACCATAAAGACTTCGGTTAGTTCATATTCGTAACCGGTTAATGAAAGATCCATACCAAATAATTGATACGCCAGAGATGCGAGTATTATACTAGAGTTTTAGAGCGTGAGTAATTGTTTTACACATATGCAGAGAAGGTAAAGCGAGTATAGAACAGTGTAGTGCTGATTTTAAGATGTTAAGAACGTTAAGTGTGGGGGTATAAAGTGCCGAAATACAGAAGATTGTATGGAGATTGATATTCAGACAGCATGTTATACGTATTGTTATTCAACTTTCAGTGATGGTCGAACCACAATGAAAATACCTATACTGATTTTTGATCTATTGATATTAAGAGATGTGGGTTTAGAAAGAAGCAAGCTCCCGAGTTCTACCCTTACCATGGGCAGTACAGAGAATAGTACAATTATGTTAAAGGCACCCCTTTAGAAAGTATATATATGATGTACCTAGGGAATTGTTAATTAGATATAACCTTTGAAGATCTTGAAGATTTAAGAGCCAAGTGTTGGACTTTTGTGTGTGCAGGGTAAATATTTTCTTAGGAAGGTAAATAGGTTTAGTGAATGCCTAGAAGATAAGGCCAATTGAGGAGGGAAAAGTTAAAAAGCGAAAGTATGTTTTGTTACAAGTATTCGGAATGCGGAGAGAAGTGAGATGGAGAGTAAAGGGATGGTACCAGTTGGTAGTCTAGTAAACCAAAAACACAAGAAGAAGTAAGTAACGAGTGGTGAAAATAAATGTGTTATGAGCATATCTATTTTGAAATTTAAACAGTCAAATGTCAACAACCCATACGATCGGGTGGTCTAGCTCTCTGAGTCAGGGAATATCGATATCGGGAAATTCCTTTGGTTAAATGGGATAAGAGTCGGAACTTTGAGAGATTATTATAAGAAAGGATATTGAGGATTTTCAAAGTAAGAAATCATAATGGTTAAAGAATAAACTGCAAAAGAAAGAGGTAATCCTTAAAAGTTATCTAGAAAGAAGCCCTTAAAGATTAAATATCTTGCTAGTAGATGAAAATTTTACTGAGACTGAGAATGCCAGTTATGAACGCGTGACGTTCTAGTCATGCAGATGACTTAGTGACTTCAAGTAAGAGGAAATTGTGTTGAAGCAGATTGTAAGTTGTCAAACGATTGCAGAAGTATGAGAGGAGTTGAGCTAATAATATGACCTTTTTAGGATAGGCATCTCTGAGTATAGAGAGTGGTCCTCCTCCTATAAGGGAGATGGTACAATGAAGAATTATGCAAGACTCACCTGATGGTTCAACAAGAAGACGAAATGGTTAAGAGAATGAATTTTAAGACGAACCAGATTATATCCTCCAGATTTAGCGAATGTGTTATGATCATGAAATGAGATGTAAGTCTTAATGCTAAGAAGGGATGGGCAGCGACACCCTGATTAAAGGAATTTATAAATGACACTGGCCACAAAATATATGAGACTCGAAAGAGAAGAGTGTGACCCACAAGTAAAGACAAAGGCATGAAAGGGGTATTCATGATTAATGAATATAAGGGGTAAATTGGACCTATATGGAAGATGATATAAGGGATCGAAAAAGCCGCCAGTTGATATAAAATTCCACAGTGTGGGATGGTTTTAGAACAGAAAGTTTTAACTCATCAGCAGGAGATCAGAATTCTCAGAAATAATTTAGATAGAAAGTAACGACACAACATAATGTGAATCAAGTTAAAGGATTACAAATGCCTAGAAGAAAAGGGGATGCAAGTAATTAAGAATACACTTGAAATTGGTATTGTCGGGATAAGAGTGGATATGAAGACAAGAGGGAAAATTATGACAATCAAAGATGCCCAAAATCTTATAGGAATATGTAACGACAAGATTGTTGAGAATATATAAATTGCTCGAAGATATTAGACAAGCGGTTTAAGTGTGGATATATAACTTAATAAGGAAGTATGTCAATTATTACCGTTTGATGTGTTGGTTAAATAAATGATAGAGATTATGATCCAGAGTGAAATTTAAGGTCGTATAAACAAAGGACTCCTAGATGATAGAAGTTGCGATAAATCAATACATTATAATATGCAGGTTTAGCATGGGTAAGGAAATGAGTATGTTTACGCTTAAAGGGCGATTAAGAAAGCCAAGAGGGATAGTAGACCCAAGTTGTAATAGCGGTAACGGTGAGTACGCATTAGAAGTTTGACGTGATATCTTTTATAACCATAAGAACCTCATGTACCCCATTTTCCAGGCGGCAATAGTCGAAATTGAGATAATAGTATATATAAGAAGGGGAATTGTATGGTTAGGTGGTTCGGAGTTGGATTGGAACCGGATGAACACGAAAGTGGGGGTCAAGTGGAGGTTGACAGGTTTCCAGGCAGTGTGTGTTTGGTGGGAGGTGTGCGGGTATCTTCGGGTGGAATCAAACTGAGGCGTTTAAATGGGTTGATTTAGACACGTTGTGGAATATGTTGGTGGTTGGTATTTTGTGGTTGGATGATTTTAAGGTGGTGGAAACTGATCGGGACAGTACGGTTGGCGATTTAGGGACTCGATAGGGACGATGGGAAACTGGCTGGGGTTTAGGGGGGTTTGTGGGAGGAATCGGCTAACGACCTTTTGGGCATATGTTAGGGGGGGTGTTGTAGTGTATTGTGGTGAAAGGAATCAGGTAGTTTGAAAAAAGGATGGATCACGAAATTGATAGACAAATTAGTGTGCGGATAAGGTGATGAAAGTCGAGAAGACCTTCAACGTATTTGTAGAAAGTAACCAGATAGAACCTTGGCTTGGGTATATTTAGATCATAAAAGTTCTAACTAGACTTATACCAAGGGTTTGGACCACAAAAGGAGCAATGGGTGGCCCACAAAAGGACTGGAGTTCGGACCACAAAAGGACCGAGGTTTGGCCCAGAAAAGGACCAACTAAGGATAACAACACAAAAGTTAAAATACTTAGCAAAGTTTGAGAAATCTCAAATATATTTCATATCACTTCAATGTCTCTTTACATAAACTACATACCCTATTTATACTAGTTCTAAACCTTCTAGAATAGCAACTAGATAGACATCATACATGGCACTCGGCCGAATGGAAAAGGGAGAGGCTTCAGCTGACTTGGGGAAGGGAAAAGAACCAACCCTTCATGTTCTCCAGGCCACCCTTTTGTGTCATCTATGTAGATAAGTGCATGAACTAACTAGTTCATGAACTACCTCTTTGGTGCATGTTTTGAAGCTTCTCCTTCTAGATGATTCTCGGCCTAGTCAACATATCTTATTATATGGCCGGATTAGTCATCTCATCCTATTACACGGCCTATTAATTAAGCTATAAGGAATTTAAGCTAGGAATTTAAAATAAGCTAAAAGTTGGTCTCTCACAAGACCTACATAAAAGCCAAAAATTTATGGCATTTCGTGGATCTTCAAGTCTTTTCTTCAACTCCACTCCACACTCCATTCCATATTAAGCATATCACCATATGACGGACGGAAATCTTTGGCACCCCTAGCAAATCACCTCGTGGCTCATGTTGGATCTTCTCTTTCATGTCTCGGATTGTTTTGTGCCACCTCCTCCCCGGACTCGTCATCATTAATCATGACACGCTTCGCAAACTCTCTTCTCAAGATTTGCATTTGTTCCGCAATAAGGTCACTTATGGTCCTCGGAAGTTCTTCATTTATGTTAGCTATAACATCAAGGCATGGGACGGGAAAGCCTTGCTCTGATACCAAACTGATGTATTTAAGGAGGGGGATTGTATGGTTAGGTGGGTCGGAGTTGGATTGGAACCGGATAGACACGAAAGTGGGGCTCAAGTGGAGGTTTATGGGTTTCCGGGCAGTATGTGTTTGGTGGGAGGTGTGCAGGTACCTTCGGGTAGAATCGGATTGAGGCGTTTGGAAGGGTTGATTGAGACACATTGTAGGTTATATTGATGGTTAGTATTTGGTGGTTGGATGATGGTAAGGTTAAATAAACTGATCTGGACAGTAAGTTTGGCGGTTTAAGGACTCGATAGGGACGGTGGGAAACTGGTTGGGGTTTCAGGGGTTTGTGGGAGAAATCGGTTGACGGCCTTTTGGGTGTAGGTTGGGGGGTGTTTTGGTGTATTGTGGTGAAAGGAATAAGGTAGTTGGACAAGTATGGATCACGAAATTGATAGACAAATTCGTGTGGGGATAAGATGATGAAAGCCGAGAAGACCTTCAACGTATTTGTAACAAGTAACCGGATAGAACATTGACATGTGTATAGTTAGATCACAAAAGTTCTAACTAGACTTACACCGAGGGTTTGGACCACAAAAGAACTGGGGTTCAGATGACAAAAGGTCCGAGGTTTGGCCCACAAAAGTACCAACTAAGGATAACAACACAAAAGTTGAAATACTTAGCAAAGTTTAAGAAAACTCAAATATATTTCATATCACTTCAATGTCTTTTTACATCAACTAGATTCCCTATTTATACTAGTTTTAAACCTTCTAGAATAGCAACTAGATAGACATCATACATGGCACTCAGCCGAATGGGAAAGGGAGAGGCTTCAGCTGACTTGGGGAAGGGAAAAGAACCAATCCTTAATGTTCTCTAGGCCACCCTTTTGTGTCATCCATGTAGATAAGTGCATGAACTACCTCTTTGGGGCATGTTTGGAAGCTTCTCCTTCTAGATGATTCTCGAGCTAGTCAACCTATCTTATTACATGGCCGACTTAGTCATCTCATCATATTAAAATTAGCTAAAAGTTGGTCTCAGCCAAGACCTACATATAAGCCAAAAATTTATGACACTTCTTGGATCTTCACATCTTTTCTTCCACTCCACTCCACACTCCATTCCATATTAAGCATATCACCATATGACGGGCGGTAATCTTTGGTACCCCTAGAAAATCTCCTCGAGGCTCATGTTGGATGCTTAAGTTCACGACCTTTTTTTTCATCAGATGAGTTCTTCTACTTAAGGTAAAGGCGCGACTAAAGATAGGTCGTAACAATACTGAAACCTATGAGTCTTCTTAAATAAAGTGATAACTCTTGAGATTAAGAAGAAAATAAAGGCGAACTGAGATGGTATAGTAGGATATGGTCCTCTTCAAAAGCTAGATTACAACATATGGGGTCGCTAACTAGAGCTCAACAGTAGGACCCTTAGTGGCCAAGGGAAGGGACGATGATAAAAGATTTCTGCTCTAAGTATAGTTTAAAAAGAAAACATAACATAGCAAGACGATATCCTTTAAGGCAACTTAAGGCAACAGAGTTAAGCAGATCATTATGACTGATTTAAGATCGCTTATTGTTACGAGTAATGAGAAAATACAAAACGGTTTTCCTTCCAAACCTTGAATGAGAGTTTCACTGATATTATCTATGAAATATTTATGGTAGAAGTATTGTGAACCATAACGATTCCAAAACATTGATCGACAAGAGAGATTAAGTTCATGCAGGGATTGAAGGTTTGAGTATTCTAAAAGATCTCATATGTCGACAACCCTATATTATTGAAACCAGTACAACTAGCCATGTACCACTTCCAGGGTGAGGGCTAAGAAATGGAATAAGTCTAAGGGATGTGTCGACTAACTTAATGAATTCAAAAAATGGTATTCTGGATTCAATAGAGTCATCCTTTAGATGTAGAGATAAGAAACATCAGGATAAAGACTCAATTTGTAGTAAAAGTTGGAAAGATACGTAATGAAAGAAAATCACAATCCTTGAACTTGATAAAAGAGGAACCCTCAGGGTCACATATGTATTCCCAGTATAATAAAATTGTGGGACAAGATTCTGGCCAGATGTCCTAAGATGTATCAAGACGTTAATGAGCATATTAATGAAACGATGTGAGGAGGAATTTTATAGATGTTGTAAATTAGTATATTAAGTGTCAACAGATGAAGAATTAACACCAGAAGCTGATGAGTAGGCTCGGATAATGAAGAACCCTCTAGAGAAAGGGAAATAGTTAGTATGGGTTTTAGTAAGGGTTTATTTCGCTGCTATCATAATGCTGATTCCTATCCAAGTAAATGTTAGTAGACTAAATAGCCTATCCATTTATTTTCAATCAGAACTACCTTTATATCCAAGAACAACACAAGATTGTACGATTAAAAAGATGATTCACCTCCATGATATCCCTAGATTTATCACATTTGACAAAGAACACTCAGTTTGTAACTAAATTTGGAAGGTTGTTTCGGGAAGAGGCTATAGGTACTCCGGTTAGCCTCACATCCAGACAAAAGAAAATTGAGCTTATAATTTAGACGTGCGAGGGCACATTACAAATTTACATAGGGGGTTCTAAAGAAAATTAGGATGACCACTGACATTTTGTGCAATAGTGACGATCATATTAAACATCTGAATGGCACTATATGAAGCCTTAAATGAGCAAGAGATGTGGAACTCCTATTGAATAGTTTGAAATAAGTAACCTAAATTAGTGAGATCTAATTTAAAATATCAAGTCATCGAACAAGTAAAGTCCCTCGACAGAGGATGTTGGTTGCTCAGAATCGCCGATAAGACATATTTAGATAGATAACAACAAGACTTATGGTTCTTAAATGTATCGCCTATGAAAGGCGTGAGCAAAGTCAAAAAGAGGGACAAGTTTAACCTTAAGTACGTTGGACTGTATAATGTTATTAAAAGAAATTGACCAAGTGACCTATGAACTGGGATTACCCTCCCCCCAGACATTGGAGCAGTTCATCCAGTATTTCATACCATAATGCGTTGGAAGTGCATGAGAAATCCCTCTGGTATTACCCCTATAAAGTATGTTCAGGTTACAAAAGACTTATCATATGAAGAAACTCCAGTTACCATCTTAGACCGTCAGGTCTGCAAGCTACGGATCAAAGTAGCATCCGTTAAATGGCTGTAGAGGAACAATAATGTGGGAGGAATAGTGTGGGAAACTAAATAGAACATGAAGTCTAGATATCTTCACTTATTTCAGCCTATAGGTTTATATCGACACTCGTGCGATACTATTTCCATATTTTTATCTTATTTATCAAGATTATCTCGCATACCTTATAGAGGCAACATTATTAATACATATGTGTTGCATGCAACCCAATTTTGACTTTTGATGGTTGAGGTGAGTTATGACTAACTTTTCTTGACTTTTGGGCAAATGAGTGGTTTTGTGAGGCCAATATTAGTGTGTTATGTTATTGTATGACCCTGGGTGACATGGGATATATTTTCTGGCTTCTTGAAAGGCTTTGGATAGTCCTATTTGTAGAGGAAATTTTGTCAAAATTTCTAGAAATCCTTAAGAGTTAAGGTCCTAAAGATATCTTAGCCCTACATTTGAGGACGGATGTTCTTAAGGGGATAAAGATGTTACACCTCCTATTTTTTTATGTTAAATCACGTCATCAATTAACTTAAGTGTTTCGAGAAGATATGAGGCCTTACGAAGAGTTAATGGTGGTTTAAGATTGTTCACAGAGGTGTTGGGAAGCATAGAAGTTAAACGAATCGAAAATGATGTGTTTTGCCAAATTTTGATGAAGTTACAACAATAGGTGGGATATACGGAGCGTACATTGAGGTACGACCCGTATAATTGTGCTTGGGAGAGCATATCAATCTTGGAGATTTGGGAAAACTTTTGTCTAAGAGATACAGGTCGTACATGTGGCCGTACATTGTGTATGGGTCGTACTTTTAGCCATACATTGAGGCGGTGGTCGACTTTATTTTGTTTTAAATTCATTTTTAGGCTTATTTCTTGTCATTTCTTGACCAAACTTTGCCCTTACTCTCTCTCAATACCTCCCAACAGATTCCTAAGATTCAAAGTTAGTTGCAAAGTGATTACACCATAATCCATCATCAAGAAGCCAATTGGAGTGAAGAATAACACTACCATGGTGCTGCTATGTAGTTGAGATTGTTCCAAATGGATAAAAGTTTTGGCCTGAGGTTGTGCAAGTTGTATAAGGTAAGTACATCACCCTCTTTCTTGTTCTTAAGCTTATGTAAGCATTGGATGAGTGGTTTGAGTGAAATACTACAAGAAAGTACTTGAAATGATAGGAATTAAGGATGTCATGTTGTTGAACTATTTTAAGGCTATGTTATGACTCATCGTGGCTTGAAATTATGCTAAATAACTTGGTTTTCATATCATAATTGTTATTATGATTATCTAAATGTTGACATTTTTGGAGAGATTGCTAACTAGAAAAGGGAATGGCTGGATAACACTTGAAAATTGTTCATATTATTGTATTGTGTTGATTATTGGGTTGTTTGTTGAAACTAGGTGTTAGTGTTAGTGTTAGTGTTAGTGTTAGTGTTGGGTTGTTGAACCTTGTTGATGGCTGGAATAAGAAGAAAAAGCCAGAAAAGGAATAAGGAGGTTGTTCTAAGGTTAAGTTATCATAAGTAAATGGTATGGAGTTCTATAGATTCTAGGTGCTCTGTAGAATGTAATAATGAATTGACCTTCTCGTCATCTAAACTTGGCTTGCATCATCTTTATTGTGTGGGTTGACGTTCGTACAACATGCGAGATTTTGCAAGCTAATGATGGGTCAAACGATAAGGTATGTAAGACTTACCCTTCCTTTTATTTTGGCATGATCATAATAGAATGACAAATACGGAATGTCCCTCAAATAAAGGTTCTACCCTTGGCTGTTAGTTTGTGCCTATCCTTTATTTTATTGATTGGATTATTGAATCTTATCTTTCCCTTGTCGAGAGTACTTTCCGCACTCTTATGATATCTCTTGACATGTCCCTTATCGGTAGTACTCATCACACTTTATGATATTTCTTGCTATTAGATTGGTTCCGAGTTCCTTGTTGGATTGTAACAATTGCTCTATATAGTCCCATAATGATAGGTAGGGGTTAATGACCTTATGTCACTCGGCCCTGTTCATGATGGTCTTCTAAGGTCATTCATGCATTATATATATATATATATATATATATATATATATATATATATATATATATATATTTCTACCGAGTCGCGCTATAGTCGATCATGTACGACACCTATTGTGCACATCACTGCAGTTGGGTACAATATTACCAAGTCCTATTATGGATGGGTATTATATAACCGAGTCCTATTATGGTCGGGTATGATATGATGATGATATTACCTCATAGTGTGGCCTATATATACATATATGACTATGTTTGTAAGAGGAAAACATGCATATCATACACCCTCAGTGACATTCAGAGTTACAAGTTGTCTCTTCTCTATCCTTCTTTATATTTCTACACCCATTTACGTTTCCGGCCTTACATATTCAGTACATTGTTCGTACTGACGTCCCTTGCTAGGGCATTACGTTTCATGCATGCATGTTCAGACAGACAAAGTTATGCTCATTTCCAGTAGGACTCCAGCTTAAAAGTGGTGTTAGAACTCTCCACTTGTTCCTGAGGTACTAGTCAGAGTTGGTATAATTTTATATATATAGTTATCGATATGGTGGGGCCCTATCCCGAACTGTTGATATATATGTACTATTAGAGATTTGTAGATAGTCGTCATGTGTGTCGGAGTCATGTATGCCTTTCCGACCTCCCTGTTAGTCAGTTGATGCATACTATGGACTTGTCGGCTTTCTTCATATTATATATGTTGGGCTTTTTTGCTTCTATAGGTAATTATGTCTTATTGTCTTATGAGGGTTATTATGGGTCTTATTGGCCCAAATTCATATTTATCCAAGGTACGGACATACGTGGTATGCACGGGCCATTAGGCTCTAGGTGCCGGCAGGGTTTGATGAGGTGCCAGCCTCAGAGAACTAGAGTCGGCGAGGGAATATTATCATCACAGTTGTTGGGTGCTTGCCGTCAATCTGAGTTTGCACTTCAACATCCAAGTCATGCTCCACCCTTTTGTCAATGGGTTGAAATTGACATGGGATGAAGCAGTCAAATGTCAATTGGGCTAAAGGTTGTTATATTCCACTAGTTGGGTTAACCATTGTCGTCATCGATGTCGGTGGTGGGTGCCATCTCCGTCATTGTACCATACTTGGTGCAAGTTAGCCTGCCTCGGATAAATGTGCGCTGAGAGATTTTTAGCTAAATGTGTGTTGCTGTCTATTTACGGTTTATGGCAAGCATTCCATCCTAAATGGAACTTAATCTATGAAAAGAGGAAGAATAAAGTTTCTATTACTAATGAAAATTGTAGAGTGAATTCTAGTGCACAATATGATTCAGACTGACTCACATCACTAAAAACACGCCAAAAATTGATCAAAAGATTAACCAACAGACATTTTAACTGAGTTTGAGCCTAAACGTTTTCTCAAATAAAACCGACCGAACTCGATTAGTTCTTTTAGCGCCAAAAATTTGAAAAATGAATAATCGACTGATCTCGGTTGTTTAACTATTCACGAATTCTTTAAGTAAAATCGATTATGCTCGGTCGCTTTTATTTAAAATTTAATGGAAATATATATCATCTAACATTCTTTTTTGGTCTAATTGTGGACAAACCTTTTAAAATATCTAACTGAGTGATTCAGTCAATTTTAAAAATTAATACAAATCTTGGGATTGTTTTCCCCATTTTCCATCTCTCATTTCTCTCCCAAACCCTTCCTTCCCTATTTAACCCCCTCTTTAGTCCCAATGGATGGCACACCGGCTATTCCACGGACAATCTAGTGCTGCCTTTCCAAGCCCTTGCCGCTGCTCGCCCCACCTGCTGCCGCTACGCAGAGTTACCGCCCGACCAACAATCCTTCTCTAAGTATTTTTTTATTTTCTTCTTTGTGTTTTTTAATTAGATTATTTACATTCATATTTTCCTATGATTACTCTTGTTTGATGTTAGTATGACAACAACAACAACATACCTTGAGAAACCCCATAATATGGGGTCTGGGAAGGGTAGAGTGTGAAAGTGTAGGGGGTAAATTGTATTTTTTTTCTTTTTCTTAGTCGACTGCCTTGGATCAGTAGGCAACTGTTATCAGATAAAGTGCAGAAAGTAAAAGGCTGAAAGTAAATTACACTAGATGTTTTTATACTTGTTTGATTCAATATGTATCCTAATCTAGTCCCATTGGGTTGCAAGGGTGTGCTCTGCAACTCTTTTGAAAATAGATTTGGTACACCACTTTTTTAAATGGAGCGCCTACGTCTACACTCAAATACTTTTAATCTTTTGATACAATACCTCACCAACTATACTAAATCTCTTCTCACATTTTTGTTTACACTATAAATCACTCAGAATTACAATGCTTGTTAAAAATAAAATAGAGAGCTTGAGAAGTTGAGATGAAAGTATGTGTTACTTCATCCTTGGAGCCGTCCTTTATAGTTTGAATGACAACCCTTAGGCTCTTCTTAGAGATGGCAACCCAAGAGATTTGATCCTTAGAAAAAGGAGTCATGAATCCTATTTTCAAAGAATAAGGCTAGAGCTATTTAATGGATTGATCTTCCTTGCTTGTATACTCGGAGTTGAATCTCCAAAGATGTAACGCTTTTAAATACTTGGTACTTGTTTCCTTGTTGAAGAAAGCTTGATTGATGCGCCAAGATCTTCTATGGTACTTGATTTATTTCTTCCATGGCTTGATTTGTTTGCTAGGTGTTGTCTCCCTAAATAACTCATCACTTATTTATTTTGCTTTGACTTGTGAGGGCTTCTTTTGATTTCGTCACTTCGATCTTCATTACGCTTTTCCTTGATATGGGCTTGGGCTTTATAAGTCAGTTGAGCCTACTTTTTGTGAGCTTACCTGCATAAATGAGTTTTTTATCATTAAAATCCAACACTAACAATCTCCCCCTTTTTGGTGATGACAACAAATAAGACAAGTAAATGCATATAGTCAACTTCCCTGTTAGTGTGTCGACTAATGCTCCTCCGGAGTAGTTGAGTCTATGTACTTCCCTTGGATTGTTGACTTGTTGATCCCCCTTTGGCATCAATAAAAAACAAGGAAAGAACAAGAAATACCACATAGATAATCATAGGACTCATGCCCTATAGAGCAGATTAGTCTAACAAGCATTGGGACTTATGTTCCATACAGAGCACATTGTTTAAAAGTAAGTTACCAAAACACATAAACAGTCTTAACGAAACATAGATCAAGCAAATCAGTGTTCATCCATATCCTACTGATGTTGTTGCTCTTCCTGCTACTGTTGTTCATGTTGTTCATGTTGTTCATGTTGTTGCTGCTCCTGATACTATTGTGTAATAGGGCGAAGAAAGTAAGAAAATGTGTTGAAAATAGCATCCTTGGTGGCATCAAGAGTATTAGAGAATTTCCCAGGAAGGTCAGTCATACTTGTCTGCAGCTTTACAGATAAATTTGCAGCTTCCTTCAGCATTTGTTCTAGTTTAGCCCTTAGACGAGCAATGTCACTCCCTGTTTCTTTGGTAGATTCTTGAAGTTTCTCAATGTAGAAAAGAGAGGATGCTATTAAATCTTTGAGAGTCTCAACTTTGGCATAAATGACATTGAGTTTTGAAAGAATATCCACAGGACACTCAGACATAATAGGAGATGGATCAGAGGGGTTTGTTTGGAGGGAGACCCAGGGTGGGATTCCTCAGGGACATCCTTTTGCAATCCAAGTATCCCTAGAGATAACATAACCCATACTAGCAAAAGCCCTAGAATTGTAGAATTTCTTGACAAAAGTGCCAGGATAATCATCCAAGTTGATGTGGTGAGCCTAAAAAATGCACAGAATGAGTATGCCTTAGGGAAGACTGGTGGGATTAGAGGCACATTCTATCATGTAGTTTATGATAATGGCAAATAATTTGAGCCTCTTTTTGGAAAGCAAGCAGTAGGCAACAAGGACATCTCTTTGGGTGAATTTGAGAAGGAACCAACACGGGGAACAATAGTAGTGGACACAATGTGGAAAAGAACACGGGCTTCAAAGGTGATATCAAAAGGGCCTAACTGAACAGGAACATTGGGGGAATTAGATAGAACTTTCTTGGCTTGGTCAAAAGAGACATTGAGAGACTCAGGCCAAGTGGTTAGCAACTTGCTTGGATGGTTGTTACCTATCGTATTGTATTGTATTGTATTGTATTGTATTGTATTGTATTGTATTGTATTGTATTGTTAGTTTAAATACAGTGTTATTTTTTATTGCTAGTTAAATTTTAATATCGTATCACTAAATCCATCGTTACATAAAGACGAAAAGTCATATTTTATGTAATGACTGATTTGGTGTTATTTCATCGTTACTTTTTTTCTCATATTTATTATCTAATAATTATATTTTATCACTTACCCTACCTTTTTATGGTAGCTCTATCGCGTACCCTACTTTTCTTGTAGGTTTGTCCTTCAAACCGTTGATGTGTTAGATTATGTAATGACGAAAAATGTTACAATCTATCCAAATGTTTTATTAATCAAAATAATACAATACAATACGATACAATACAATACATTCTGAAACAATATGTAACAACCATCCAAACAAAATGTTAGGCATATCATAATAACTAGAGCAGTAACAACCAATAACAGAATCAAGAACAGCTCAATACAACACAATACGAGTTCCAAGAACAAGATTTTCATGTTCATTGGGCTTAAAGGAATGGAGATTAGCATAAAACATATGCAAAGAGGTTTCATAAACACGGGTAAGATTTTGAAAGCACATTTCCCAACCTTGATAAGTGAAAAGATGCTTTAGCTTGGAAGATTGCCATTGCTTGAGGTCTAAATCAACAATGCGACCGATGATGATGGATTTGTCTTTGAGAGAGAGGAAAATATCCCTATTTGGTGTGTCCCAAAACTTCCGCTTGAGATCAAGAAGACTTACATGGTCAGGTTTGCTTTTCTTGATAGAGTCAGAGCATGCATCATGATCAACATGCCTTTTCCCAAGATTTTTAATAGGAACGGAGTTAGTGGCGTCAGAGGAAGATAAATGAGAGGAGTGGTCAGAGTCCAGATGAACAGGGAAAAAGAGTTTTCCCTTGTTCCAAAAACGGAAACTACTTCTAGGGGAGAGGTTAGATGATTTTTGGGTTTTAGCCAATGTGATAGGAGTGTATTTGGGGAAGAAAGAGAGTGGTGAAGGGAGAAAGAGAGATGGAGTATTTAATTAAATAGTAAAAGGATGGATGAAGAGTCAATGAAGGGGAAAGGATTTTTTGGGAAAGAGAACTGCCGATGAAGTGGTTCAAGGGACGGGATTTGAACTGACAAAAGCAATAATGATGCTTAATCGATTTGACAAGATATGAGTTCAAACAATATTATTTAATACATCGGTAACTATCACAATTAGATGCAAGTATAAGAAAATAAAATTTTGGAGAAATTTAGCAGTCTAAGAAAGGGAAAAAATCCACAAAGGGTTTGCAATATTTCCTAGAGATTCTCTCAGCATGCAAAATCTTTCTTCCAATAAGGGTTTTGTAAAAATGTTAGCAAGTTGTTTTTCAGTGCACACAAATTGTAGTTCAATGGCTCCCGTAAGAACATGATCTCTAATAAAATGATGTTTAATATCTATATGTTTTGTCCTAGAGTGATGCACATAATTTTTGGTCAAGCAAATAACACTAGAATTATCATAATAAATTTTGACAGGTTTAAATAGCAATAGTAATCACTTAATTGATGAATCATCCATAATAGTTTAACACAGTTGTAATGCCCTGAACCATGGACTAGGTGAAATATGACACTTGATTCCTAATTGCATGTGACCGAGCGAACCACACGGCTTATTGAATTAACATGGGCATCAAAATCATGCAATAGTAATAACAATGAAACATTCAAAAACTGTATACTAAACGTAGTATGAAATAATCATAGCGGAAATAATCTGAACTTATAATAAGTCTGAAAACCAATGCTAACATGACATGCTAAACTAGTCTATTAAACATTTTAACACGAGTCTGACTGCAAAACTATTTACCAGGACATGGCCCTAACATACTTCTATCATAAAATGTAATCATAAAAGTAACTAGACTGACACCCCGAATGAGATAGGACTCACCAAATGGCTGATACTGAAGCAATCCTACTGATCAGATCTATCTCTCAAAACTCAACACATGCACCGTGAAGTGTAGGCCCCATGTAAAAGGGTCGTTAGTACATTTGAATTCTACCGTATGTAAAGAAACTAAAAGAATAATCAGACACATGATATAAATGGAATATGAAATTGAAACTGAAACTAAACATGAACATGAATATAATAACATGTGTAAAAATCTGTAAACATCTGTAAAGATGTATGTCTGTAAGTCTGAATATCGGTATATCAGTAAAATTGTATATCTATATATATATATATATATATATATATATATGTATGTATATTTGTGGAGAGAGCAGTAGCATAACCGAAAACATGAATCGCCACATGGGTACATGGAGTCTAGTACCTGGCCCGACCAGCAGAGAAATCACATACCTTGTTGGGGTATGAAACATAACATGGCATGAAAGGATCAAATCTACAAATCGGAAGGTATCCTCCTCTGGCGGAACCACCCTTATCCTACGGTGGCATACGTAGTCTCAACACATGCACCGTGAAGTGCAGGCCCCAAGCAAAAGGGACATTAGTACATTTGAATTGTACTATATGTAAAAAAAAGTAAAAGAATAAGCAGGCAAATGATATAATAGGAACATGAAACTGAACATGAACATGAATATAATAACATATGTAAAAACTCTATACATCTGTATAGTTGAATGTCTATAAGTTTGAATATCTGTATATCTGTGAAACTATATATTTGTATATCTATGGGGACAATAGTAACATAACTGAAAACATGAATCACCATGTGGATATGTGGAGTCAGGTACTTGGCCCGACTAGCTGAGTAATCCCATACATTGCCGAGGTATGAGACATAACATGGCATGAAATGATATAATTTGTAAATTTGAAGATAAAGTCCTCTGATGGAGAGACCCTTATCCTACAATGACATACGTAGTTTCAGGCTATCTGAGCCTTTTTGGTTAGCTATGCAACTCCCAAAACATGTATTTAAAAATAGTGGCTTTTAAACCAATTGTTTCATGAAAGCAACTTGTAAAGCATGGTTTGAAATCATAATTTATCATGTGAACTAATATAACATATAACTTGTGAAATTTTATGAAAACATACATATATAAGTACATGAAATCTAATAGTAATGGTCCATGACTTGTAATTCTAGAACGCATGAAATTCGAGGTTATGTGCATTCATGGATTACACACGGATTCCTAATGACCATTATGGAATATCAGGAACACAATAACGAATTAATAATACAAAATGTTATATCATGATACATGTAATTTAGTACTATCATGAAATTGAAATAAAACACTAAGTTATGGAATTTCATGGAAAATATGGCGTGGGGAAGAACATGGATATTCCCGCACATGTATAGAAGCTCTACATACCTTATTTGTTCCAAACTGTGTCTTAAAAATCTGAACT
Organism: Anisodus tanguticus; assembly: GCA_034509755.1. NCBI lineage: Eukaryota > Viridiplantae > Streptophyta > Magnoliopsida > Solanales > Solanaceae > Anisodus > Anisodus tanguticus. Next base: position 24,066,057 of record CM067550.1, on the reverse strand, counting down.
TGGAAGGATAATCTCGAAGCTTGAACCTTAATTTCTTGAGTTGGGTTTTCTTGAAAACCTAGGTTAGAAATAGTGAATTTCGCTTTGGAATTGATTGTATTTGATTATAATCGCATTGAAATATATGAAAAGGACTTACCTTGGTGTATAAGATGATTGGTAAGAGAGAACCTTCATTCTAGGGCCTAGGAATTGTGAAAACTGATTTTTAGAATTAAGTCTCATATTTATAATGTTTGCCATCGGAAGAAATTGACAGTTGGGATTGATGGACCGTCAATCTAGGTTTGGACCGTCAATAATTTTATGGTCTGTATAATTGGACAGTACTGTTATTTTTTAGAATTTCAGAGAGTTGTGAAAGATGAAGTTCTGAGACGGTGAAAATCAATGGTCCATATAAGTTTGGACGGTCCGTAGAATCTACAGCATGCCGTCAATTTCAAAAATGAAATTGACAATTCATTTTGACGGGCCATAGAATATTTTACTTTTCGTAATTCCTGCCATCAAATCTGATCTGCAGAACTAAAACTGGTTTTTAACTCTAAACTCCCCATTTTTATTTTCTAAATTTCTGAATCATTAACATGGCTAGTTTAGAGGTACGAGGTGTTACAATATCTCCCTCTTGGGATCATTCGTCCTCCAATGATAGGTCATGGTTAGGAATGAGACTGGACATAGCATGAGTACATGAGTGTGAAGAAATATGACATGAAACATGAAACTGAATGACATGATTACATGAAGACATGAACATGGGACATGAGTACTGATTACATGAATGTGAAACATGAGACATGGATACATAAGGGACGTGACATGACTGCTAAAGGTATTTACCTAGATCATTTTCTGCTTGCTCCTCAAATAAGTGCGGATATCTACACTTCATGTCTCGTCAGCTTCCCATGTAGACTTCTTAACATTTTGACTTCTCCACAACACTTTCACTGAGGCAACTTCCTTAGTTCTCAACTTTCGAATCTAATGATCCAAAATAGCCATAGAGATCTCTTAATAGGTCAACCCATCCTTAAAAATGATGGAGTTTGTTGGAACAACCAACAACATGCCTTACACACACTTCTTCAACATGGATACATGAAATAATGGGTGCACAGTAACTAAATCTTGTGCCAATTCAAGTTCATAAGCCACTTGACCAACTCTCCTCAAAATCCTATAAGGTTTGATATATATGCGACTGAGCTTCCCCTTCTTTTCAAACCTCGTGACACCTTTCATAGGTTAAACTTTCAGAAATAACCAGTCATCAACTTGGAGCTCCAAATATCTATGCCTCATATCCGAATAGGACTTCTGGCGACTCTGAGCTATTTTCAAACACCCCTGAATCAACTTAACTTTCTTCATTACTTGATGGACCAAGTCTGGTCCTAACAATTCTTCTTCACCAACTTTAAACCAACCAATTGGCAGCCTACACCTTCGCCCATATAGAGCTTCGAACAGTGCCATCTGGATAATAGTATGGTAACTGTTATTGTAAGCAAACTCAATGAGAGGAAAATGATTATCCCAATTACCTTTAAAATAGAGAACACATGCCCTTAATATATCCTCAAGGGCCTGAATAGTACGCTCTGCCTGGCCATCTGTAAATAGATGAAAAGTTATGTTGAGATTTACCTTGGTACCCAATCCTTTCTGAAAAGACTTCTAAAAATGTGTTGTTAACTGAGCACCACGGTCTAAAATAATGAATACTAGGGTCCCATGAAGCCTGACAATTTCTTGGTTATACAACTTAGCATAATCCTCTACTGAATCTATGGTCTTAACTGATAAAAAGTGCGCTGATTTAGTCAGTCGGTCCACTATCACCCAAATCGAATCATGCCTTCAGACTGAGTAGGGTAGACATGTTATGAAATCCATATTTATCATCTCCCATTTCCAAATAAGAATATCAATATTCTAAGACAATCTACTAGGCCTCTAGTGCTCGGTTAGCACCTGCTGACAATTCAGACACTTGGCTACAAAATCTGCCACATTCTTCTTTATATCATTTCACTAATAGATCTCATTAAGATCATGGAACATCTTGGTAGAACCTGGGTGAATAGAATACATGGAATTATGCGTTTCTTCCATGATTCGCTCTCTGAGTCCATCTACATTTGGAACACATAATCTAGCTCGATATCTCAAAGTACCATCATATCCCCCTTGTTCAAAAGTCGTAGTCTTATGCTTGTGAATTCCCTCTTTCAACTGCAATAAGTAGGGATCACTAAGCTGCTTCTCCTTTACCTAAGCTACTAAGGAGGACTCGAACTTGTGCTGATCAACAACACCACCGTCTTTGGAGTCCATGAGTCGAACTCCTAGACTAGATAGTTGATGAATCTCTTTCATCATGATTTTCTTACTATCCTCAAAATGAGCTAAACTTCCCATGGATCGCCGACTAAGAGCATCGGCTACCACATTCACTTTTCCTGGATGATAGAGAATATCTACATCATAATCCTTTATCGATTCGAGCCATCTCCTCTATCTAAGATTCAACTCCTGGTGCTTGAAAATGTACTGAAGGCTCTTGTAATCTGTGAAAATATCAATGTAAAATTCATACAAATAGTGATTCCATATCTTGAGTGCAAAAATTACGGCTGCTAGTTCTAAGTCATGAGTCGAATATTTTTTCATAAGGCTAGCTATCTGGATGCATAAGTTATAACCTTACCATGCTGCATTAAAACACACCCAAGACCAACTCCTAAATCATCTTAATCTACAATTAACCCATATGTTCCTTCTAGCAAGGTTAACACTAGATCCGAAGTCAATCTCATTTTTTATTCCTCGAAACTACGCTCACAGGCATCTGAGCACTGAAATTTGTCTTTCTTCTGAGTTAATCTAGTCAAAGGGGATGCAATGGAGGAAAAACCCTTAATGAAACGTCTGTAGTAGCCATCCAGACCCAAGAAACTCCATATAACTTAAGTAGAAATGGGTCTAGGCTATTTCTTTACAACGTCTATTTTCTGAAAGTCAACTTAGATGCCTTCGCCTGAAATCACATGGCCTAAGAATGATATTGACTTTAGCCAAAATTCACACTTGGAAAATTTTGCATAAAGATCACGGTACTGAAGTGTCCGCAATACAATTTTGAGATGTTCTACATAATCAGCCTTATTACGGGAATAGACTAAGATATCATCAATGAAGACAATGATGAAAAGATCAAGATACATCTTGAAGACCATGTTCATAAGATCCATGAAAGCAGTTGGGGCATTCATCAATCCGAATGATATGGCACAAAATTTCAAATGACCATAACGAGTTTTGAAGGGGGTTTTCAGAATATCAACTTCCTTATCCTTAAGCTGATGGTACCCTGATCTAAGGTCAATCATGGAATAACACTGAGCACCCTGGAGTTGATCGAATAAATCATCGATTCTAGGAAGAGGATACTTATTCTTAATGGTGACCTTGATCAATTGCCGATAGTCAATGCACATACACAAATACCCATTTTTTCCTAATAAATAAAACTGGTGCACCCCATAGTGAGACACTTAGTCTAATGAATCCCTTATCAAGGAGATCTTTCAACTGGGCTTTTAGCTCTCTTAACTCTACTGGAGTCATTCTGTCAGGTAGAATAGATATTGGCTGGTGCCACAAAGTAGATTGATTTCGAATTCAATCTCCCTATTGGAAGGAACTCTAGGAAGTTCTTCAGAAAATACTTCTAGAAACTCATTGACAACTGGCATTGCCTAAAAAGTTAGGGTTTGGGTATCTGCATCACTAACTCAAACTAGATGGTAAATATCTCTTAGATATCATCTTTCTGGCCTTAAGATAGAAAATAAACCTACCCATGGGTGCTACTGAATCACCTTTCCATTCTATGACTGGCTCACCAAGAAATTCTAACTTTACAATTTTGGTTCTACAACCTATTGTGGCATAACATGAATACAACCAATCAATACCCATGATTACATCGAAGTCTACCATTTATAACTCTACCAGATCGACTATGGTAATACAGTGATAGAATTTAACTGGACAACCCCTATAAACTTGCCTGGCTATAACTAACTCGCCAACTGGAGAGGATACTTCAAAGGGTTCATGCAACTTTTGGGTTCTATCCAAAATTTCTTAGCAACAAATGGGGTTACATATGATAGAGTGGATCCATGATCTATAAGAGCATAAATATCAAAAGTGAAGGTCGTTAATATACATGTGACCACATCTACACAGGCCTTTTTATCCTAACAACCTGCTAGCATTTACAAGTAGTTTGGACCTCCACCTGTATTACCGGACTTAAATGGACCACTCCGTGATTGGGCTTGAGAATTATGAGGAGCCACTGAATTTGTGAATTGAGCCACATTACCTCTTGTACCCTACCTCGTTGATGGACAGTCTTCAGAAAATGACCCTACTGACCATAACCATAGCATATATACATACCCATTTGACACTTCCCTGGGTGTCTCCTACCACACTTGCCATAAATTGGATTACTAAAAGTACTTTGACCCACGTTGGCATATGACTGAGAACTCGATGCTCTAAAATTGTCTTTTGTGATCCTTTCTGAACATAGGGACTGGAGCACTAGCTGAAGATGGAGTAGGTCCTGATGACCTATTCTTGAAGTATTGTCTGCCTCTACCTCCCCCATGACTGAAATGACATAAAGACTTGGCTCTTTTATTAAACTCCTTTTCTTTCTTTTTTTGCAAGGCTTCCTCTTCCTTCAAACTGCTCTTATTACTCAGTATGAAAGCAACTATCTTTGTAATAGTTATATCCCTATTTTGAGCTATAATATTAGTTGCATTGTACAAATGGGGATAAGGACCATACACAAAATGCCTAACTCTGGCCCTCATGTCTGGAACCATATGTGGAGCATACTTTGCCAAAGAGACAAACTGAATATAGTACTCCTACACACTCCTGCTGTTCTGCTTGAGCTTTTCAAATTCCACATCATTTGCTTCCCTGAGCTCTACTAGCAGAAAGTACTCAACAAAAGCATCAGCGAACATATCCCAAGTTGATGAAGGTGCATCTTTCCCGCGGCACTGTTCCCATGACTCATACCAAATGTTGGCAACATCCTGCAACTGATAAGCTTCTAACTCTGTTGCCTCTATCTAAGTAACATGCATAACACATATTATTTTCTATAGCCCATCAATAAAATTCTGTGGATCTTTCGTTTTACAACACCTTATGAACATCGGAGGGTCTATACACAGAAACCCTCTAGTCTTGAAACTAGATGACTCCCCATTAGTTCCCGTGCTTGGAGTCATTCCCTGACATTGGGCTTGAGCAGCCACAAGCTGGGTAAGCAGCTGAATAGATCCCCTAATATCCGAGTCAGTGCAACTCGGGGGTGGAATTGGAATCTCCACAGGTTCTGTGGTATTGGGTGGGGTGTTATACCTGAATTGGCCCTCTGAGTATGAGCATCCTCCTCATGAGCAACATTAGTGGCAGATCTCTTGCTTTTAGCTGATTTCCTTTATCTAGGAATTTTCTAAAATACGTAATACACATGAGTTAGAAGGATATCCTGAAGGTATATCTTTAACTACACGATATAGAGTATGAAAGAAGTGAGATAATCCTAGATGTCTTGGTGGTCAACTATTTATATGTGTGGGCCCCTCACCCATATAAATGTGACCCAACTGGACACGGTTTTATAGACTCTCTAAGACACTTGAACCTAGGTTTTGATACCAAAATTTGTAACACCCCGAACCATGGTCTGGGTGAAATATGGCACTCGGTGCCTAACTGCATGTGACCGAGTAAACCATATGGATTGCTGAATCAACATGGACATCAAAAGCATGCAATATTAAAGACAATGAATTATGAAAAAACTATATACTGAAAGTAGTCTTCAATAATCATAGCAAAAATAATCTAAAATTATAATAATTCTAAAAAAGAATGCCGACATGACATGCTAAACCAGTCTATGAAATCTCTGAACATGAGTCTGACTACAAAATGGTTTATCAGGACAAGGCCCTAGCATACCTCTATCATAAGACATATTCATAAAACTAACTAGACTGACACCCCAAATGAGATTGGGCTCAGCATATGGTTGATACTAAAGCAATCCTATTGAGCAGATCCATCTCCCCAAAACTCAACACATGCACCGTGAAGTGCAGGCCCCATGCAAAAGGGACATTAATACATTTGAATTGTACTAAATGTAAAGAAACTAAAAGAATAAGCAGGCACATGATATAATAGGAACATGAAACTGAACATGAATATGAATATAATAACATATGTAAAGATCTCTATACATCTGTATAGTTGAATGTCTATAAGTCTGAATATATGTTTATTTGTGAAACTATATATCTGTATATCTATGGGGACAATAGTAGCATAACTGAAAATATGAATTACCATGTAGATACGTGGAGTCAGGTACCAGGCCCGACTAGTTGAGTAATCACATACCTTGCCATGGCATGAGACATAACATGGCATGAAAGGATCTAATCTGTAAATCTGAAGATGACGTCCTCTGGTGGAGTGACCCTTATCCTACAATGGCATACGTAGTTTCAGGCTATCTGAGCCTTTTCGATGAACTATGCAATTCCCAAACATGTATTTAAAAATAGTGGCTTATAAACCCACAGTTTCATGAAAGCAACTTGTAAAGCATGGTTTGAAATCATAATTTATCATGTGAACAAATATAACATATAACTTGTGAAAATTTATGAAAACATACATATATAAGTACATGAAATCTAATAGTAATGGTCCATGCCTTGTAATTCTAGAACCCATGGAATTCGAGGTTATGAGTATCCATGGATTATGCACCGATTCCTAATGACCATTATGGAATATCAGGAACACAATAACGAATTAATAATACAAAATGTTATATCATGATACATGGAATTTAGTACTATCATGAAATTGAAATAAAACCCTAAGTTATGGAATTTCATGGATTTCATGGAAAACGTGGCGTGGGGAAGAACGTGAATATTCCCACACATGTATAGAAGCTCTACATACCTTATTTGTTCCAAAATGTGTCTTAAAATCTGAACTTGGAAGGATAATCCCGAAGATTGAACCTTAATTCCTTGAGTTGGGTTTTCTTGAAAACCTAGGTTAGAAATAGTGAATTTCGCTTAGGAATTGATTATATTTGATTAGAATCGCATGGAAATATATGAAAAGGACTTACCTTGGTATATGAGATGATTGGTAAGAGAGAACCTTCATTCTAGGGCCTAGGAATTGTGACAACTGATTTTTAGAATTAAGTCTCGTATTTATATTGTTTGCCATTGGAAGAAATTGATGGTTGAGATTGGTGGATCATCGATAATTTGATGGTCTGGGTCTGGACCGTCAATAATTGTACGGTCCATATAATCAGACAATACTATTATTTCTAAGAATTTCAAAGAGTTATGAAAGCTGAAGTTCTCAAATGGTGGAAATTGATGGGTCGTATAAATTTGGACGGTCCATAGAATCTACATCATGTCGTCAATTTCAAAAATAAAATTGACTGTTCATTTTGACGGGCCGTAGAATATTTTATGGTCCGTAATTGCTGGTGTCAAACTTGATATGTAGAACTGAAACTAGTTTTTAAATCTAAACTCCCCGTTTCGGCTTCCTAAATCCCTGAATCATAAACATGGCTTAGTTTAGAGGTACAAGGTGTTACAACAGCATTGCCCAATGGCAATGTATTATGATTTAGTGGTAGATAGTGACACACTTCATTTTTTTTCTATTCCAATAGATTAGGGATTGTCCAAGTAGTTGACAAGTACCACTAGTACTTTTACAATCATCTTTATCTCCTGCAAAATCAACATCAGAAAAACCTTCTAATTTAAAGGAGTTAGTCTTTGGGTACCATAAACCATGAGAAACTGTTCCAATTAAGTATCTAATAATTCTTTTGACAATACTAAGGTGAGATTCCTTAGGAGTTGACTGATACTTGGCACATCTGCAAACACTAAACATGATGTATGGTCGACTAGCAGTAAGATAAAGTAATGAGCCAATCATTCCTCTATACTTTGTTTCATCAACTCATTTCCTTGTGAATTGAGCAGGTAGGACTCATTGGAGTCCCCATGACTTTTGCATCACTCATACTAAACTTTTGAATAAGCTCCTTGGTATATTTACTTTGACAGATGAATATTCCTTTCTCAATTTGGTGGATTTGTAATCCCAAGAAAAATGTCAATTCTCCCATCATGCTCATCTCAAATTCACTTTGTATAAGATTTGAAATTCCTTGCACAAAGAGGGATTAGAACTTCCATAAATAATATCATCAACATAGATTTGTATAATAAGATTTCCAATAGAGGTTCTTTTAATAAAGTGTTGAGTTAATTTTCCCTTTAAAAATCCATGTTCAACTAAGAAAGCACTTATCCTATCATACCAAGCTTTTGGGGCTTGTTTAAGGCCATAGACCTTTAGATAATTTGATGTATGATAAGAAAATTTGGATTTTTCAAAACCAGGAGGTTGTTTAACAAAAACTTCTTCATCAATAAAATTATTTAAAAAAGAACTTTTGACATCCACTTGCAATAGTTTAGAACCTTTAAAGGAAGTATAAGAAAGTAACATTCGAATTGTAACTAACGGGGAAACTGGAGCAAAGGTTTCATCATAGTCGACTCCCTCGTGTTGTGAGTAACCTTGAGCAACTAGGCGAGCTTTATTTCTTATCACTTCCCCTACTTTATTCAACTAGTTTCGAAATACCCATTTAGTTCCAATAACTGAAGCATTTTCAGGCTTAGGAACCAAACTTCATACTTTATTTTTTTCAAATTTATCTAGTTCCTCTTTTATAGCCTTGACCCAGTGATCATCCTTCAGGGCTTCATCAACTTTCTTTGGCTCTAGTTGTGATATAAGAGACAAATTCGCATTGTTTTTGTTTGAAGTTATAGTCTTCATTCCTTCATTAATGTCTCCTATAACAAACTTCTTGGGATAGTCATGCTCGTTTCTCCATTCATTTGGAATAGGCCCAACTGTTAGGTTAGTCGACTTGTCAGTTTCAACAGTTGACACTTTATTGTTATTTTGATCAACAGTGGGAGTAATTGTTGTGGTTGGTAGTTGACTATCTTCTTCATCTGCAGTTTTACCTTTCTCGGCCAAGATATTAGTATCATAAAAAATCAGATAAGTAAATTCTTCAACAGTTTATGTATGTTTATTAAATACTCTATAATATCTAAAGTTGGTTGAGTAACCAAGAAAAATACCTTTATCGCTTCGTGGATCAAACTTATCAAGGTTTTCATTTACATTGTCATGGACAAAACACTTGCAGCCAAACGGATGAAAGTAACTTACATTTGGCTTATTTCCCGTCCATAGTTCAGATGGAGTTTTCTTCTGAATTGGCCTGGTAGATTGTTTTCCATAATCATTGTTCTTGCCATATCTTGTAAAGTCCTATTTTTTCATTCAACAACACCATTCTATTGAAGAAATTACATTGAAGAGAAATTATGAGTATATCCATGTTCATTACATAACTCTTCAAAGGCCTTGTTTTTAAGTTCTCCTCCATGATCACTTCTGATAGAAGAGATGTAGTATCTCTTTTCACGCTGTACTTTCTCACATAAAAAAACTTGAAATTCTTTAAACTATCATCTTTAGGAGCAAGAAATATAACCTGTGTAAAATAAGAGAAATCATATATTATAACAAAGGAATACCTTTTTCCTCTAATATTGTCAGTTCTAGTTGGACCAACAAGGTCCATATGAAGCAGTTGTAACAATTTAGAGGTAGACACAATATCTTTTGAATTGAAAGAGTTTCTAGTTTGCATACCTTTTTGGCATGCTTCACAAATATGATCCTTGGAATAGTTCAGTTTGGGCAGTCTTAGAACCAGTTCATGCTTTGCAATTTTTTCTATTAGACGCATACTTGCATGTCCAAGATTCTTGTGCCATATCCATGGATCTTCTCTCATTGACGCCAAACAGATGTGCCCTACTAGACTATAACTGAATCTAGTATATATGCATTTTTATTCCTACTTCCATGTAACACAACTTCGCCAGATAGGTCTTCAATGATACAACCGTTTGTTCTAAATCTTACCTCTAGATCAAAGTCACATAGTTGAATTATGCTCAGCGGGTTATATCTAAGACCCTTCACCAAAGAAACATTAGTGATATCATACAAGTCATTGAAGGCAATAGTTCCTATACCAGTTACAGTCCTAGTGGAATTGTCTCCAAAAGTTACTAATCCTCTATCAAAATCCACAATTGATTTGAATAAGCTTTTGTCACCAGTCATGTGGCTTGAACGTGCATTGTCTAAATACCATTTACCTTTTGATTTATCCTTATGGTGTTCCTGAAAAAATAGAGTAATTACTTATTTTAGGTACCTAAGCTTTCTTGGGTCCTTGAGGGTTAGTTCTAACAAGATTAGCATTATCTTTAAATTTTCATATCCAACCTACAATAGTTGCGTAGCGAAATCTTCAGTTATATGATTTGTGCCCAATTTTACCAAAAAAAAACAAGTTTGAGAAGTGTGTTCTTCAATGACATGTTGATTAGTCGACTTGCTCGCATTAAGATTCTTGTTAGACTTCCTATTAGTTGACTTGGTTGACCTAATCGACTAATCTTTCTTAAAGTAAGCAATGGACTTATCAATTGAGTTGCTAGTAGCATATTTGTCACATATAGGATTTTCCCAGTTGACTTGTTGTTGTGAGTCAATTGGTTATACCAGACATAACTATGACTAGTATATTTGCGCAAACTATTCAGTTGTACTTGCAAATCATGCACTTCTTCTTGAAGAAGGTCTCTTTTAATTTCACAAACTTCTAAATTAATTTCCTAGTCTCTCTTTTCTCTTTGTAATTTTCTATATTCATGAAAAACTTTATTTAGATCCTTAAGAGTTTGATCTAACAGTTGTTGAGTTTCATGACATTTAGAACATGGATAAGGTCATACCTCGCTAGTTTCACCGATTGCCATGAAACATACATTTTTAGCTTCTTCCTTTTCATCTTCTGAGATTTCATCTTCACTCCTGCTATTGAATGCTCTTTGATTTTGTTGAACTCTATATGTCTGGGCACTCAGATGCTATATGGCCATACTTCCTACACTCATAGCATTTCCCATCATTCGTTCATTGGTCAGTTTGAGATTTCTCTTTTCTGAAGTTTGAAGTACCTCTTTTGTTGTTTCTAGATCTCTTCATGGATTCTACCACAGATCTAGATATCATAGAAAATTCATCTTCCCTAATATCATCATCATATTCCTCAACTTGAGATTTGAATGCCACCATTTTTTTCTTGTTCTCATCCTGTCCAGACTTGTTGAGATATGTCTTTTTGAATGTAATTAGATCTCCTATTACTTCATCATATATAAGAGTCTTGAGATTTATGCTTTCAAGAGAAATCACCTTTGCATACCACTATGGAGGAAGACATCTGAGAATATTCCTTATATTGTCTACAGAAGAAAAGACTTTTTCTGATGCCTAAGTTTTCCTAGAATCTTGGTAAACCTTGCAAATATATCTTTCATTGTTTCTCCTTCTTTCATCTTGAAAGTCTCATATTCATAGACAATGAGACTAATGATAGTTTCCTTTACTTTGTAAGTACCTTCATAAGTGACTTCAAGCTTAACTTACATTTCTTTAGCAATTTCACAGGTGGAGATCTTTGCATATTCTTCTCAACTTATAGCATTGAAAAGTAGATTCCTGGCCTTTGAGTTTATTTGTATTACCTTCATTTGTTAATCAGTGTAGTCGGCTAGAGAAGCTAACTCATCAGTTGAAGTGGCTCCTTCATTTTTCTTTATCATCATCTTAGATTTTGGTATAGGAATATCTCCTAACTTGATGTATGTTACCATTCTTACTTTCCAATATGAAAAGTGCTTCCCATTGATGTAGGGTGGTCTAGTTTGGGAGGTACCTTCTTGAAATAATGCTCATATGGTAACGTGATTTGACATGATATTTTTTCACTTGTTGTTAGGCAAACACAATGTAAGACCTTTCCCTGATACCAATTGAAAGTGTAAAATGCTGAGAGTAAATAAAACCATATGTTTTTATACTAGTTCAGATTCAATATAAATCCTAATCCAGTCTCCTTGGGTTGCGAGTATTCTCTGTAAGTATTTTGAAAGTAGGTTTGGTACAATGTTTATTTGAATGGAGCTCTTACGTCTATACGCAAACTCTTTTAATCTTTTGATACAATGCATGACCAACTATTACTATATCTCTTCTCACTTTTTTGTTTACTAGTAAATCACTCAGAATTACCATATTTGTTAAAAGTAAAGTAGAGAGCTTAAGAATTTGAGACGAAAGTATGTGTTACTTCGTCCTTGGAGCTGCCCTTTATAGTTTGAATAATAACTGTTAGGCTCTTCGCAAAGATGTCAACCCAAGAGATTTGATCCTTGGTAAAAAGAAGTCATGAACCCTATTTTCCAAGAATAAGTCTAGAGTTGTTTAATGGATTGATTTTCCTTCCTTGTATACTTGTAGTTGAATCTTCAAAGATGTAACGCCTTTAAATACTTGGTACTTGTTTCCTTGTTGAAGAAAGCTTGATTGATGCGCCAAGATCTTCCATGGTACTTGATTTATTTCTTCCAAGGCTTGATTTATTTTCTAGTTATTGTCTCCATAAATAAGTCATCACTTATTTATTTCGCTTTGACCTGTGAGGGCTTCTTTTGATTCCGTTATTTTGGGCTTCACTAGTCAGTTGGCTGGCGCTTTTCTTGATATGGAATTGGGCTTTATGAGTCAGCTAGACCTGCTTTTCCTTGTGAGCTTACCTGCATAAATGAGTTCAATCAAGATCTTTCCCACAAAGCCGAGCGAGGAAGTTCATGAACTTTTCATCAAGTTGCTACTTTGGATGCTTAGAAGGTGCATGGAACCACATTTCATAGAGCATTTCCTTGATCATGAAGATGGACCTTTTGAAGATCATAGGAGGTCAACATACAACAACCTTCAAGATATGTATGATAGCTTGGATTGAAGACTCTAAGACCACCACATTCAAGATATGGGAGATATCTTGGTGGAAGAGGCTATTTATGGAAAGAGGATATTCCTTAAATATGGTTATGTCAAACCCCAAACTAGAGGGTGTGGCCGGCACCCGGTGTCGTACTGGCTCAAGTATATCATTCTAAAACCAAACTCCTGTAAGCTTAGAACTTCCGACCGACAATGCTATACTGGAATATGATCGGAATAAAATCACATTAACAGGGCCGACAAGGTTTTACCTCACAACTAAACACACTACATAAGTCAACGATCCTCTATGAGTAACTGAACTGTCATATGGTCAGAACAGGGCCCCGACCTACCCATTATCTACTCATGTAAATAAAATATAACCCAATATCTAATCAGGAAGATCCGGAAGAAGTGAAGTATACCAACAGACGATTGAGACTCAATAACTTCTACTGTAGGGAGGGGGAATCTATTTGGTCCCTATCTGAACCTGTATCATGAAATACAGTGTCCCCCAGCAAAAGGGACGTCAGTATGAAAGAAATGTACCAGTATGTAAAGCATGAATAGCAATATAAAAGCATAAGCTATAAAACATGACATAAGAAACAACCTAATTTTTAGATACCCTTTGTGCCACTTAAAGCAAACAATTAAACTCTGAAACTGTATTGGGATTTGTGTATATATATTTTATTATATAATCTGCCCTCGAGTTATAGCCCGAGGTGTTTAAATATGGTACTACCCTTAGGTAATAGTATGAGGTGTGTGTATGGATGTATATATAAATGCATGCCCTCCGGTTACAACCCAGGATGTGTATAATGTACATGTACAACTACCCACCGGATATTTTCTCGATGGTGTGAATAGGATATATATATATATATATATATTGTAATAGTATATTGTTCGGCGGTGTGAATAGTATATTGTAATAGTAGTATTGGCACTTTGGCCTTTTTATAACTTAGAACTTCCTGACTTTACTTTGGAATGACTCTTGGTCGACTCGATGATTAACTCTTTGGAATGCTCCTTCTTGGAGGTTTATGATACTCAGATGAACAACCAATACTCAAGGGGTATGGGATGTAACAATGATAAGAGAAACTACTCCCGAAAAATGATAAATGACATGCAAATAGAATAGTTCTTTTCACGTTTCTTTGAAAAATGATAAACATTTGGAATTCATGCTTTTGGAAGAAGAGAATAGCCTTACATACCTTTGTCGATAGCTCACAAACTCTTGGACGTTCTACAAATGATAATTTACATTAGATGAATGATTTGGATCAAAATCGACTCAATAATCACAAGAAATCCTCATTGAGACAATTCATCGAGCACCTTTCGTGCATAGAATCCCTATGCTCAACTAGAATGGAAATTCATCCAAATCAACACCACCATATTCTATAATTCCTCTCCTTAACTTCACAACCTAGCTAACAAGATTCAACACTTGTATCTATACATAATCTCAACCAACAGCCCCAACAAACAAAGCAACACAACTCCATATTATTCAAGAATTGATTCTTCAAGTTCATGCTTACAATACTTCCACAACTTAGAAGTTATTTTCACCAATACAACCAATTAATCTTACTATGAGTCAGAAACCATAAAAGTTTAGTAAAATTTTTCCTTCACACAACAAAGATGGCTTGCACAACAAACACTTATCCAAGCTTAAGAAGATCTTCAACTCTGCCTTGTTACTAAAGAGATTACCAAGATACTATGGATCATATAAGGGAGATTTCTCTTCATACTTGTATAGGATTGCTACTTGATGATATAAGAACCCTAGGATAGTGTTTGAGAATTCTTGGAATGTGTTTGGGTCGGAAATGAAATAAGACCAATGAACCATCAATCTTGGCCTTTTATAACATCACTCACTGCCTCATATATGCGGTTGGTTCTGTGCATAGATCACTATGTGTGGTCACAAAACCCAACACAGATGGTAGTAGTGTGGTATGAAAGTGAAGTTCCTGATCTGTGGCCTGATCTGTGAAGCAGATCAGCTTTCGTGGAGCAAAACACTTAGCGTATTGTCAATTCTTTGTCAAACTTTGTAGAGATGTGCTTCCTTTAATCCAATTGACTTCTAACCTTCCATAAACCATCTTAACATCCATCTAATTCATATGTAATCCTTGGGATGGGTCTCGGGTTTCCAGAACTCAAAATTGACTAACTATACTTTCTATCGCGCGTAGAACAACTGGGTGTAACATCTTTCCCCTCTTAGGAACATTTATCCTTGAATGTTGAGGGATGTAACTGAGGGTCCTTAACTCTTGGGTTTTAACAAAATTTTGGCAGAGTATCCTCTATAAATAGGTCTATCTCAAAGACCTGCCAACCAGCCAGAACCAACATAAGTGCCACATAGGGCCATATAATATATCATTGGCCTCACACGACCATCAACGCACCAATAACTGTAAACGTTAGCCATAACTGACCTTAATCATCATGTCTCACTGTCGAGCCAGTGTTTCACATCTGTCATACTTGTATTATGACTATTACCTTTGTAAAGTACATAAAAGAGATTTATTAGTATGGGATGTAGATTAGAAAGTCGTATCGCATGAATATCCATCTAGCTGAAATGAATGAGAATATCTAGACTTTATGTTTCTCTCAATTCTTCAAATCATCAATTTTACTTGGTTGATCTTCCACAAAATTCCAAATCGAAGGGCGGCTCTTTAGTTCCCTACTTTTGGGGTTTGATAATCTCGGAGAGCCATTGAGATGTCCTCATAAGACAATTTTTTTATGTAATCTAAACATGCTCAACTGATGTCATACGAGGGGAGTTGTATACGTACTTTTGCAATATCAATACATGGGAAACTAAATGAACTTCCTTATGCTCTGGTGGTAGCTCAAGCTTATAGGAGATTCGTGAATAACCTTATGCGGTCCAATGTATCTAGGCTTAAAATTGTTTTTTTATAGTTGAACTTTCTCACACTTTTTATGAATGGAATCTTTAAGAAAACTCAATCGTGGACGACGTTCTTTAAATTTTGGTGCCTTATAGAAATAATCCAGACCATTTGCTTCTAACGAATATGTACTTCCACCACTCGACTGGTGACCCAGTCCTACTTAATTCATACTTTCTCACGTTGAATCCATTGTTAGGAGATTTGCACTTCTGATCACATGAGGTTTCATAGGAAGTCATTTAAATGGTAAAATAATAACTTCTATAACATACAACTTGTAGTAGGGAAAGTAGTCATCCCACTTCCTTTGGAACACTAGCACCCTTGTCTGTAACGTATCATCAAGCGTCTAATTTAGGTGCATAGCCTGTATTTTTTTGGGCTGAACTATAACTATAATAAGACCTTCCCTGTGTTCTCCTAAATTTGGGTAGAGTACTTGTCGCCGAGCCCCTCTCACCTGGGATGATAAATATAAGAATATTCTAAAGTCGTACAGTCTTTCTAATATTTTACTTGTATAATCCTTGACTGTGCGAATAATCTCATCAACCCTCCATCATTTAGAGTGGTAATCCTGATAGTAATAGGGAAACCTCTTACTAAACTCTACCCTTGAGCCATTTTTTTTAAGACATGATCTTTATACTTTATACTAGCCCTTTCTTGGTTCCTTGATGTTCTTATCTTTACCAATGGCCAACTGAGTCGTTATGCCAAAATTTAGTAAGGCCCTTGTCTCAATGTTATCTCAATGCATATCCCTGGTATCATGGTATATCTTCATCGGTCCAATATGAATAAGATAGCGGAAATAATGCATCCCTATTCTAATTCGGCCACAATAGCTTACTAGATCTGGAACATATATTCGATCTAGGTATAATACAACTTCATCTTCTCTCAAATCATGTATTGGCTTTCTTTGCTATGAAATTTTCCCTTCCAACAGTGTTGGCCCTGGAATCCGGTGTTGATTCTCCTTCCCCTTCCACAGGAGCGATGTTGATACATCATGTGCTATCATTCTATTATCACTTGGAGTCCCGAAGATGGACCCTTAAACTTACTAGCTGATGAAGTTATTTGACTAACTTTCTCTTTTCCTCGATCTCTAGATAGACTGAACCGCTTATACATCTCATCTCACATTTCCCTGAAGACTATCACCTTTCTCCGTCAATCTTCTTCTTTAAACAATAGAGGACCGGATTCCTCATACGGTAATCATTTCACTAATAATACTACTGAGTTTTTATTGGTTATTCGTAGTACCCTGACTTCTGAACCATTTTCATTTCGAAGAGGACCACCTTCTATCATATTGCCAGAGCTCGTCTTTACTTACTTTTTTCAAATTCCAAAAACTATCATTTTCGTTAATAAGACCCATATGTTTCTGTATCACCGCAACTCATTCAGGAGGACTCTTCTAATAATGATAAGAGAAATCCACTTTTTAACTCATCTGCTACCGACCCTAAATCACGCACGTGTACTTCTTGTTGGCTTTCCTAACTGCTTTTAAGCATAAACGACCTCATTCTCTTATTTATTCTGAACATATGCACTATGTTGCGGTGGTCTATCTAAATTTGTCATCAGGGAGTTCCTATATATATGGCTTTAAATCCCATTTTAGGATTCAATCTTGGTTCTTTATTCAACCAATATTCTTAACAACAAGTTATTGTTGTTCCCGATTAGATATACACCCATACTCATAGGAGATTTACGTTATTGGTCATTCATTCTGTAATCTATACTTAACCACCGTACATCAAAGTAACGTTTCCTCTATCGTCTCTTAGCTTAACATTTAATAGCAGTAGATTGTAATCTCATCATCATATATCCCCATAGGGTCTTGGGCACCCTTAGCTGCTCGTAATTATCCTTCTTGATCTTACTTTCGCTTATGCTTTAACAATACCATCTCAGGGTACAATCTTTAGTTGTTAATATTTATTCTCGGGCTTCATACCCCTTTCAATTTGATCCACTTTACACTAGCCCATTGCACCAGTACTTTCCGATATGAAAGGTTTCCTGAAAGCTATGATTACTTTATAAGTTAGGCCTTCAGACTCTAAACACGCCCTATGGCATAAAATGTTGTACCGACCAATGGCTCAGCTGGCCTCTAAACTAGTCTCCTCCTAGGATTTACATGCATCACCTTTTGCTGAATCTCGTATTACTCTTTTCATTCATTAATTCAAAATACTCATTTTGAGCTTACAAATTCTTTGGTCTTTAATTACCCTTCATGCTTCCTTTTCTAAGCCTCATGTGCCTGACGGCTTTTTTCGTCATTTAACTCTTCTAACTAGTAGGTTGCTATCATTCCTTCCTTAGCATCGATACTTACATATCCTTGGATAGCCTTAACACGTCCGTAACAATCTGGATGACATAATCATATTTACCTTAAAATCTTTTGTTCTACTTTCTCGTCTTCTTACTAAGCCATTAAGTGAGTCTATATGGATTCTTTATCGCATCGCCTCCATTTGGAGAGGAGGGTCACTTATTCTCACTTAGAGATTTTTCTTCCTGAAGAGTTGTATCATTGTCTCAACACCTTTCACAATTCTACGATCTTTTAACAACTTACAATCTGCTCCCATACACTTTTCTCTTACTAAGGACTATGGGACCGTTTACACATGTGGAAGGTCACGTGCTCGCAACTGACATACTTAGACTCAATAGGATTTTATCTTTTAATCAAAAAGCTAATCTTAGAGATTTTTTCCTTGATAAGGCTTAAAGGTCGCTCTTTTGTTGGTTGTTCTTTTACTGCCTACATGTTTACCTTGCAAATTTCACAACATATCTCATTATAACAATCTCTCGAGTCCCCAACTTGCATTCTGCTTGGCTTGAGGTTTCCTTTTTAATATCAATACTTTCATACATAGAAAGTTAAGTCCCCCGATCAGTATGTTCTGTTTGCTTTTATCGATTTAATTTGCATGATAGGCACTTGGTCCCATAACACTTTCCTTTTCTCAGCTCAGCGTTTACTCCTTCTTACCTTTGTTTTACTTGACTACGATCTTGCCATATTATCCATTTTATCCTACGACCTTCTCTCTTTTCTCGTATCTACGTCAGGTGTCCCATTTATCTTGTATCTTTCTCTTGCTACCATTCTTACTTCCTCATTTTAGTCTAGATGCTTGTGACAAGACATTCTCCCACCTTTAACATCTTCTTCTTTAATCGGCCTTATCGCTTAGACACTTACTGTTTCTTCTTAATTTGGACATGTGCCTTTCTGAGGGCGACATTTACCTCGCCTAAAGTGTTCAATACTTAGCCCTTAGATCTTCAAAATCCCCGAAGGTCATATCTAACTAGCAATTCCCAGGTACGCCAGGTATATATCTTTTAAAGGGGTACATTTGGTGCAATGGTACTATCCTTCAGTACTGTCCATACTAAGGATCGTCCTGATCCATACTAGATCCTGAGATCTCATTTCCTTCTAGCACCACGTCTATTAACGTTAGTAAAGCAAATGTTGAAATGGGTACCTCTTGTTGTAACTCTACCACATTTTGAAGGCAGGATAACAATACTTACATCATTTCATCTAAATATCGACCTCCTTATAGTCTTCTGTATACAAGTTCTATACCTTCGTCACTTTACTTCTTGTGCATTCTAAAACCAATGTTTCATCATCCCATACTTTTATTACCTTTTTTGTATATAAATGAAATTGACACCCATACTCTGGAACTTTAGTATAATACTCGCACCTCTGGTATATCAATAACCTGGTATGGGGGAGGGGGAAATCTATCCTTTTCTTGCCACAAATACGAACTCGGTGAAGTCTTTCTAGTAACTGACATTACTAGAATTGGATAAAGCACAAGTTAGACCTGAATGCTCATAACTCAACTCTACAACACGATCTATGAGATGAAAGAATATAAATCATCCCTAAATGACCGGCAGCCTCTTGCTTATAAGTGTGGTGCACAACACACCCATAAATAAGACTATACTAGACATGACTCGTACACTCCCTAACACTGACCTGCTCTAATACCAAGTTTGTCACACCCAAAAATAAGAGGTGTGGACGTTACCCAATGTCGTACTGGCCCGAGCATACCACTCTGAAACCATACTTCTGTATAGAACTTCCAGCCGACAAGGCCATACTAGAATATGACTGTAATAACATCACATTAACAGGGACTACAAGGCTGGACATCAGAACTGAACACACTACGTAAGTCAATGAGCCTCTACGAGTAACTGAAACATCATATGGTCGGGACAAGGCCATGAACTACCCATTATCTACTCATGTACATAAAATATAACCTCAATATCTGATCAGGAAGCTCCGGAAGATATGAAACATACTAACTGATGGCTGAGACTCAACAACTCCTACAATGGGGGCTCTATCTTGCCCCTATATGAACATGCAGTATGAAATGCATCGTCCCCCGGCAAATGTGATATCAGTACAAAAGAAATGTACCGGTATGTAAAACATGAATATCAATATGAAAGCATAAGTTGTAAAACATGGCATAAGAAGCAATCTGATATTCTAATACCATGGGTGCCAGTTAGGGTGAAAAATGAAACTCTAAAACTGTACTAGGACTTCTGTATATATATTTTATTATATAATATGCACTCGGCTTATAGACCGGGGTGTTTAAATATGGTACTACCCTCAGGTAATAGTTTGAGGTGTGTGTATATATGCATACATAAATGTCTGCCCTCCTGTTATAGCCCGGGATGTATACAATGTACATGTACAACTGCCCATCGGCTATTTGATCGATTGTGTGAATAGGATATATATATATATAAAAATGCCCACCGATATTAGTTCGGTGGTGTGACTAGTATACTATAATAGTAGTATTGGCACTTTGGCCTCTTTATAACATAGAACTTCCTGACTTTACTTTGGAACGACTCTTGGTCGACTCGACGATTAACTCTTTGGAACGCTCAT
This sequence comes from Anisodus tanguticus, assembly GCA_034509755.1. Lineage (NCBI taxonomy): Eukaryota > Viridiplantae > Streptophyta > Magnoliopsida > Solanales > Solanaceae > Anisodus > Anisodus tanguticus. The sequence goes on along the minus strand of CM067550.1, from coordinate 24,044,934 downwards.
TCTCGGAGGTTTATGATACTCAGATGAACATCCAACACTCAAGGGGTATAGGACGTAACAATGATAAGAGAAACTACTCCCGACAAAGGATAAATGACATGTGAATAAAATAGTTCTTTTGACGTTTCATTCAAAAATGATAAACACTTGGAATTCATGCTTTTGATAGAAAGGAATAGCCTTACATACCTTTGTCGGTAGCTCACAAGCTCCCGGAAGTTCTATGAATGATAATCTACATTAGATGAATAATTTGGATCAAAATCCGCTCAATAATTACAATAAGTCTTCATCCAGACAATTCATCGAGCACCTTTCGTGCATAGAATCCTTATGCTTAACTACAATGGAAACTCATCCACATAAACACCACCATATTCTATAATTCCTCTCCTTAACTTCACAACCTAGCTAACAATTCAACACTTGTATCTATACATAATCTCAACCACCAGCCCCAACAAACAAACAAACACAACTCCATGTTATTCAAGAATTGATTCTTCAAGTTCATGCTTACAATATTTCCATAACTTAAAAATTATTTTCACCAATACAACCAACTAAGCTTACAAGGAGACATAAACCATAAAAGGGTAGTAAAATCTTACATTCACACAACCAAGATAACTTGCACAATAAGCTCTTCTCCAAGCTCAAGAAGATCTTCAACTTTGCCTTCTTACTAAAGAGATTTCCAAGATATTATGGATCATCTAAGGAGATTTCTCTTCATTATTGCATGGGATTTGTCCTTGATGATATAAAACCCTAGGAGAGTGTTTGATAGTTCTTGGAATGTGTTTGGGTCGGAAATGAAATAAGATCAATGAGCCCCTAATCTTGGACTTTTATAACATCACCCACTGCCTCACATAAATGGTTGGTTCTGCACTGCAGTTCACCATCTGCAGTTGCAGAACCCAATGCAAATAGTGGCAGTATTGTATTAAAGTAAAGGTCCTGATCCGTGGCCTAATCCGTGAAGTGATCGACTTCCGTGGAGCGAAAAACTTAGCGTATTGTTATCTTCATCAAACTTTGTCGAGATATGCTTCCTTTAATCCAATTGACTTCTAACCTTCCGTAAACCATCTTAACATCCATATAGTTCATATGTGATCCTCGGGAAGGGTCTCGGGTTTCCAGAACTCAAAATTTACTAACTATACTAACTGTCACGCGTAGAATTACGGGTGTAACATCCTTCCCCTATTAGGAACATTCATCCTTGAATGTTGAGGGATGTAACTGAGAGTCCTTAACTCTTAGGTTTTAAAAAAAGTTCGGCAGAGTTTCCTCTATAAAAGGACTATCTCAAAGACCTGCCAAGCAACTAGAACCAATATAAGTGCCACGTAGGCCATATAATATATCATTGGCCCCATACGCAACACACCAATAACTGTAAAAGTTAGCCATAACTTACCTTAATCATCATGTCTCGATGTTGAGCTGGTGTGTCACATCTATCAAACTTGTATTATGACCATTACCTTTATAAACTAGATTTGTTACTATGGGACGTAGATCAAGAAGTCGTATTGCATGAATATCCATCTAGCTGGAATGAATAATAATATCTACACTTTATGATGTACATAAGGAGGGGTTTAAGTGGGTCAGAGTTTGGTTGTAATCGGATCGACCCAAAATGGGCCTCAAAGTGGGGTTCTCGGGTGGGGTGTTCCTGTCGGGTAGTGTGATATTGTGGAGTTATTTCGGGTAGATTTATGTGGAGTTGGGTTAAGGAAATTTACGGGGGTATTCCGGGTATGTTGCGGGTGGTGTTGATGATGGGGTTTGGTGGTTTGATGGTGGAAATGCGACAGAACAGAACTGAAATAGTGAGGTCTCGGTAAGGGTTGTTTTGTCGAATATTTGTGGTTGTCAGGTTTGGACGGTTTTATACGTGGAGTTTCGGTTGGTGGCCTTTGTGGTGGATAGGGAAGTATTTTGGGATATGGTGGTGGAAGGAATATAGTGGTTTGGACAAGGAATGAATGCGGGATGCTAGGTGAAAACCCGAGTGCAATCCAAGTGTAGGATGATCAATATAGCAAGGATAATGACACAAGGGTTTTAATGCTCGAGTCGACACCAAGATGAGTTTGGCCAATTAGACAAGGCCTTGACCGAGGTTTCTAAGTACAAGCTCGTGAACAAGCCAAGTGAGGGTGGCCGGTAACCTTATGATAGACCCTAGTCTTGGGTTTGGTTGGATCACACAACTTCCAACGTCCACTCGCACCAAGGGGGTTCCTTAAGCTTGGGCTTAGCTAGGTCACACAAGTCCTAACCAAACTTACACTGAAGGGACCTTAGCTTGGGTTTAACTAGGTCACACAAGTCCTAGCTTCAACTTACACTAAGAGGTTGGTTCACACAAGAACCGAAGGCCCACACAAGGACCAACTAAGGTAGACAACACACAAGTTGAATAACTTAGCAATTGAGTAAAACTCAAGTTTTTGTATTCATCAACTCTGCTTTTCACAACATCCTAAGGGTCCTATTTATAGTAGTACATGGACCTTTCTAGAAGACAAATTAAAGGACACAAACTACCTTGAACCTTTCGGCCAAATGGGGAAAAATGGGAAAGGGTTCGGGTTTTCTTGATGACCAAGGGTGTTCTCGGCCTATGGGAATAAATGGGAAAGGTCATGGCTTTACTTGAGGATAAAGGATGAACTCAATCTTTTTACACCCCTTTGTGGATCCCATGAATAAGAATGCATGAACTTGGCTCCTCATAAATCTCATCTTCTTGGAATATGTTTGGAAGCTTCCATTATTTGTATGTCCTTGTCCAAGTGTAGATGGAAGAGAATTTCGACCACCCCTTCATATTCTTGGTGTCTTCCATGTAACCAAATACATGAATTGTCTTCTTGGAAGCCTCATCTTCAAGATCATTCTTGTCCTAGCCACCTTGTCCTCTTACCCTCGACCTAGTCATCCCTTCCTATTACATGGCTTATTAATGATGTCCTAATAAGAACTAAAAGCTAAGCTAAGAATTAAAGACAAGCTAAAAATAAACAAGATGGTCTCGGCCAAGACCAACAAGAAGGCCGAATAAAATATGACATCTTCTAAAATCTTCAAGTCCAATCTTCAATCCCACTCCATATTCCATGCCAGTTTAAGCATATTATCATCGGATGATTAACCATCTTTAGAAATCTGAGCTTATCACTTTGAGGATCAATTTGGAACTTTAAGCTCACGGGTTTTTTACATCATACTCCCCTTCTTCAAAAGAATTTTCCCTCAAATTCTCATCGTTTAAGTGCATTGATAAGCCTCCCGCATGCAACATCGAATTTCCATATCCACTAGGATTTTCTTCCTTGGGATTACCTCTTCGGATCTTAGTCAACAACTTGAAAGGGTCATGCCTCAAATATTATTCTCATTGGATCAAGGAGTCGTACACCAAAGAATTAGGATGCGCACTCCCAAACTTCTCACTATAGGAAGGCACGGTCTCTTGTTCTTGAATTAGGTCATCACCAACTCCCACAACCTCACATTCCCATTCAACGAGTACCTTCATGATCAGAATAGGGGTAGCAAAGAAACCATGCTTTCGGATGACATGATAATAGGGAGAACCCAAGTCGTGTGAGCATCTTTCCACATTTACACTTGTATACTAGGGCCAACCCCGAATGGTTCCTCGCTTGGATAGATTGTTATGAACATCCTCGGATGAAGCTAAGTATCCCAAGGATAGTTGTGGTGTCCCGTGCAAGGAAGGGCTTGGAACATCACACAATCCAAATGGCATTACAAACCATTTGTATAAACCATTCGTGATTTTGAAGGCCAATATCTTGCAAGGGCCACCCGCCCTTGGCATTCGAATGTCCCTTCCTTCGTTAAGTGTAGTTAATCCCAATGATCCGAACACAAGCCAATTCACACATTCCCAATGGGTCAAGGATCCCGTGATGCAAAATTCCTTGTACGAAAGCAATAGACTAGAGAAATCATTGAACCTTTGGTCTTGAATTAAGATGGAACCAATATCGATTCCTCTAGCATCATGTTCAACTTCAATTAGTGACTCCATGGTCGGAATAGGGGCAGTAAGGGAACATTATCTCGGATGAAATGCCGATAAAAATAAGGCAATCCATGGAAGTTTCCTACCACGCTTCCATTTACATTCTTGGAACAATTTCGGGCAGTTCCTATCGTGAAAGGGTTCTCATGCACTCCTTCAGTTAATGTTATGTAACCCATGGATTGTTGTGTTATCTCATGCATGAAACTCTCGGGAGAACTTAGAGCGTTACATTCTCTAAATGGCATCACACGTTCCTCGTACACATCATGCTTGACCTTGGTATCCACCCCCCATGTATCTCCTTCTCGAATTCCCCTTAGATGGTATCCTCTCTTTGAGTCTATCTTGTAGAACCATTTGGCTCCACTTGATTCCTCAAAATAAATTTTCCACCTCAGCACAGAAAACTTGAATTTCATGTTGTTGCCGATCGCTTGGATGAAAACACATGTGCCAAGCCTCATTTCCCTTTTGTACTAACAAGGTGGATGTCGTCTCCCTTTCCGAATGGTGTCTATAGGATTGAGGGTTGGGTAGTGAACTTCTTAGAAATAAACCAAGAGCATGTTCACTACTTTCCATCGGTGATAGGAATTGTGTACTTTATGGTGAGGTTATCAACCGCTCAATGACCACTACACATGTACCAAACCTCATCTCTCTTTGGAACCAATACGACGGATGCCGCACGCGGACTAAGGCACTTTTGGGCATGGATTTCGCCCACCAGTTCGTGTTCTTGGCATTCAAGTCTTGATGAGTAGACAAGGAACTTATTGAAAATAAATCAACGGCAAGTTCACTATCTTTCATCGGTAGTGTTCTGGATGCAAGTTCATTCATATATACGTCCTCCAAGAATTCCTTGAAGCCGGCATCTATAGCACTCTCTTATTTGACTCTTCTTCTAACTTTTGTGCATCAAGCAAGGGGATCTTAGTTTCCTCTTGATCTTTAAGTAGTATGGGTTCCTTAATAGCCAAGTAAAACCCACACGCTCTGTGCTCTTCTCTAATCACGCCACGTGAATTAGGACATTCACTTGCAGAGTGATCTAATTCTTGACATTGGAAGCACTTCTTTCTCCTTTTATCTATCCCTTTTATAACTTCAATACTTTTGTGGTTATACAAAGGTTTATTAAAGGAGGTACTACCCATTTCTACCTTTCTATTTTTCTCTTCAAGTTTTTGGCGATATAAGGGGTTGGTAAATGAGGTACCAACCTTCGCTTTAACATTAGTGGGATTTGAATAGGGCCTTGAGGTACCTTTCCTGTCATGTCTTGGGCTTTTTTGTACAACCCTTGACTTGGCATTTTTACTCATGGCATTCCTTGCAAATTCTTTCCTTAAGATTGGTGCATGTTCTGCAAAGATATCACTTATGACCCTCCGAAGTTCTTCTTTGTTTATGTGAGCCATAGTGTCAAAGCATGGGATGGGTGGTCTCGCTCAGATACCAATATGATGTATATAAGGAGGGGTGTAAGTGGGTCGAAGTTTGATTGTAATCGGGTCAACCCAAAAATGGGCCTCAAAGTGGGGTTCTCGGGTGGGGTGTTTCTGCCGGGCAGTATGGTGTTGTGGAGTTATTTCGGGTAGATTTATTTGGAGTTGGGTTAAGGAATTTGATGAGGGTATTCCGGGTATGTTACGGGTGGTGTTGATGAACGGGGTTTGGTGTTTTGATGATGGCAAGGCGACAAAATAGAACTGAAACAATAAGGTCTTGGTAAGCGTTATTTTGTGGACTGTTTGTGGTTGTCGGGTTTAGACGGTTGTATACACGGGGTATTGGTTGGTGGCATTTGTAGTGAACGTTAGGAAAGTATTTTGGGATAAAGTGGTGGAAGGAAGATAGTGGTTTGGATAAAGAATGAACGCAGGATGCTAGGTGCAAACCCGAGTGCAATCCAAGTGTAGGACGGTCGATATAGAAAGGATAATGACATGAGGATTTTAATGCTCGAGTCGACACCAAAATGAGTTTGGAAAATTGAACAAGGTCTTGACCGAGGTTTCTAAGTACAAGCTCGTGAACAAGCCAAGTGAGAGTGGCCGGTAACCTTATGATAGACCCTAGGCTTGGGTTTGGTTAGATCACACAAGTTCCAACATCCTAACCAAACTTACACCGAAGGGACCTTAGCTTGGGTATAACTAGGTCATACAAGTCCTAGCTTCAACTTACATTGAGGTGTTGTTTCACACAAGAACCGAAGGCCCACACAAGGACCAACTAAGGTAGACAGCGCATAAGTTGAATAACCTAGCAATTGAGTAAAACTCAAGTTTTTCTATTCATCAACTATGATTTTTACATCATAACGGTCCTATTTATAGTAGTACATGGACCTTTCTAGAATAAAAATTAAAGGACACAAACTACCTTGAACCTTTCGGCCAAATGGGGACAAATGGGGAAGGGTTCGAATTTTCTTGATGACCAAGGGTGTTCTCGGCCTATGGGAATAAATGGGAAAGGTCATGGCTTTACTTGGGGACAAAGGATGAACCCAATCTTTTCACACCCCTTTGTGATCCCATTAATAAGAATGCATGAACTTGGCTCTAAATCTCATCTTCTTGGAATATGTTTGGAAGCTTCCATTCTTTGTATGTCCTTGGCCGAGTGTTGATGGAAGATCATTTCGACCACCCCTTTATATTCTTGGTGTCTTCCATGTAGCCAAATACATGAATTGTCTTCTTGGAAGCCTCATCTTCTATATCATTCTTGTCCTTGCCACCTTGTCCTCTTACCCTCGGCCTAGTCACCTTTTTGGAAGGCTTTTCGGCCTAGTCACCTTATTACATGGCCTAGTCATCCCTTCCTATTACATGGCTTATTAATGATGTCCTAATAAGAACTAAAATCTCAGCTAAGAATTAAGGACAAGATAAAGAGAAACATGATGGTCTCGGCCAAGACCAACAAGAAGGCCGAATAAAATATGACATCTTCTCAAATCTTCAAGTCCAATCTTCAATCCCACTCCATATTCCATGCCATTTTAAGCTTTTTACATCACTTTATGTTTCTCTCAATTCTTCAAATCATCTATTTTACTTGATTGATCTTCCACAAAATTCCAAATCGAAGGCCGGCTCTTTAGTTCCCAACTTTTGGTTTCGACAATCTCGGATAGCCATTATGTCCTCAAAAGACAAATTTTCTATATTTTAAAATTCTCAACTGATGTCATACGAGGGGAGTTTTATACGTACTTTCAAAATATCATTACATGGGAAACTGAATGAACTTCCTTATGCTCTGGAGGTAGCTCAAGCTTATACGAGATTCCTGAATAACCTTATGCAGTCCAATGTATCTGGGGTTAAAGTTGTTGTTTTTCTGGTCGAACATCCTCATACTTGTAATGAATGGAATCTTTAAGAAAACTCAATAGTGGACGACATTCTTTAAATTTCGATGCCTTATATTAACAATCCTGAGCATTTGCTTCTAACGGAGTTGTACTTCCACCACTCAACTAGTGACCCAGGCCTAAATTCATACTTTCTCACGTTGAATCTGTCGTTAGTTGGCTTGAAAGCCCATGAATTATATGAAATTATACCTTGTAAATTTATAATTTAGCATGTGAATAAATACATAGTATAACTTGTTTAAATGATGAGAAACATATATGACTTTATGAAATTGAGTGATAATAATCATAACATATATTTAAGAACTCATGAAAATCAAGACATGGGTTCATGGATTACAGACGGGTTCATGACAGTCACAATATCATATCATGAATGTAAGTAACAAAGTCAAGACATAACATGGAATATAATTATATATGTATAGAAGGATTATCATGAACTTGAATAAAACCCTAGGTTATGGGAATTCATAGTTTCATGGATAATTGTGGCATGGGGAAGAACAATGACGTTTCCACACATACATAGATAAATGATTATGGGTTGGTTGCAAACACCCCTTCAAAGTCTATTGTCTCTAGTCACACTTGAAAATGGAGACTAGAGTTTGTGAAATGTGCAAATTAATTAGGACATGTGGCATTAAACCTCATTTAATGATTATCAACTAGAAATAGAAGGTAATAAGTGGACAAATTGAGAAACCCCCCACTTAAATAGTAGTTCCCATTGCCCATACCACATTTAATACACCTAAGCTAAGTTAATACTATAACACCTCGAACCATGATCTGGACAAAACACGACATTCGGTGCCTGACTACATATGACCGAACGAACCACATGGGCTCTTGTATCAATATGGGAATCAAAAGCATGCAATAACAATGATTTAAAACATTTAAATCTAGATACTGAAATGATAGTTTGAAATATAATAGCGGAATTATTTGAAAAAAATAGCAAGTCTAAATATTTGACATGGCATGCTAAAACTAGTCTATGAAACCTTGGGAACATGAGTTTGAGTGAAAAAATATTTTACCAGGACAAGGACCTGGCATACCTCTACTATAATGCATAACATGAAAATAATCAAACTGACACCCCGAATGAAATGGGGCTCACCAATAGCTTATATTGATGAAATTCTAATGAGTAGATATGTCATCCTGAAACTCAGTACATGCACCATGAAGTGCAGGCCCGGTGCAAAAAGGGACATAAGTATATTTGAATTGTACTATATGTAAAGCAACTGAAAGAATAAGCAGACACATGAAATAATAGGAACTAAAACTGAAACTATAACCTGAACATGAACATGAGCATCATCTAACATGAATAAATTTATAACATGAGTAAAAATATTTTAAGTATATATATATATATATTTGTATCTTGTGGGAGAGCTGTAGTATAACCAACAATATGAAATCACTACGTGGGTACGTGGAGTCTGGTACCTGGCCCGACCAACAGAGTATCCCCACACCTTGCTAGGGTATGAGACATAAGCATGACATGAAAGAATCCAATTCAATTTTCTGAAGGTATCATCCTCTAGGGGGATCGATCCTTACCCTACGTTGGCATACATAGTTTTAGGTTGTCTGAGCCTTCTCGGTAAACCTATTCTACTCCTAAAAACATAAACATGAATATAAATGGAATCTGAGCTCATGGTTTATATAAGCATGACTTGTAAACATAGTTGATAAGTATAAGAGATAGCATGAACAAAAATACATTATATACTTTGCATGAAAACATGAAAATATGTAGAATTCATAGAGTTGAGTAATATGGGATTATGAATTGTGTCTCAACATGTCTTGTAAGCATGATTCGTGCATATCATATAACATGAATATAAATATATAGTATAGCTTATATGAAAACATGGAAAGTAGAAGATTTTCATGAAAACAAGCATAATAGTTCATATCCTGCATTTAAGAACCCATGGAGTGCAAAGCATGGGTGTTCATGGATTATGGTTGTATTCCCAATAACCATAATGGAATATCAAGAATACAATAACGAGTTATTAGTAAGAACATGGTATGTCATGGTATATATAGCTTAGGGTCATCATGAATTAGAGTAGAAACCATAGGTTTATGGAAATTTGTGTTTCATTTTTACACCCCGTAATTTCATATCGAGTATACCTTAAGTAATGGAGCCAAGTAAGGAATATGGATCCCCTTTTGGAATATTAAGAGTGGGTCTAGTTGATGCTCGAAGAAGTCGTGAGAGTTAAGAGCTGTGTTGCCCTTCATGCCTGCAATCTTTACATTATGTACATTGTGTCGAACCGATGTGAGATGGGAAGAGTTATGATGTCCATAAAAGGTTAAGGAAGGCCTTGGGAAAATATTAGAAGTATATCTAAGATACTCTGAGTTACCCCGATCATTCGTGCACGTTTAAGAGTATGGGTAATTGAATTGAGCTACGAGGACCCAAGCCCTATTCCGAGTGTCATTTATGACATGAATGGATGTCAAGAAGTTCTATGGATGGTTATAAATCATTTGGATCAAAGGAGTCGCATTTCGACAAAGTTTGACGAAGATCGGCTGATACACGAGAGCATTTTGCATCGCGGATGGAATTCGCCTCATGGAAGGGGTGCATATAAGCCTAAGGATCAAGGACAGAGCAATTCCCTAATATTCCATTGGATATGCAGCCTCATATGTCATGTACGACTGCATATGCCATCACATATGTAGTGGCGGTGGCCGACCATCTTGGTTTATTTAAGTAGTGGCTTACCTTATTTACCCTCATTTGGACCAAGACTCATCCCTAACACCTCCAAACCCTACATAGACATTCTATAAGATTCCAAGAGGGATTACCAAGTCAACTCACCCTATTACAACACCAATAGCTTGTCTTAGTGAAAGATAACACTTAAATGGCAAAGTAAAGTGATCAAGGATGGATAAGAGCAAGGATGATCTTAGATTTCGAGTTGTTACTTTTGATTGCGGTATGATTCTTGCTATTGTTAAGTGTTATTACATTCTCCTAGCTTAAAATAATCTTATTGCAAGGTAATTCATGAAGAAATTGGGATAAACTCTATTGATGAACATAATAGCTATGGTATTGGTTGTAGGAGGGGTGTGATAAGATTTTTGAGGTAAATATTGCTAGATTTTATGGAAGATGATTGTGGTAGTCTTGATGGTGTTATGAATATTGTAATGAAGGTAAGAATGGCTTAAGTGTCTATGGATTGAGATGGGGTAGAATATGTACGCTAAGTGTTCGATGGAATGTCACAATGATAAGTCTCTGAAATTCTTAAATGGATTTTGACATGGATTGTCCTTATTTCTTAGGTTGACAATTATAGTACAAGAGGGAAGCCATAGGAGAGGTATTGGTCATCAAAAAGGTATATTAAGGCTCTTTCTTTCATTCTTATGGAATAATCTATGAATGAGCGTAACCATAATGATGTCCCTTCAAACGGAACTCTAATCTTAAGGTTTAATCTTGTAATACCTTTGTTTCATATTGTTATATCCCGACTTGATAGTAAATTGAATCTTGTGCCTTCTTATGGATTTTGTTAATTCCTAGCCCACGGATATAGACACAGTTACATAAATATAATCGGAAGATAATGAACTCTGATTAGATAAGGCCCTTTAGAGTCATTGATTTTATATATATATATATATATATATATATATATATATATTATGACATTGCACCACGTTATACTCGACCGGGTAGGCACTTATATGTGCACACCACTGTAGTTAGGAAGTTTATAATGATAGCCCCAAAAAGCGGCGTAATGATGACTAAGTAGCCCCGAGTGTGTCCTATATATATATATATATATATATATATACGTATACATATGGTTTAAAGCCAAGTATTCATATTCCTTTCCCACAGAGGCACACTAAGTACAGGTTGTTTCTCCATTTCTTTACTTATAGTCTTGCACTCAATTACAATTTCAGTTGTATGCCTCATTCACAGTACTACACTTGTTTACAGTTTTAGCCTTACATATTCAGTACATCTTTCATACTAATGACCCCTTTCTGCATGCTACATTTCATGCATGTAGGTACCGATAGAGATTCATATAATACCTCGCAGTAGATGACTAAACTCAGCTGAAGGTTGTCACACTTCTTTATTTTGGAGTTGTCTAGTGAGCTGATATGTATGGTTGTTGCATATATGTACATAGTTGGATATGGCAGGGACCTATCCTGACCTGATGTTATTACTTCACTCTCTACAGGCTTGTATACAGTCAACTTATATATAGTAGTCTGGTGTGATCTTGTCAGCCTTGTTGTATATATGTATGTTGGGATTTTTTTTGTGTAGGTAGTTGTGTCACTTGATCAGGTAATCATTCGTCAGAGACCTTGACGACCCATATATTATTGAGTATATTACAGGTATCATGAGTGGTATGCTCGGGCCTTAGGGCACTAGGTGCTGGCCACACACCCCAGTGCTGGGGTGTGAAAAACTTGGTATCACAACAGGTTAATCCTAGGGATGTCTACTGCTCGTGCCTAGTAGAGTCTTGCTTATGTGTGTGTTTCGTGACACACTTATAAACAAGATGCTACAGGGCATTTAGGGTGGTTTCCTTCTTTCTTAATCTAGATCATGCACTAGAGTTGAGTTGTAAGTATTTTATTCCTAACCTTGTCGAGTTCACGATTTCAGCGATGTCTTATTCGAGAGATACACCTTCTATCCAGACCGACCCGTTAGAGGATACGAGAAAGTTACCTCCTTATTATTTTTTAACTCATATACGATTAGCAGAGCCGAGGGAGACCCCCTTACTATCATATATACCCCAACACCATTTGACAAAGATGTTAGAAGGGCAGTTCAGGTATTAACCCAGATAGTTACCTCTTAGGAACGATACCGCCCTGGTATGATTGATAATGGTAGACCTCTAGAAGGGTCAGGGAGTTCACATCCCAGGGAGCCCATTGACCAGGGGCATTTGATATTCGGCAGGGCTAACACAGATGGATCTAGGGAAAGGACTAAAAGGGTTAAAATGGTTGGTGCTTATTGGGGGAGACAGAATGAGGAAGGATTGCAGATACATGACCAGCATGACATTTGTTTCATATCAGGTACGATCAGAGTTCTTGGGCAAGGCAGAGCCAGATATCACAGTCCATGATATTTTGGGATCAAGATAGGAGTGGTTCAGATTGAGTGTGGTTGTCTAGTCCATGTTGTAAGACGTATAGATGGATATATGTTGGACCATGTCGTAGGGGAACAAGAGGCTGCTATTGGTGCAAAATTTATGGACATAAGATATGAGTGTATCCTAGGATATCTCACAGGAAGAAAGAGGAGAAAGAGGATGTAGCATCAGTTATGATCGAGAGAGCAAACGAGTGCAGGTATACCACTGATTTTCTTACTCATTTACCTATCTTCTAACTACATGGTATGGATTTGTTTTATACTCTAGGAGAGTGATATAATTTGGTAATCAATTTTCTAAACTAACTATGCGGTGAGATATTTTGATAAGAAAGAGTAGTGGACGTAATGATGTCGACTAAATAGGAAGCTATTTGTACAATGGATAGTTAACATTACAAATGCATATTGTAAATGGAGAGGATATGGAAACCTCCAACCCAATCAAGTGTCGAGATATGTGGCATGTTTTCGTACGACCATACTAGACGAACTTCCAATTCATGATAATATATTATATGATGATTGAATAAAAATCTCAAGATTTGGGTGAGAAATGGCAAGCTAACATAAGATCGAAAGACATGGTAAATCAAAAGGGATAGTCAAAAAGTTTAGGATGTTTTTAATGTTCTTTGCCTCTTAGCAACTCACATCCCCTGAATGTGAGAATTTGTTATGAATACGTGAATTAAATAGTAATCATGGACCCAAGAAACTAAGAGGACCCCTGAATAATGATAAGGAGGATGGATCTCCGACGTTAAGGTACATAAAGTTTTGTTTTAGGGAATAATTAAAAGAAAGGAGTGCGTGAAATAGCATGCCTAACCTACAAACTCCAACTTTTCACAAGGAGTGGATCATTTAAGAAGATTAGAGACAAGATGAGTTTTGTCGGTTAAAGGCAAAAGGCATACCATCTTCTTACTGTTAGTAACTACGTATGTGGGAGGCGGTAAAAGATAAGGTTTTTGAATTATATGGTGTAAATTTATAACCCAAGCATACAAGAACAACGATTGAAGACAACCTACGATAAAGGTCATAATAAGACAAAAGAATGACTATAAGGAGTGGACTAGTGATTGGTAAGTGCAAGAAAAATGTTATAATAAAGTACTAAGGCCACAAAATATTCTCGCAAGGACAAACATGTGGAAAGATTTTAGTCATAAGGGTACTAACAATAAGACTATGGTGGAACCACGGTAGAACAAGCATCTTAAAGATAAGGACCATGGCAAATAAAAGGTATGTAGATCCTCCCAGCCAAAAAAATAGAATCTCGATGCTCGAAAGTGATAAAGTATAAGGAGCACATTAACTCAAGGTGTCCTTAAAGGGTCTTAAGCCAAAAATGAAGAGCAAATATCAATTAAGGGGGAAGTATGGGTAAGGAGTAAATTGAAACCAAGCTACGATTGGAACATAGATATGTTAAACACTAGTTCCATCTCGAATACTAGCAAGACATTGGAAAATAAGTAAGTGGAAGTAATGATGAATAAGGTCTAATGTGGGCATATGATGGAATGATAAAATGATCAATGGATCTCAAAGGGGCCAAGGTAGACATTAAGGAAATGAGTTAAAGAATAGGGACGACAAATCAAGGATAAAAGTAAGTGGATAATAGTAACCTTTGGATCTATCAAATGGACCAAAAACTCCACGAGAGGGATGATATAATTAACGTAAGATCTAAAGGTGTGAGTTTCAAAAGGAACCTGAGCCAAGCCATAAAAGTTAAAGCATTACCTCAAGTATAATGATCACGGGGAATCTGGAAGATCAACGCCTTGAAGACATGAGTTCTTCAATGATAAAAGGGTTAGAATAACCCTTAACATGGACAACACCGAAGAACATTATGATTGTGCCAAATGTTTTTCTCCAAAAAAAGGTAAATATGACATACTAACAAAAGAATAGTCGAATATGACGAGTAGTGAATTTAGAAATTACAAAGGCAAATTATTGCGCTCTTAGAATCCAATAAATGTTGCCCTCAATGAGACGCATAACCAAAATAAATAAAAACCATGGATACCTAAGAAATAAGGCTGATTAATATGAAAGACGCCGAAGGTGAGAGGATGCCTTGTTTTTCATATGTAAACAAGCATGGAAGATAAGGTGAGCGGAAGAGGGATACTTGAGTAACATGGGGGATGACCAAGGAGAGATAATATTATTTCAAATTGGAAAATATTATCTATATGATGTTTAGGTGAAACGTCATGGGAAATAAGAGGTGCCTACATAGTGAACAATAAGGTAATATATGGCATGGTTACCTACCATTGGCAAAGAGAACTAATATAAAGACTAAAGAAAATAATTGACCCAAGGGGGTAAAACATAGCCAACCATATAGAAGCCAAATGATGATAATCCCCTGAAGCGAATGCAAAAGGATCATTTTTAATGTTGAAAACTAGAAGGATGCTAAGACAAAAAGCTCCATCTAGAGCCTATTAAGAGTATTGATATGGAATAAATATAAATGAGAATCTCCTTGCGATCAAAGAATTAGTATGTTGGTCGACAACATATAAGACGATGCGCACTCGAAGCTGGAAGAATTAGCCAAAGATTATTAGTTGGTATGAAAATCATTCTCACTATCAAGGTGAGCCATTCTAATCTGAAATACCAATGTATAATTGACTCATCAGGCTACGTCGTAATAATCAAATACTATCGATACAATCAAAGATTAGCTAATAGGTTATATCAATATGATTTCCTATTTTTTAGAGTTATGTCAAGACATTATACGAGCATTATTTCTATGACAAACAACTTTTGAGACACTAGGTTGGAAAGGACTTGGGATGTCCAAGATAAACCTCGCCCCCATGTTAAGGGGACATTAAGACTATAGGTTCAAAACCACCGGAAACTAGTTTGAACGAACATATGGAAAATGGAAGAAATGTGGAATAATCACCTAAGGAGCAACAACTATTATGCGATATACTACCAAGTCGATGAATAAGATGTTATGTACGAAGAGGAGCAGGACTCTTAGCGAATAACGAAAAATGATGGAACATGAAGTAACGGTGTTAAATTGATGTAGTAAATTGTAATAAAATACATGGATTACCACTGAGATATTGTAAAAGAATTGGTCGCAGGAGAGGATAAGATAAGATTTGGCAAGAGAGAATATTTTCGTATGTAACATTTGCAATCATGATAACCAAACTTGACTAACAAGTGCAAAGTCAGACAAACATAGTATATTCCTAACCATGGATGTCCCACTTACTTGATTTTTATGTTTTGATACTAAATATATCCACTAGATATTCACTCCAAGTATTGCCAAAGATGCAAATGTAAAGGTGAAAGAGAACTTATTGAATGAAGAATTTCAAGACCATCGAGTCGTCTATAAACTAGGTCTTTAAGTACGATGATATGAATGAAAAAACAAAGAAATATACAAAGAGAAATGTAAGGAAATAACATAAGAAGAAATGAACTTGAAAGATATTCATCTTTTCCAAATATCCACTAGTGAAATGATGACCATCATACCGCAACCTTTCATTATAACCCTATTAATTATCCAAAGTGTTTATCATTTTCAAAAAGGAACATCAAAATAACTATTCTATTCATTTATCATCTAACCTTTGTCGGAAACAACCCTCATTGCTACTACTTCTTTCCTAATGGAGCCTCTCAAGTCATAGTCTTGTATATTGTCAAGTTTTCATCGTAAAGCAAAGGCAAAGACCAAATCAAATGTCAAGGTTCAACGATTCGAATAAATGACAGTTATTGAGTGATATTGTATAGAGGGATGTAAACCATGTAAGGTTGATATTATATTATTGTATGACCCTATGAGGTGCTATTTAAGGTATCTAATTGTATAATATGTTAAGATGATCCTATGTACGAAGGAAACCCTGCCAAACATCCAAAGGATGTAAGAATCACTATATTCAAGTAATGATGTACCAATGTTTAAGGACAAATGTTCCTAAGGGGGAAGGATGTTACACCTCGTAATTTTATATACCAAGTATACCTTAGGTTAGGGAGCCATGTAAGGACGAAGGATCCCCTTTGGGAAGATTAAGGGAGGTCGAGTTGAAGCTCAAAGAAGTTATAAGAGTTAAGAGCTTCCAAGACCTTCGTGCCTCCAATCTTTACGTTGTGTATGTCGTTGTTGAACCAATTTAAGATGAGAAGAGTTATGATGACCATAAAATGTTAAGGAATGTCTTTGGCCAAGATTGGAACTATAGCTAAGAAACTCCGAGTTATCCCCGTCGTTCGTGCACGTTTAAGAGTATGGCTAATTGAATTGAGATCGAGGACCCAAAGCCCCATTCTGAGGGTCATTTATGATATGAATGGATGTTAATAAGTTCAATGGATGGTTATAAATCATTGGGATAAAAGGAGTCACATTTCGACGAAGTTTGACGAAGATTAGCCGATATGCTAGAGCATTTGCATTGCGGATGGAATCCGCCTCGCGGAAGGGGGTGCATATAAGCCCAAGGATCAAGGATAGCTCACTGACATATATTCCCTTGGATATTCAGCCACATATGGCATGTATGACAGCATATTCCATCGCATATGCAAGGTCGGTGGCCGACCTTATCTTGTTTATTTAAGCGGTGGCTTACTTTTTTGACCCTCATTTCAACCAAGACTTATCCCTAACACCTCCAAACCCTCCATAGACGTTTTATAAGATTCCAAGAGGGATTACCAAGTCAACTCACCCTATTACAACACCAAAATCTTATCTTAGTGAAAATAACACCTATATGGCAAAGTAAAGTGATCAATGATGGATAAGAGCAAGGATAAGCTTGAATTTTGAGTTGTTACTTCTGATTAATGTATGATTCTTGATGTTCTTAATTGTTATTAAGTTATCCTAGCTTAAAGTAATCTTATGGTAAGGTAATTCATGGAGAAATTGGGATAAACTATATAGATGAACATGATAGATATGGTATTGGTTGTTGGAGGGGTGTGATAAGATTCTTGAGGTAACTATGGCTAGATTTCATGGATTATGATTGTTGTAGTCTTGATGGTGTTATGAATATTTTAATAAAGGTAAGAATGGCTTAAGTTTCTATGGTTTGAAATGGGGTAATGTATGCACGCTAAGTGTTCGACGGGATGTCATAATGATAAGTCTTTGAAATTCTTAAATGGATTTTGACATGGATTGTCCTTATTGCATAGGTTGACAATTTTAGGACAAGAGGGAATCCATAAGAGTGGTATTGGTCGTCAACAAGGTATGTTAAGGCTCTTTCCTTATTGCATAGGTTGACATATTTAGTACATTTTTTTATACTGACAACCTCTTTCTAGGGCACTGCATTTCATGCCCGCAGGTACAGATAGAGATTCAGATGATACCTCGCAGTAGGTAACTCAACTCAGTTGAAGGTTGTCGCACTCCTTTCTTCCGAAGGTGTCTAGTGAGCTGATAGGTATGGTAGTTGCATATATGTACATAGTTGGGTATGGCGGGGCTCTAGCCTGACCTGATGTTATTACTGCACTCTCGGGAGGCTTATAGACAGTTGACTTGTACATAGTAGTCTTGTGTGGCCTTGTCGGCCTTGTTGTATATAGGTATGTTGGCCTTCTCTACGTGCAGGTAGTTGTGTCACTTGATCAGGTAATCATTAGTCAGAGGCCTTATCGGCCCATATATTGTTGAGTATGCTACAGGTATCATGAGTCATATGCTTGGGCCTTTGGAACAGGTGCCAGCCACATACCCCAAGGTTGGAGTATGACATTCATGGTTTAAAATAGTTGTGGGGAAGAACAATTATGTTCCCACACATGGATAGAAACTCTACATACCTTAATCACTCTAATACTTGTTATAAAAACCTGAACTTTGAAGAAGAAATCCAAATCTTGAACTTTAATCTCTTGGTTTGGGTTTGGTTGGATTTTCTTGAAAACCCTAGGTTAGAAACAATGAATGTCACTTAAAAATTGAGTGTATTTGATTATACAACAACAACAACATACCCATTGAAATTGTAGTTATATTGTTCCAGTTGTCAGAGGTTTTACGACCATGTTATACGGTTTGTAACTTTTTCTACAGTCTGGATATGCACCGTATAATTTTGTATGGTTCGTATAAATGGATTGTCACCCGAATGTCAATTTCAAATGATATCTAAAAGCCTGAGGGAATGTTACGGTAAAAAAGAACGGGTCGTATAATCTTATACAGTCCGTAAAAATTACTGTGTTCCGTCAATTATACGGTTTCATTCGACGGTGCGTAAAACTTTTACGGTCTGTCAATCTTGGACGTAAAATTGGGTCTGTAGAACTGAAACTAGTTTTTCAACTTTAACTAACTATCTAGATTTCCTAAACTCTCTAATCACGATCATGACTTATTTTGAAGGTACGAGGTATTACAAATACCCAATATCACTTCCATAAGTTGAGTCACAACCCTAAATGGTGTAATTTGGGCGAGATCAAATTTTGGCGTCGTTGCCGGGGAATACGGTTTTGAAATTTCTTATTTGTAGTATTACCACTTCACTAAGTTTTTATTTCTTAATTTACGTGTATTTATTATTTTTGTGGTGCTATGGATCATGGCAAAATCGGATGATGAGGGAAATATTGAGATTGCCAACATTGCAAATGCCATTCGGCCACCTCAAATTCCAAGGAACGCTAGTTTCCATACTACATCAACCATGCTCCATATGTTGAACATCAAGGGTTTGTTTGGGGGATCAGCTTCAGACGATCTGAATAGGCATTTGAGGAATTTCAATGAGGTGTGTTTTGCCTTTCGCTAACTGATTATGTCTGAAGAAAAGGTCAAGCTCAGGCTCTTCCCCTTTTATCTTATTGGGGAGGCAACTATGTGGTTCGATGACCTACCATTTGAGTCCATCACTGCTTGGCTGAGTTGGTATAGGCATTTCTCGAGATATTCTTTCCTCCGGCTCGTATGCTCTAACTCCGGGATAAAATATTGACATTTTTTCAATTGTCGGATGAGGCTTTATATGAAGCATGGATTATATTCAAGAAGAAGCTCAAGCAATGTTATAACAATGGGTTGAGTGATAATATGTTGCTCCAAACCTTCTATTGGGCTCTAGACTCGATCGACAAGAGTGGCCAATAATATTCCGAAAGGTGCTTTGATGGATAATTCTTTTATCATGGTGAGTGAGCTTTTTTACAAGCTTATAAAAACAAATCATGCTTGGCACACTAAGGCATCAGAGGTAGCCAGGGGAGGTCCCTCAAATCTCTTGTCTAGAGAAGCTATAAAGAAAGAAGAGGAGAGGTACGAAACCATGGATCAATTGGTAACCCGAATGGCAATTCTTACTAAGAATATGATAGAAGGGGACCAAGAAGGTGAGCGCGATGGCAAGTATGGGTCCAAAGCAAAGTTCATCCTAGATGGTACCTTATGACCATGAGAGGTATCATGAGCAAAAAGAGGAAGTAAGTTTTGTGAATAATGTGCAGGGGGGTTTCCGTCCTAATAACCAAGGATCAAGCCAACCATGGCTATCTAGTAATAAAGGCAATAAGAATCAAGATTGTAAGAATGACCAAGGCGGCCCAAGTTGGAGAGATCCTAATGAGGGAGGTTGGAGAGACAACAACAACAATTACCGAAACCGAAGCTCTAACCCATATATTCCACCAAAAGGGCAATTATATTAACAACCTACTCAACCTCCTCTTTATCATAATCATGAGTCAACTAGCGATCCCGCTAGTTCTAAACTTGAGGAAATGTTGTCAAGAGTTTTGAAGAACCAAGATAAGTCTGGTTATAACATAAAATATCTCAACAACCTTGTGGCATATAATTCCACATCTATCAAGAAATTGGAGACTCAACTGGGGAAAATTGCCTCAACACTTAATCCAAGGCAAAAGGAAACCCTTCCTAGTGAAGCAAATCTGATAAATAAAGGAGGCAGGTGTGTTGTTTAGCAATCTCTACAAGGAGTGGAAAGGTGTTGGGAGAGATTAAGATACAAGAAGAGGTAGTGGATGAAAACTTGACGGGGGTTGAAGAGCCAAAGAAAGATGATAATAAGATTCTGGAAGATTTCGTCTTGGTTGATGAAAAGGTTGATGAGAATGTGAATGAACAAAAGAAGGGAAGTTATAAAGAAAATGAGGCTCCAAAAGCCTTAAAGCCTATTCCAAGGCACCCTCCTCCCTTTCCACAAATATTTGCAAAGAGAATTGAAGATGGTAAGTTCAACAAGTTCTTGGAGATGCTTAAGCAATTGTCAGTAAATATTCCACTTGTTGAATCCTTGGAACAAATGTTCGGGTATGTCAAATTCATGAAAGATCTAATCACGAAGAAGAGAAGGGTGAGTTTCAAGAGGGTGTATGTTACGCACAAATGTAGCACCATAGTCTCAAGCTCTATTGTGAAGAAGCAAGAAGATCTTGGTGCTTTCACCATCCCATGCACTATTGGGGTGTATCAATTTGCAAAGGTCATTTATGATCTTGGAGCAAGCATGAATTTGATGACATTTGCTATTTTTAAGAAGTTAGGATTGGACAATCCCCGACCTATAAGTATGAGATTACTTATGACAGATAGAATGGTGAAGCGACCAATGGGGATCATTTATGACATGCTCATGAAAGTTGATAAGTTTATCTTCCCCGCTGATTTTGTGATATTGGATTGTGTGATTGACTATGAAGTTCCCATAATTTTTGGACGACCTTTGTTGGCGATGGAAGAACAATTTATGATATAGAGAGTGGAGAATTGAAGTTCTGGATAAATGATGAGGAAGTTACCTTCCATATGTGCAAGTCAGTGAAACAATCCATGAATATGGGGGGATTTCAGTTATTGTTGTTATTGATGATGAGGTAGAATTGAATGCCGACATTGATGTTATTAAAGGATCAATAATGGTGGTGTTGTTGAATCATTATGATGAAGTGGTTGAGGGGATTGCGGAGACCATTCTTGCACTTGAGGGCCAAGGATTCTATCCTTACTCTCCTAGGCAATTAGCTTTGGAGTTGGAAAATTATGGAGTGCCACCCCTCAAGACTTCTATTATTGAACTACCAACTCTTGAGCTCAAGCCACTTGGAATACAAGTTTCTTGGGCCAAATTATTCTTTGTCGGTTATTATCTCGTCAAATCTCAATGAAAATCAAGTGGAATAGCATTATTGTCTATCTTGAGAACTTACAAAAAGGCCATTGGATGGACTATTATGGATATTTGATGGATAGGTCTGGGTATTTGCACTCATCGTATTCATCTTGAAAATGATAGTTCCCCAAGTGTTGAAAAAGATCATCAAGTAGTTAGAGGTCGGGTAGTATTACCCACTTCCGATAGTGCATGGGTGAGTCCCGTGCAATATTTCCCAAATAAGGGAGGGATCACAATTTTCCTTAATGACAAGAATGAGTTGATACCTATAAGGACGGTAACCGGATGGAGAGTTTGCATGGATTACCGAAAGCTCAAAAGTGCTACAAGAAAGGATTATTTTCCCTTATATTTCATTGATCAAATGCTTGATAGGTTGGCGGAAAAGGCTTATTGTTGTTTTTTGGATGTGTATTTGGGCTACAGTCAAATTCAAATAGCACCGAAAGACCAAGAGAAAATGACATTCGCTTGCCCATATGGTACGTTTGCTTTTTAGAGGATGCATCTTGGTCTTTGCAATGCTCCCGCCACCTTCTAACGTTGCATGATGGACACATATATTGACTTGGTAGAGGATGTTATAGAGGTCTTCATAGATGATTTCTCATTGATTGGGATTCTTTCGAGAATTGCTTGGAGAATCTCTTCCAAGTATTGAAAAGATGTGAACAGACCAACTTGGTCTTAAATTAGGAGAAATATCACTTCATGGTCATGAAAGGTATAGTCCTTCATTACAAAATTTCCAAGGAAGGTATTGAAGTGGACAAAGCCAAGATGGAAGAGATAGCCAAACTCTCTCCTCCAATAATTGTCAAGGTTATTAGAAGTTTCTTAGGGCATGTCGGTTTCTATAGGAGATTCATAAAGGAATTCTCCAAGATCACTATCCCAATGTGCAAGCTCTTACAGAATATGCTAAGTTTGACTTCAATGAAGCATGCCTCAAAGCATTTGAGGAATTTAAAGAGAAGTTGGTTTCGGTTCCAATCATTGTGACTCTAAATTTGGATTTTCCCTTTGAATTGATGTGTGATTTAAGTGGAGTAGATATTTGAGCTATATTGGGACAAAGACTTGGCAAGATCCTTCATTCAATTTACTATGCATGTAGATCTCTCATTGAGGCTCAAAATAACTATACGGTGACAGAACAAGAGTTGTTGGCCATTTCCTTTGCATTTGAGAAGTTCCACTCTTACTTATGGGGTTATAAAGTGGTGGTCTATTACAATCATGCAGCCCTCCAATATCTAATAGCAAATAAGGATGCAAAGCCACGCTTCATTAGATGGGTGCTTTTTCTATGAGAATTTGATTTTGTGATAAAAGATCGGAAGGGTTGTGAGAACCAAGTGGCAGATCATTTGTCTAGAATTGAAGAGGCCATGAGGACAAAGAATGAATTGGAGATCAATGAATTTTTTTTGAATGAGCAAGTCTTTGCATCATCTCAAGATCTCATCGTATGGTATGCCAATTTTACAAACTACTTGGTGAGCGGAACTATGCCGTATCATCTAAACTCTCATCAAAAGAAGAATTTCTTGAGAGATTCTAAGAACTACTATTGGGATGAGCCTTATCTCTTCCGAATTTGTGCCGATAATATGATTTAAATATGTGTGCCCAAAGTGTAGACTTTGCCTATCATGGAAGCATGCCATACTTCACCGGTTCGAGTTCATCATGTTAGTGACTGCATAACCTCCAAGATTCTTTAAAGCAGATTTTATTGGTCAATAATCTACAATGATTCCCGTGATTTTGTGAAGAATTGTGACTAATGTCAATGGGGAGGAAATGTCCCTAAAAGACACGAATTGTCAGTATCTCTTATGTTGGAGGTGGAGTTGTTTGACATTTGGGGGATTGACTTTATGAGACCGTTTGTAAGTTCTTATGACGATTGACTATGTGTCCAAGTGGGTGGAAGCTATAGCCCTTCCAAATAATGAAGGGAAGTATGTCACCGCATTTCTAAAGAAGAACATTTTCAATCGGTTCGGTACTCCTAGAGTTATCACAAGTGATGTAGGCTTTCACTTTTTCAATAGAGTATTTTCTTCTCTTCTTGAAAAATATAGAGTGAAGCATAAAGTGGAAACTCCTTATCATCCCCAAATAATTGGCCAAGTGGAAGTGTCTAACCGAGAGATAAAGAGTATATTGACAAAGCCGATGAATGCCATGAGGACGGATTGGTCAAGAAAGTTAGATGATGCCTTATGATCATCTAGGATGGCATAAAAATCTCCAATTGGTATCTCACCATACGAGTTGGTGTTTGGATAGGCATGTCATCTTCCAGTATAGGTACAATACAAGTCATTGTAGGCATTGAAGAAACTCAGCATAGATTGGGAGAATGCTTCGTGGTTAAGGGTGGATCAACTCAATGAGATGGATGAGTTATGTCTCCAAGATTATAAAAGTTATGTTCTTTACAAGGAGAGGATGAAGTTCCTCCATGATAATAGAATCTTGAAGAGGGAGTTTTCACCCTGGGACTTGGTCTTGTTACACAACTCAAAACTCAAGTTATTTCCCGGGAAGTTAAAGTCAAGATGGTCCAGCCCTTTTAAAGTGACGAAGGTGTTCCCTTATGGTGCTATTGAATTGGAGAACAAATCCGATCACACATTCAAGGTGAATGACTAAATATTCAAGCATTATTTTGGAAGTGATGATGACCATAGGGTGAGCACAATCATCACCCTTCATGAACCTTAAAGAATTGGGTAACAATCATCGTGCGATGTTAAATCAAGCGTTAATGAGATGTAACCCAAAGTTTTATTTTTGTTCATTTGTTTTGTGTTGTTCACTTATGTGATTTAATAGTTTGTTTATGTGTGTAGGATCTGAAAACACAGGCAAAAGGGAAGAAATATGGAAAGATGTGAAAAACAAAATGAAGAGGAGAAGAAGACCATTCTGCAACCTCTTCTGTGGATCGTAAACACGGTCTGTGGACTGCACAATGGCTCATAAAATTTCTCAGGAAGTTAGAAAATTAGGACAAGAAAAGTATAAAAGAGCAGACACCCCAGTGCGGTCCGTAGAGTGAGACAGTGTACCTAGAAGTTTCATGGAAAAATGTGAAATAATGGATCCATTATACGGACCGTAGATCGGTTTTGTGACCTATTATGTGATCACATAATGGGTCCCACATCATCAATGTGCAAGCTAGGTAAGTAGGACATAGAACGATTCTGCAGATGGCAGACCGGTTCAGCGGCCCGATTAAAATCGCAAAATGGGAAAAGGTATAAATAAGTCTTTTTCGCCCTAATATTTTGCTTTTTCTTCTGTTAACTTTCAAATATCCGTACTCCCTCCTTTCTCCATTAACGGTTATATAATCTTCATAGCACACAATCTTTCTCTCTCTCAATTATCTTCACCATGTGACTACACTATGCAAGCATCTCCCCACTTTCGTCTCTTCTCCCCGTCGATCAACAGATATGTATCTCATTCTCTCTATCTTCTCATGATTTAAACTTGGTAAGGGAGGAATATTCTTGTTGTAAGTTTGATTTGGGGATAATGTGATGCTCATTAATAGTCCATAATCATGCTTGAATCATTCAATTGCCCCGTAATTCCTCGTTTTCCTTATTTCGTTCAAAAGTGAAAAGAGTAAAAATTTATATATATGTGAGTTGTGTGAAATTGAACATACAAAGGGGATGGATCTTGAATTGGGGATTGATGATTTGTATGGTGTAATGGTCGAATTGATTGAGATAGGAAATTGAACTATACATGCCTATGTTTGTGAAATTGTACTAATGGAAGTCGTGGGGAATATGAGTACCCACGAGCATAGTTGAATGTATGTACTTAGTTGTGTATGAGTATGTTTGTGCTTCATATAGGGTGAGCAACACCGGGGTTTAAAAAATGAGGCAAAATCTTTAGGAATAACCCAAAATATGCTGATTGAGCGCCCGTTTGCGAGCCGCATAATGGTTATGCGGACCGCAGAAGGACACCCTAGTCTACACTATTACACAGTAATTTAAGAAGTTGATTGGCATTTTGCAATGCCACTTTGCGAGCCACGGAATGGTTCTGCGGACCGCAAGGTAGGCCACAGAATTGCCTAGTGGATTTAAAGTTATTGGGAAAATGTATGATCTTGGTCTGCAGACGATAGTTTGGGTTTGCGACGTTGTTGACCTGGTCTGCGGCCCGCAAAACAGATCTGCAATCACTGTAACCTGTTTCCAAAAAAAAATCTTTTTCAATTTGTAGTTTAACTTCTTGTTTGCTTTGCCTAATTTTTATTCTTGCATTATCTTATAAACATACAAAAATAGTTTCTTTTGCTTTTCATATTGTGATCCACAACTCATCGGGTATTTTGGTTGCAGAAATGGCTTCTAAGAAACTTCAAGAACATAAAGGGTCGTGATAGCTGAGCTTTCACAAATGGCTAGAATTCTACGGCCGACTCAGCCCAGACAGGTATCCAAAGGCACGAGTAAGTTGCCCATATGGACAAATAAAGCACGAGTTGGGGTAATAATTACAAGCAACAAAATAAAGCGCCCCAGCACCATTATATCATATGATGAGGGGTCCCAAACCTGCCATGCCACAGCTCAATCCATCTCCATGTCTGATGAGGAGGACTTTTCAAAACAAAATGCTCAGGCAAGTGAGATCTGGCACAAGAAGTTCATTGGTTCGAGGTTAATGGGTCGAAAGAACTATACCAGAATGGTAAGGAACCGACCATCATTGAGGAGAAGCGTGTTTCAATGAATGGCCTCAAGGACCAATTCCCCAATGTGTGGGCGATGATTGAATTCCATGGGTGACAATACTTTCTTAAACCATTGCCCAAATACAACGAAGAGTTGGTTCGTGAGTTATATGTTTCTTATGTTGCATTTGTGCTAAAGAAAACAAAGGGGCAACCTAAGACACTTTTTCAGGAGGTGGTAGTTCGTGGGGTCACCGTCCATTGTGGCCGCACCGCAATCAACAAGGCAATCCATCCTTCTTTTGAACGTGATCACAATGAGTTGTCTATTAAGAACACATGCACGATATATAATTTGTGCCCGTGGGTAGCGTCGGTTGTGGATAGTGAGACCCTAGAGTGGATAGCCGTGGGGAAGAAGATTTATAAGAACACCCTGAAGACTGTAGCCAAGTTTTGGCTTAGTTTTGTGAGTAGTTGTCTACAACTGTCCTACAACGAGATGGATAACCGGCTGGAAAAGATTATCCTCATTGATTGTATCATTAGCTAGATCTGTGTCAATGTGGGTGATGTGATAAAAAAGGATCTCGGCAAGAGAACTCAACAAAACAAGACCTCATTCCCTTTGCTTGATCATAGAATTATGTCAGAAAGCCAATGTACCTGCCTTACCTCAGGTTGACAATATCATAGAAGCGTCTTTGATGTGTCATATTTTGTGGATATAGGATGATAAAAATTAGGCTAGGAAGAAAATAAAGATCACCATTGGTTCAGTGGATATCTCTTCACCCTTTGAGATGGATGATTTGGAGGGATCCACATCTGAGTGGACAGAGACACAGGCCACCACTTTGGCCGACCCTGCATCGTCTGTCCCCTCAACAGCCAACAATTCTACACCGGCAGGTACTCCTACCCAGCAACTCCTACTCATCCTGCTCCTTCATCTACTTTCGGGTTGTCTCATGTTCTATCAAGGGCCAGAATAGTGAGGATAGGCCAAATTGCTGCAACACGGATGCTAGGGCGGTTCATCTTGAGATGAGCATTCCAGAGTTAATTAGTAATTCCTTAGCTCTAATCAAAGAAGCCTTGAGTGCAGTGCAACAGAAACAAAAGACTCATAAGGATACACTTGTTCTATTGACATGCAGGGTAGAGAGGTTAGGGTCAGATGGTAGTGGTGATGTTTCTTCGCTTCGGGCAGATATTGACATCTTAAAGAATGAGGTGGAAAACTTGAAGACCACCGAGATTGATTATCTTCTTGATAACTCACTTTAGCCACAGAGTGTAAGGCCACGGTGTGAGTGACCTTGAGCTGGAGGGGTCAGAGAGATGGTGCTGGTGAGATTCTGAATGATACAGAGATGCAGGGTAATGAGGATAAGGATGATGAGATCGATGATGAGGGACTTGATAAGCCCAACACTATAGCTGAGACAACGGAAAAAGGCCTGCATTTGACTGAGCATGCGTTTCTTGATGTAGCGGGGGAGAAGTCTATTCTCGAGACTTTGATGATTGGCATGAGTGGGGTGGCCGAGGAGCCACAAACATAGATTGATACTAAAGGTTCTATTCCTTCGCCAGCTATGGGCACCACTCCACAGGCCCGAGAGACCAATCCACCACCACCGCCACAGACTGAACCCGTGATGGGTAATGCATAGGTACCCATCCCCGTTCCACAGTCACAGGGCACTGATGCCCTAACAGAGGCCACATCTGTGAGCCAGACTCAAGAGGGCGCTTAGTGCGCCTCAGGGAGACCCTCAAACTTTTTGTCCTTGCACTTGCATTAAGTAAAATGCATGTTTTAAAAGTTGGGGGTGGGGTACCATGTATGTTCTTCAGATGTTTTGGAACTTGTAAGAATTGACAAGCTAGTTTTGTTTAGGTTATGTTATGTTATTTTCAGTTTTCCTTTTGAGGCAATTGTGTTTTTGTGTAGTTTTCCCTTTGTTTTTCTATGCTTGGTTCTTTTCTAAGGGTGTATATTCAGTAATCATGGCCTAGTGATAGAATAGTTTGACTTGGTTGGTACTTTTGTGTAATTTCTAGCATGTGTAGCTTCTTTTTTATTTTGGTGACACACCTCAAAAAATTGAATTTTGAAAACAAGAGTAGCATTGCACTTTGATGATTGTTTTATGAAAGCATACCTCATTTTGTGACTGTATGACTACTTGTGTTTGAATCTTCATGAGATGATAGCATTGTGTTCGATAGAGGGTATAAAATTTAGCGGTTCTTGTTGTCATGTGCATTGAGTGGTGAGGATTTGATTTCTCTCTTATGTTTGCTAGAACTTGCCTCGTTGGTTTGTCACCGTGAAATTAGAAATTGGTTGGTTGAAGAAAGGATCTTAGGCCTTCATATGAGAATGAACCTTCTTGATTGAGACTTCTTTGACCTACCCATAAGTTGAGAGAACTAGTTGTCCTCTTTGTACAATTCACTTTTACACGAGGTATAAAAGCTACTAAGAGGTTGTTGGACTCTATTCGAATATTTATTTTTTGGAGTCGCCACCTAATTTATAAGGAAATTAGGAAAACCAAATTAAAAGAATTTTTTCAAAATACAAAAAGATCCATTAAAAACCAGAGTTCGGGGTAAGATTTCTGGTGATCCCCGAGGAAGGTGTTAGACACCCCATTATTAAGGATTCGTAGAATACGTTTGACCTTCGAGTTCCATAGTATGCTTAATTGTGAATAATTTTTTTTAAGTGTTTAATTTCCCACAAAATAAAAGTCATAGCATAACATCTTTTTTGTTTCAAAGTTTAAAAAAAAAACATTTTCAAAAATAAGGAGTTGAATTTTATTTGAAAAGGTTCATATAGGGATAATTTAGTCAATCCATTTTCGAACTAAGATACACTCAAAAGTTAATTTGAGTAGAATCCAACTAGATTTAAATCCAAATGTCATGTCTTTTATCCTAATATGTATTGTGAAAATCTTTTTTTAAAAAAGTGTGAATCCTTTGAAAAAATGATGTCATGGTTTTAAAAGTATAATGTTTTTTCTCTTTTTATTATGAAGGTCAACCAATATCCTATTATGTACTTAACTTTGGTTTTTAAATTATTCCTCCATTTTTTAAAAGTCAATGAGTTGGGCCTGATCTAAAATAGTCCTTAAGTAAATAGTCTTGAAATATAAGTTGTCCAAAAAATCAATTCAAACTTGTTTTTCCATTTAAAACAAATTTTGAAAAGATGAAACTTTTTCCGTTTTTTAATAGTCCCGATATTTCGTCTTTAAAACAGTCTCGAAAATATTAAAAATTTCCAAATTAAGCAAACGTTTTTACCAATACAAGATGTTCAAACTTATATATAAAACCATTTTGTTATTAATTTTAAAAAGAATACAAGTCCTTTATTTTTAAGTGTTATTTTTTAAAATATGGTTTGAGGACCTTATCCGTTCTAAACGATATACGCATCATTTTCCCTAATCCTAAGTTATAACCGTTTGGGTTCCAATATATTATTAAGTATTTTTGCAAATTCACAACACTTGAATAAAAATACAAGAAATTTAAAGAGGAGATTTGGCTGGTGAGCCTACTGAGCCCAACAGTTAACCATTTTCACCCATGGTTGGGCCTTCAATGCACTGCAACTATCTGGACTCGATCAAGGAAAGTTGATGGGCAGCTTGCCTAACTGGATGGATAATCGTCTTGGCCCAAATGGCCCACGTCCAGTCGTACAAGGGAAAGAAAAGGGGGAGAAGGAAAATTATGGTTAGAAGGTATCTAAACTTATCTAATTTGAATGCAAAATTCTATAACTCCCTTACACATTACACAAATCAATTGAGAACACACACATGAAAAGAAATACTATCGCGAGGCCCAAAACATAACTGAAGGGTAAATAGCCCATAATTAAACTGATGTAATAGAATGTAAACACAGCGAATGGTCTAAGCCAGCTCAGATAATAGCAATGTACATTTATAAAAAAAAATAGCAAGTGTGGGCCTGGGCCCAGTTAGCACGCAACAACAAATGGAGATGATTTGAAAGAGATGAAGAATGGGCCAGGCCCAGAAACACATATAACATGTTATTCAGATGATATACAGTGATATATTCGACATGTATATCTTGTATACTGGGTATACATGGTATACAGTCTGTATATCCTTGTGTACATCAAGTATATATACTAAGCAAAGATGCAACAGAAGCTGAATGAAGGTCAGTGAGGTAAACATACACATATCACAACAGGTGTCTAATTCCATTTTTTACACTTAGCTTAATCCCAAATATATCCAAACAAAGAAAACTCACAGTTCATGCATTTTTAAAGCTCGATTTTGACATACAACATAGATGAATATATGAGACAGGAATAGCATTTGACCTATATAAATTCAGTGTCTAGAAGAAATGAATATGGTATAACCTGGTGGAATTATCCCAAGGTACACAAATGCTTCCTATGGTATGGTCTATGTCAACAAAGAGGGACATGAGCACATATTAAACAAGTGGCAGCACCAATGGTTCTTTTTCCAGATTTCAGACCAAATTATGTATGTCAGACTATGAAATCTAAAGGCAATCAGTTTCACAAATGAACTATCCTATTTCTAACTTATCATGCTTGAAAGCCATTATCAGAACACTAAACAGGTATTATGACTTAGTACCTCATCACAGAACTGGGAAATAAAAGAAAACATCATGACAGCATATGGTTTGAACTTAGCATACAAAGGGTTGATATGATTTTCAGACTCAAACTGAGGAACCTGTTACTGTTTAACTTAGACAGCTTCAAATAGCCAAATTAGCCCTTTTATCTATCCTTTAGGTTAACATGCATGATTTTAACTTAGGATTTCAAACTAAACAGATGCAAATTAAGTAGTTAACACAACATTTTGGCACACAAATAACAGGTAAACATGTCAATTTAACTAGCACAGAGGTAACCTAAACATGTGTTAGCCATAACCTAGACATCAAAATACTACATGCTATGTAACTTTTACTTTTTAGACTTCATTCAAATAAAAAGCATTAACCAGTGATCACATTTCCAAACTAACAGTCTCAAACTAAGCACTTAGAGGATAAGGCAGACATGACATTTAACATGGGATTCTATCAGAGATGGACATCATTCTGGGTTCTTGAAGGCTAATGTTCTGGACTTGGGATAAAATGCAAGCAGGTCACTTAATAATGTCCAAATCACAGAACAGGGACATAACATAATCATAAATTTCTTTCTCGGAGCCCGTGTTACTTTTTGAGACTTATGTTATAACCGGCGTCGGGATATGTACTTTGAATTGAGGTCATTCCTGAAGGGAGAGAAAGGCCACCATTTGCTCTAGACTCCTAATAGATTCTTGGATCAATGGATTGCAAACGAACCAGTCTTCCTCTCGCTCAATCATGTGGATATGGTTATTATCATGATTGAGTAGAGGATTGGTGTTTACATTTGGTGTTGTTGTCTGTAAGGTAATCTCTCTTTTGCAATCAAATCATGTATCTTGTGTTTCAAATTAATGCAGTCCTCCGTGCTGGTTCGTTTCCACCAGAATGATAGGTGTATGTCTGATCGGCTCGATAAAAGAGACTTCTACCATTAGCGGGTTTGGGTTGAACAGTCTGGATGAGTCCAGTAGCGCTCAACCGTTCAAACAACTTTGTTTGAGTTTCAATTAATAGGATGAATACCCGAGGTGGCTTCTTCTCGAAGTTAGGAGTGGCAAGTCGTACGTGGCCGAGGAAGGTTGATTTTGGTAATTTTGTGAAGTTCGGTAAACGGGTGCAGGCATTTGTAATTTGGTTATGGAGCTTGGTAAGTGTGAACAGATATTTGGTAGTTTGGTTGTGGAGCTTGGTAAGTGGGAATATGTGTTTGGAAGTTCTGTCATACGTAGAAGATAGGCACGGGGTTGTATGGTGCGGATAGGTAACCGCTGGGTGGTAATGATTTATATATGGCGAGGGGAGAGTATAGTCCCTCTCGCTTTCGGGTTTTGGGGTTGGTTGTATATGAAATGTTTTCCACATCCTCTTTCTTTTTCCTCCTGGACCCCATGATGCTCTATTAAGAGGCTTTGTTGATTATGTTGATAATTATGCCAGATTTGATATCCTCTATTGCATCTCTCATTTTGACTAGCTCAGAAAATAGTCTTCCGGCCATAGACAACATGATGTCCTAGAAATCCGACTCTTACGGTCGGATGAAAACTAAGACAAACTCATCTTCACCCATTGAAGGTGATGTAAGTAAGGAGGGGTGATGTTTGGTAAGTGGGTCGGGTCTTGGATATATTCGGGTTAACTTGATAATGGATGCCAAAGTAGGGTTCTCGGTTTGGCTGGACAGTGTGGTGTTTGATGGCTATTTCGAGTATCTTTAGGGAGAGTTGGACTTAGGAGTTTTGTGGGGTTGTTTTAGACACGTTGAGAGTTTTAGTGAAGGTCAGGGTTCGGTGTTTTGGTAGTGGCAAGCCAACGGAACAGACCTGAACCAGTGAGGTTCTCGGTAGGGGTGTTACGGTCGGGCAGCGTGGTATTGATGTCTCTTTTGGGTAGTTGTATAGGGAAATGGATTGAGGAGTTTTATGGAGGTATTTCGGGTACGTTGAGGGTGGATATGGTGATCGGGATTTGGTGGTTTGACGATGGCAAGGTCTCGGGAACAATCTGAAACACTGAGGTCATCGGTAAGGTGTGTTATGCGGACAGTTTAGTGTTGTCGGGTTTGGACGGTAGTATTTGTGGGGTTTCGGTTGGAGACCTTTGTAGTGGATGTTATGGAGGTGTTTTGCCACTTGGTTGTGAAAGGATTGAAGTTGTTTGGATGAGGAATGAACACGAAGTGCGAGTTGCAATCCGGGCACACACCAAGTATTGGTTGG
This sequence comes from Anisodus tanguticus, assembly GCA_034509755.1. NCBI lineage: Eukaryota > Viridiplantae > Streptophyta > Magnoliopsida > Solanales > Solanaceae > Anisodus > Anisodus tanguticus. The sequence goes on along the minus strand of CM067550.1, from coordinate 24,011,356 downwards.
TACGTTTTGGGTTAAGTGTTTGGTTATTGTGGTTGTAGTGAAATGCGGTCGATGATCCCAAGGATAGAGACACGGGGGTTTTACTGCCCGAGTCGACACCAAGGATAAGGTAACCAATTCCACAAGGTCAACACCGGGGTTTGCTAAGTGCAATGCCCGTGAACTAGCCAAGTGAGGGTGATCGGAAGCCCTTTTATTAACCTAAAGCTTATGCTAGGTTGGTCCACACAGCTCCAACGTTCGCTTACCACTAAGGGGGTTCCTCGAGCTTGGGTATTGATTAGGCCACACAATCCTAACCAAGACTTACACCAAAGGGAAACCTTAGCTTGGGTTTAACTAGGTCACACAGTCTTAGCTTCAACGAGTTTGGCTCATACCGAACCAACTAAGATAAACAACACACAACTTAAATAACTTAGCAAATGAGTAAAACTCAAGTTTATATCTCAATAAACTCTGAATATTAACAAGTCCTAAGAGTCCAATTTATAGTAGCAAATGGACTATTCTAGAAGACAAACAAAAGGACACAAACTTTAACTACTTTCTTGTCCTAGTGAGAATGACTGGGAACGGATTTGGGTTTGCTTGGTGACCAAGAGTGTTTCGACCAAACCAATACAATGGGAAAGGTCTTGGCTTTTCTTGGGGATAAAGAATGAATCTTTCACACTCCCATTGTGGATTCCAAGTAGAAGAGTGGATGGATTTGGCTTCTCAAGACTCCATCTTCTTGGAACTAGTTTAGAAGCCTCAATCTTGATTTTGGAGTGCCTTGGCCGAATGGAGAAAGGAGTATTTCGACCATCCCTTCATCTTCTTGGTGTAGCCAAATACATGGATGAATTATCCTATTGGAAGCTTCATCTTCTAGACCATTCTTGTCCTTGCCAACTTGTCACTTTCGGCCTTGTCATCTTGTTGTACGAACTCTCGACCTTGTAACCCTCTTTCCTATTACATGGTTTATTAATTGTTTCCTAATGTGATCTAAGGGTTATTTACACGTTACATCATGTCCTAAGGAGAACTACAAGCTAAGCTAGGAATTAAAGATAAGCTAAAAGAAACAAAATGGTCTTCGGCCAAGACCTACATACAAAGCCGAAATAAACATGCTTCTCGAATCTTTACGTGACAACTCCCACTCCACTCCATTTTCCATGACACATTAGGCATGTTAGTGTAGATTGACGGGTCATCGTTGGCACTCTTAGAAAAACACCTCCTGACTTATATTGAGAGTTTAGGTCCGCAGGATTTCTTTCATCAATCTCCCCTTTTTTAAAGGAGTTTGCCATCAAATTTGCGTCGTCTAAATGTGAACAAAAAAAAATTCAACAACAAGTGTTGATCCAATATCTCCACCATTAGATAGGACCGGAAGTTTTATCTTGTAGGCGCCTTCCTTAATTCTTTCCAAGTATGGATCTGAATACAAGCTAAATGGTATTGACTTCACATAATGTTCATTTCAGATCACGGATCCCAGAAGACACTCGGTCTTTCCAACGGTATAGTAATGGCATCGTGCACCATTCATTTTTGTTCTAGAGCCAAAGATAACACCTACTCTAGTTTCATGTTGGATACCCAATGGCTTTTCACAGCTTGGCATGGTTAGAACCGGGGCTTCACGAATCTTCTCCTTCAAAGATTCTTGTTGCTCTTCAAAACCATATACACTCATCTTTTCTTATTAGCTCATTGGTACGGGCAGCAAGATCACAATAATTATGTATGACATGATGAGAATAAGAAGCTGGATCAAGGCAACTATTTGCCGCAATTATATCCATAGGCTCTTTGGCTAGATTCCACCATGGTTGGATCATCACAAATGCTCTTGGATGTCGGGGTGTAACCGATGGACCGTTGTAGTATCTTGTGCATGAAGCTCATGTTAGAAATTGTAGTATTGCACAACTTACATGGCATAATGAAAGTTTTGCCCTGTGATGTTCTTGGGTGACCGAGAACAAGATCCAAGTTCACATATTTCCATGGTTGTTACGGGACCGAAAAAAGGAGTATATGATTCTTGGTGAAAGAATCTTGTAGCCCTTTGATACATGTAACACTTTCTTGGCACCACAAGAATTTTTGTGTCGTGCGTAGAATAAGGAAGCCGTGTATCACCCAATCTTCCGCTAGGGTATGCCATGGATTCTTGGCCTCAAAGTGAGACGACTCCAATATCACATTCAACTTCAATATTTGAGACAAGAGCAGTAAGGACCCAAAACTTTTAAGTGAAGTGATGCGGAAAGGAAGTCGCACTATGAAAACCCCTTGCCATGCTTCCATTTGACGGTTCGGGCCAATTCTAGAAAGTTAACACCGTGGAAACATGAGCTTCTGTATTGTGGCTATAGGCTTGATTATTAGGTAGTGAACTTCTTGGAAATAAACCAAGTGTTTGTTCAATACTTTCCATCATTGGTGACACGGTCACGAGCTCTTCCGCACACATATCTTCCAAAGACTCCTTTGAGTCGGCAACTATAGGGCTCCCCTTCTTAGATTCTTTCTTTATCTCTCGTGCATCAAGCAAGGGGGTATCGGCCTTGCATTTCTTTGCCCTTCGAATTTTCATGTCCTTCACCTCACTAGGTGACATCGGTACTAATCAAATTTTCTTATCATTTTTTCGAAAGGAATAAGTATTCCTTCCTTCATCATGTTGTGCCTTCGTGTCAAGTTGTCACGGTTGTCCCAATAAAATATGACACGCATCCATAGGGAGGATGTCACACCATATTTTATCTTCATACATTCCAATCTGAAAGCTAACAAGAGTTTGTTGTACTACTCTTAGCCTTTCGTCTTCGTTCACCCATTGGAGATCATATGGCTTCGGATGATTGCGGGTGGGTAGTTTTAACTTGTCCACCATTTCCACGGAGGCCAAGTTGACACTACTTTTTCTGTTAATAATAACATTGCACACTTTATCATTTACTTTGCAACGCGTGTGAAATAGGTATTCCCCTTGTGTCTCCTCATGCATTTCAAGTGGAACCCTCAACACATGTTGGGGTACTAAATTTTCACGCTTTCTTGCAAGAGTAACATCTTCTTCCAAGAACTCCTCAATTACGGATTTCTCCATAAAAAAGGAATCCCTACATTCGTGACTATACAATGGATTATTAAAGGTGGCATTGTACTCTTCTTCAACATCATATAGTGGATTAACGAAAGAGGTACTGCCCTTATCATGCCTTGGGCTAACTTGCATAACCCCAGATTCAGCATTATTCATCATGGCATGATCCGCAAGTTCCTTTCTCAAGGCCTGCTCATGTTCCGCAAGAATGTCACTTACGATCCTCCGTAGTCTTTCTTTTTTTATGTGAGACATAGAATCAAAGCATGGGATGGGGTGGCCTCGCTCTGATACCAATCTGATTCAAGTAAGGAGTGGTGATGTTCGGTAAGTGGGTCGGGTCTTGGATATATTCGGGTTAACTCGAGAATGGATGCTAAAGTAGGGTTCTTGGGTTCTCGGTTTGGATGGACAGTGTGGTGTTTGATGGATATTCCGGGTATCTTTAGGGAGAGTTAGACTTAGGCGTTCTGTGGGATTGTTTTAGACACGTTGAGGGTTGTAGTGAATGTCGGGGTTCGGTGGTTTGGTAGTGGCAAGCCAACGGAACAGACCTAAACCAGTGAGGTTCTCAATAGGTGTGTTACGTTCGGGAAGCGTGGTGTTGATGACTGTTTCGGGTAGTTGTATAGGGAAATGGATCAAGGCATTTTATGGAGTTGTTTTGGATACGTTGAGGGTGGCTATAATGATCGGGTTTTCGTGGTTTGACGATGTAAAGGTCTCAGGAACAATCTGAAACAGTGAGGTCATTGGTAAGGTGTGTTATGCGGACATTTTAGTGTTGTCGGGTTTGGACGGTAGTATTTGTGGGGTTTCGGTTGGAGACCTTTGTAGTGGATGTTATGGAGGTTTTTTGGAACTTGCTAGTGAAAGTATGGAAGTTATTTGGACGAGGAATGAACACGAAGTGCGAGTTGCAATCCGGGCACACACCAAGTGTTGGTTGGTACGTTTTGGGTTAAGTGTTTGGTTGTTGTGGTTGTAGTGAAATGCGGTCGATGATCCCAAGGATAGAGACACGGGGATTTTACTGCCCGAGTCGACACCAAGGATAAGGTGACCAATTCTACAAGGTCAACACCGGGGTTTTCTAAGTGCAATGCCCGTGAACTAGCCAAGTGAGGGTGATCGGAAGCCCTTTTATTAACCCGAAGCTTAGGCTAGGTTGGTCCACACAGTTCTAACATTTTCTTACCACTAAGGGGGTTCCTCGAGCTTTAGTATTGATTAGGTCACACAGTCCTAACCAAGACTTACACCAAAGGGAAACCTTAGCTTGGGTTTAACTAGGTCACATAGTCCTAGCTTCAACTTACACCAAGGGGTTGGCTCACACAGAACAAACTAAGATAAACAACACACAAGTTGAATAACTTAGCAAATGAGTAAAACTCAATTTTATATCTCAATCTACTCTGAATATTTACAAGTCCTAAGATTCCTATTTATAGTAGCAAATGGACTATTCTAGAAGACAAACTAAAAGACACAAACTCTAACTACTTTCTCATCCTAGTGAGAATGAATGGGAACAAATTTGGGTTTGCTTGGTGACCAAGAGTGTTTCGACCAAACCAATACAATGGGAAAGGTCTTGGCTTTTCTTGGGGACAAAGAATGAATCTTTTACACTCCCATTGTGGATTCCAAGTAGAAGAGTGGATGGATTTGTCTTCTCAAGACTCCATCTTCTTGGAACTAGTTTAGAACCTTCAATCTTGATTTTGGAGTACCTTGGCCGAATGGAGAAAGGAGTATTTCGACCATCCCTTCATCTTCTTGGTGTAGTCAAATACATGGATGAATTATCCTCTTGAAAGCTTCATCATCTAGACCATTCTTGTCTTCGCCAACTTGTCACTTTCGGCCTTGTCATCTTGTTGTAGGAACTCTCGACCTTGTCACCCTATTTCCTATTACATGAATTATTAATTGTGTCCTAATGGGAGCTAGGGGTTATTTACACGTTACATCATGTCCTAAGGAGAACTACAAGCTAAGCTAGGAATTAAAGATAAGCTAAAAGAAACAAAATGGTCTTCGGCCAAGACCTACATAAAAAGCTGAAATAAACATGCTTCTCGGATCTTTACATGACAAATCCCACTCCACTTCATTTTCCTTGCCACATTAGGCATATTAGTGTAGATTGATGGGACATCGTTGGCACTCTTAGAAAAACACTTCCCGACTTATATTAAGAGTTTAGGTCCGCTGGCTTTCTTTCATCAGAAGGTCGCACTCAGGCGACCTTGGTCCTCTATCTATTTGGATATTCGCAGTAATTCTTGGTGGGCTTCTGTTTGACCTTCTCCAAATAGTATCAATCGAGCGCAGTTTCTATATTAAACTGAAATCTTTCCATAAAGGCTTCCGCCATGTCTTTCCAGGTAGCCCAACAGTGTTTGTCTTGAGCGGTGAACCACTAAGAAGCTTATACGGACAGGATTCGGCTGAATAGCCTCATAATTAAGGCTTGATTTCCTCTTACTCTTACCAGTTGGTCGCAATATGACCTCAAGTGGACTTTGGGATTTCCCGTTCCATTGAACATCTCAAACTTGGGCACTTTGAATCCCTCAGGTAGGTCCAGGTCGGGATGCATATAGATATTGTCATAGCTAAGTCTCATTGCCTTTCATATATCCATGTTAGACTTCTCGAGAAAATCTACCATTTTCTGCCCTATTTCTTTGAACCGTTTGTCATGTTCGGCTCTCTAAACCCTTTCCCTCTCCTCGTAATGGTCTAATTCTGGGAAAGAGTCAATTAGAGTAGTAGGGGTGTAGAAGGATACCGCGAGATGTGCTTGGTAGTTTTTAGGAGTGTTGGTAGTTCATGAAGTAGGATGGGTGGTAGTATTTGGATGTGTGATGGGATCTGTGTGAGTAAGTACTGGTACTTGATATAAAGGCACAGAGCTAGAAGTTCCAGGCATGTGGGTAGTATTGGTTGGCGATGGGGTAGGGTAATAGGTACGAACATGGGGAATTTTGATATGGAGTAGGGTTCGGGTAGGCATTATGGTTCTGGCAGGGTAAGTCAAAAAGTGGTCAGGTAATGGTGAACTCGGAGATGGAAATGGTAGAGGAGGCCTCCTTATCTCGATGGGTGCTTCTTTGGCGGCATTGGCCATTTCAGCTCTCGCGACCTTCTCCTGGAGGTTTATGACACTTTCAAATAGCATATTGATCACATCTTCATAGTGTGAACTTTCTCGGAATCTGAGGGCTCGGGGTCCCCTATGACGATTATGTCTTTGTTACGCTCGTTCTCTAAAGTACTAGTCACTACTTTTTCATTCTGCTTGGAAAGAGATGGTGTTGCAGCTTTTTATCTTGGGAAGTATGCCAGCATGACACGACATGGATTGACCCCTCTCTTTAAGATAAGAAAAACTCAAAATTAAATGACATTAGTTCGTTAGTGATAGATAAATAAAACAAGATATTGCAGATAAATTTGCACATAAAAAGCACATAGACTCATGCATTTGATCCAAATACTTGATTGATCCTTCATTCTGAGGGTTATGGGTATTTTGGCCAGTTTGGTTTTTAAGGATTTTGGTTTGGGAATCTATGGTTAATTTTCTACCATGACGCTGTCAGGACTGACCTCGGAGCGACCCCTTGCGGCTCAAACATTCTTAAAGGGAAAGAGGGAATATAAGTTACATAATATAGGGACCAAGTGTTAGGTATACTACCTAAGTATCCCTCCACGAGAAGTTAGACCCTTTCATAGTTCGGTTTACACGAAAGTCATCTCTAATTTTAATTTACCCGAATAGATTCCCAGACAAGGTCTGGGCTTCCTACGTATCCGCCTTCGAACATCAGGTCAAACGTAATTTCTTATACAATAAAGTAGGAGGGGATACCATTTGATTGAAAAGATAAGGGATGCCTAAATCTACCCAAAAGATGGTTTCTCCCTGAAGCCTTGGCGAGTTATCATCCTTACAATCATGCATTTACCTGGTGGCCTTGCTTTTTTGTAGCGGCGGGGTAATACCACCCAGATCTCTCCGGTGTTGACCAAACACTCCAACTTAAACTAGAAAGCCTCACATATTCGATGTCATGCCCGGGTGCTCCCGAATGATACAAACAAATCTTCCTTCTCTCTGGTACACCCGCTGAGGGCTTCCAAGCAACTTTGACTATATGGACTTTCCCGATGCTAGCCAATTTTTGAGAAATGCTTGCTTACGAGTCTTTAAAAATAGTGAAGTTGTAGCGCCAGACTTGTGTGTCTAGGGTGATTCATCGACGATATGGTTGGGTTGATTCTTGTGGAAATAACACCTCTTATGAGCATATATGGGTGTGCACATGGGGAGGGCCTCGTGGATGAAACATGATCCCCTGGCTATTCTCAATTCCTCTAGGATCTCAATACTCCGCACCAGCCTCGGTGCGATTCTGGGGGGAGAAGCACAGGCTTTGGGGGCAGTTGTCCACCAAGTATGGGATGGTGCTCGGGCTGGCCCCTAAGGCGTCCTGTAGTAGTTAGTAGCATCAGAGGTATTTGGGGCTGGCCTTCTAAAAGGGCTCACTTGATTCTCCATCGTAAGGCTTAGGATCCTCTTCGGGTACCTCAGTCTCTCATTTGGGTATCTTGAAGAGCGATATGTAATCCCTTACCATTCCCTTGACCTCATCCGAGAGGTTTTCACGGTAGTGTTCTTGTTCGATAACCCCTTTTGGCGGACTTCCTACTAGGTCCAGGATCTGGTCGACCTCTTAAATCTTGGCTTTGACCAAATTAATCTTCTTTTCCAATTTGCGGATCTTTGTACGAAGTGAGTCTTCGGTTTTTTTTCTTCACTAATCAGATCAACAACTGGGGTAGTAGCACTCTGATTATCTTGAACATCCATTGCTAGCAATTCAACCTTTTAAAAAGGTGCAATTTTAGTCAAACTTTGGTATTTTCTTGTGTATTTCTTTGGGTTGGTGGTCGGAGTGTAGGACCAATCAAGAATTCAGACGGAACACATGAAAGCACATAAGCATAATATCACATAATCACATAATCATATAATTTACAATTGTAATATTTGTGTTCCTAAGACCTTTTTGCACCAAGGTCTTCTAATCGTTTTGAAAAATAATTGTGCCAATTGTTAATTTAAACCATTGTCCCCCATAATCATAATTTCATTAATAATAATATTTCCCTAAAAGGGATAAAAAAAATATGATAAAGCCTACAAGGGGATATTAATCAAATAAAAGGAAATCAGCAGAAGTGGCCTCCAATGACAGATGATGAGGCTCAGTAGGTCCAAGCTTTCTTAGCCCTTCGAAGGGCATTCTGAAACCGAGGAGAGTCGATATCAGTAGCAAATCCACCCAGAACCCTTTCTCTGTGAAGGTCATAGGAGCAGTTTCATCCATTTCTCCATTTATTCGAGTAGCAAGATCCTACAAAAACTAGTGAGTAAATTCCAACTCTTTGGTCAGATTAGCTATGATGGCTTGATCATGTTCTATTATTTGGCATCTCGGTCATCAGCTTGCCTTTGGAGTAGGCGCATCTTGATCTCAGCTTTTAAATCTCTGTCTTGAACACAATGATAGCGGTTCGGTCCCGAGGTGAGGGTGCCTTGTAAATATGCCCTCAACTAGTTCGTGTAATCTTTGTCACATCTCGGATGAAACCTATCTTCGACTAAAGTCTCTGGATCCCATCTCACTCGACCATTCTATTCTTTGATGATATTCATGACCCTTATGATCTTGTATTCTTCGTAGTCGACCACATACTCCCCCATGTTTCCTACTTGGGGTATTACTTGTCTCCGATTGAACTGTCTCAGGACCCTAAAAGGTGCATATGGGAGAATCCCTCGCACCCCCATGAGTGGAGAGAAAGGGCACTTCCTACCCCTAACTACAATGCTCTTGGACATGAAATCTAGAACATCTATTATATGTTATCCTCCCGGAGTCTTGAAAATATAAAGGCCCATCCCTTTTTGGATCGTCTAGGATGACGGGGACTAAGTCAAAGTATTTGGTTTCTCCATTTATGGTTATGCCATGAAAGATAGCATGGGTGACATAAATGACACGAGTATCTAGGGCAAGGTCTCGGTCTTTGGGGAAATCTGTAACGCCCCAAACCATGGCATGTGCGAAATCCAGCACTCAGTGTCTAACTGCATGTGATCGAGCGAACCACATGGCTTGCTAAATCAATATGGGCATCAAAAGCATGAAATAGTAATAATTTAAAACATGCAAACTGAATACTGAAATATAGTTTGAAAATTTTATTGCAAAAATATCTGAAAATATAACAAGTTTGAAAAATAATATTGACATGACTGACATGCTAAACTAGTCTAGTCTATGAAACCTCTGAACATGAGTCTGACTGAAAAATTATTTGTCAAGACAAGTCCCTAGCATACCTCTACTCTAAAATATAATCATGAAAATAATCAACTAACACCTCGAATGGAATGGGGCTCACCAATAGGTGATACGAGTAAAGTCCTAGCGTGCATATCCGTAGTCCTGAAACTCAATACCTGCACCGTGAAGTGCAGGCCCCGAGAAAAGGGATGTTAGTATATTTAAATTGTATCGTATGTAAAGAAACTAAAAGAATAAGCAGGCACATGATATAATAGGACATGAAACTGAAACTGAAAGATGAGCATAATCTGGCATGAGTATAAAATATGTGTAAAATCTGTAAAAATATATGTTTGTAAATCTGAATATCTGTATATCTGTGGGGAGAGCAGTAGCATAACTGACAACATGAAACACCACGTGGGTACATGGAGTCTAGTACATGTCCCAACCAGCAGATCAATTTCATACCTTGCCGGGGTATGAGACATAACATGGCATGAAAGGATCCAATCTGCAATCTGAAGGTATCATCCTCTGGTGGGGAGACCCTTACGTAGTTTTAGTCTATCTGAGCCTTCTTGGTAAACTATGCAACTCCCAAAATATGCACTTGAAAATAGTGGCTTGTAAGCCCATGGGTTTCATGAAGGCAACTTGTAAAGCATGGTTAGAAATCATAATTTATCATGTGAACAAATATAACATATAACTTGTGTAAATTCATGAAAATATACATATATAAGTTCATGAAATCTAATAGTAATGGTTCATGACTTGTAATTTTAGAACCCGTGGAATTTAAGGTTATGGGCATTCATGGATTACACACGGATTCCTAATAACCGTAATGGAGTATCAAAAACACAACAATGAATTAATAATACAACATGGTATATCATGATACAAATAATTTAGGGCTATCATGAAATTGAAATAAAATCCTAAGTTATGGAATTGCAGGGGTTTCATGGAAAATGTGGCGTGGGGAAGTACAATGATGTTTCCACACGTGGATAGAAGCTCTACATACCTTAATCACTCCAATACTTGTATTAAAAATCTTAACTTTGAATAAGAATCCCAAAGCTTGGACTTTAATCTCTTGAATTGGATTTTCTTGAAAACCCTAGGTTAAGAAGAATGGATTCGACTTAGAATTCATGAGGATGATGTTAGAATCACTTAGAATTTCATGAAAAAGGCTTACCTTGATGTAGGGGAAGAGTAGGAAGAGAGGAGCGTCGTTCTAGGGTTTGAGAAATATGAAAACTGATTTTTCAGGGCTAAGCTGTGTATTTATACTATTCATCTCGTCGAGGCTTTTACGATTAAAATTGATGGTCGGTCAAATTATTGACAGTCTGGACCGTTAATTTTTCTACGGTCTGTATAACTAGACCGTCAATCAACATGTAAACTTTCTGGAGACTTATAAATCTCTAGGGTCCAAGACAGTAAAAAAGGACGTACCGTAACTAATTATATGGTCCGTGTAATTTACTGTGCATCGTCAATTCCATAAGGAAATTGTACAGTCAAAATCAATGGGCCAAAAATTATTTTACGGATAACCTGCCATAAAATTAAATCTGCAGAACTGAAATCGGTTTTCAAACTTAAACTCTCCGTTTTGGTTTTCCTAAACCCTTGAATCATAAACATGGCTTAGTTTAGAGGTACGAGGTGTTACAAAAACCATGAGTCCTAGAAGGCATATGGCAAAGGCTAGGGGTCGGGTTGTCTCTCAGTCGGTGTAAGTTCGAAACTCAAAGGAATGGTCTAGGTATCCCCTCTTAGAGCTAAAGCGATTGTATAATTCCATGAAGGCTATGGTTGGACTTAAGATCCATTTGACACTAGCTAAGGATAAAAGTTTCATTATCTCATCGGGAGTAGGCCTATGTGGAACCAAAAGGTTGTGGTCAGGTTTCTTCCTCCTTCTCATACAAGTTTCGTTGCTATCTATGCAATTCCAGATATCCTCTAAAGTTGGGGTCATTTTCACATTTCCAAACCTAAACACCATTCTATCACAGTATCAATACTTGGTAAGGACTTCTATCAGTTCCCTACATCCTTTTATTGTCATCAACGAGGATAGGTGTCCTAGACAGTTCGTAACCTATCTCTGTTGTGCGGTATCTAATGCATCTACAAAACAGAGCACGGTTAATTTTCCCTCCCCCCCCCCCAAGGGACAATAGTTTTTCACATAAGGCACAATCATGTTTCCAATTAGCAAGTAGTTGGATGCAGTGTAGTCGGGTCATAGACCGTCAAGACATGAGGTAGCCGCCTAATGGGTCTAGAGACGTCTAAAATATCTGAACTCTTCTAGGTAAGCATGCGCTAGTTCATCGGTATTTGGCTTTGCTATCCTAGGCAAACTAGAGTGGTTTTTCGAATGACTAGGGTCTCGAGTGGACTACTCGAGGTGAACCGTTGTCGACTGTTGGACGACCGCGAACCAACTCCATCTTTAACGTGTTCCAAAGAAATGATTTAGTTTTTTACTGGAGGACGATTACAAAACCGCATAACCGTCTTTGTGCACTGATGCAAGTGTGTTGTGTGTCATTTGCCAGAATTATGAAATGCATGATATGACAGTTATATTTGCGGGAAATTAAACACATAAGCAGTTATTCACAATTAAAGGCATGTTGTATTGAAACCCTTATGGTTAGAACCTAGAATTATCCCCAGCGGAGTCGCCATTTGTTACTGTTCACTTTTATGCGAGGCATAAAAGTTACTAAGTGGTTTTTGGACTCTATTCGGATATTTATTTTTTAGAGTCATCACTTAATTTATAGAGAAATTAGAAAAACCAGGTTAAAAGGATTTTTTTCAAAACACAGAAAAAATCTTTAAAAACCAGAGTTCGAGGTAAAGGTTTTGGTGATTCTCCGAAGAAGGTGTTAGACACCCATGTATTAAGGATTAGTATAATACGATTGACCTTCAAATTCCATAGTATGTTTAATTGTGAATAATTGCTTTAAAGATTTTAATTTCCCGCAAAATAAAAGTCGCATCATATCATCTTTTGTTTTAAAGTTTTGAAAAAAGTGGTTTTTGAAAATAAAGAGTTGAATTTTATTTGAAAAGGTTCATATAGGGGTAATTTAGTCAATCCATTTTTGGATTAAGATATACTCAAAAGTTAATTTGAGTAGAATCCAACTAGATATAATCCAAATGTCATATTTTTTATCCTTATGTCTTGTGAAAATCTTTTTTTTTAAAAGGAGTGTAATGAAAAATGATATGGCATGGTTTTAAAAGTATAAAGTTTTTCCCTTACTTTACTCAACATGGGCTTTTAAATTATTCTTCCATTTTTTAAAGTCAATGAATTGGGCCTGGACCAAAATAGTCCTTAGGTAAATGATTTTGAGATATAAGTTGTCCAAAAAATCAACTCAAACTTGTTTGTCCATTTAAAACAAATTTTGAAAGATGAACCTTTTTCCCTTTTTTTAAAGACAGTCCCGATCTTTCGTCTTTAAAACAGTCCAGAACATTTTCCAAGTTATACAAAGGTTTTTTCCAATACAAGATGTTCAAACTTATATATAAAACCATTTTGTTATTCATTTTAAAAAGAATACAAGACCTTTATCTTTCAGGGTTGTTTTTGAAAATATGTTTTGGGCCATATCCGTTTTAAATGATATACGCATCGTTTTTCCTAATCCTAAGTGATAACCATTTGGGTTCCAATATATTATTAAGTATTTTGCAAATTCACAACACTTAAATAAAAATACAAGAAATTTAAAGAGGAGAGTTAGGTTTGTCAGCCTACCGAGCCTACCAGTTAACCCTTTTAACCCATGGTTTGGCCTTCAACGCACTGCAACTACCCGGACTCGATCAAGAAAAGCTGTTGGGCCGCTGGCCCAACTGGATGGATAGTCTTGGCCCAAATTACCTACGTCCAGTCGTACAAGAAAAGGAAAAAGAAGGTATTTAAATTTATCTGATTTGAATGCAAAATTCTATAACTCACTTACACACATCTTACATAAATCAATTGAGAACACACACATAAAAAGAAATACTGTCGCAAGGCCTAAAACATAACTGAAGGGTAAACAGCCCACAATTAAACTCATGTAATAGAATGTAAACACAACGAATGGGCTAAGCCAGCTCAGATAATAGCAATGTACATTTATAAAAAAAATAGCAAGTGTGGGCCTGGCCCAGTTAGCACGCAAGATGATTTGAAAGAGATGAAGAATGGGCCAGGCCCAAAATTACATAACATGTTGTTTAGATGATATACATAGTGATATATTCGACATGTATACCTTGTATACATGGTATATAATCTGTATATCCTTGTGTATATCAAACATATAATCTAAGCAAAGGCACAACAGAAGCTGAATAAAGGTCAGTGAGGTAAACATACATATATCACAACCGATCCCGAATATATCCCAACAAAGGCAACTCACAGTTCATGCATTTTAAATCTCAGTTTTGACATACAACATAGATGAAGATATGAGACAGGAATATCATTTGACCTATACAAATTCAGTGTCTAGAAGAAAAGAATATGGTATAACTTGGTGGAATTATCCAAGGTACACAAATGCTTCCTATGGTATGGTCTATGTCAACAGAGAGGGACATGAGCACATATTAAATAAGTAGCAGCACCAATGATTCTTTTTCCAGATTTTAGACTAAATTATGTATTATCAGACTATGAAATCTAAAGGCAATCAGTTTCACAAATGAACTATCCTATTTCCAATTTATCACTTGAAAGTCATTATCAGAACACTAAACAGGCATTAGGACTTAGTGCCTCATCACAGAACTGGGAAATAAAAGGAAAATTCATGAGAGCAGGGTTTGAACTTAGCATACAAGGGGTTGATATGATTTTCTCAGACTCAAACGAAGGACCCTATTACTGTTTAACTCAGACAGCTTCAAATAGCCAAATTAGCCCTTCTATCTATCCTTTAGGTTAACAAGCATGATTTTTAACTTAGGGTTTCTAACTAAACATGTGCAAACTAACTAGTTAATACAGCATTTTGGCACATATATAACAGGTAAACATGTCAATTTAACTAGCATGGTGGTAACCTAAACATGTGTTAGCCAGAACATAGACATCAAAATACTACATGGTATGTAACTTTCAGATTTTAGACTTCATTCAAATAAGCATTAACCAGTGATCAGATTTTCAAACTAACAATCTCAAACTAAACACTTGGATAAGGCAGACATGAAATTTAACATGGGATTCTATCACAGATGGACATTATTTTGGGTTCTTGAAGGCTAATGTTCTGAGCTTAGGCTAAAATGCAAGCAGGTCACTTAATAATGTCCAAATCATAGGGACATAACATAATCATATATGATATCAAGGCAAACATACACACACTAACATACAAAAAATGCACATATAAGCAGGATAAGAACAACACTTAGAGCATACAGATGGGTTACCTGGCCTAAACTGTCAACAGAAATTCTAAGATGGACATGAAAGGCTTATACAGACGCAACATGCTAATAGCTTATAGTTCAAAACCAACATGTATTCAAGACTAAAAGAGATGCAAATACAAGTATATAGGCCCCTATGATTCATGTATCAAAGATAAAGATAACAAATCTTAAGGATCATATTCAGCTCTTGTTAAGCCTAGGTCAGCAGAATTGTACACACAGAATGGACATAGCATGAACTAAATAGGTTCAGTGTCACAAATGCATTAGGCAAACAGGTACTACTTAACTCATATTAAATATGTGTTAATCAACTATGACATTCATAAACAAAGCTAAATAGGCCCACTATCACACAAACCATAGACAAACAGATTCTTTTAAGTTTATTTTGTGCTTGGATTAACCTTAAATCAAATATAATGAACACATAACACTCATAAAATGAACCAAAACATGCTTATTATCATATAGATCATGACTAAACAGGTACTTTAAATCCATGTTTTACCTATACTAAACCTAAATTAGGTGTAATGATATTCAACAAATTTATTATCACAAGAAGTCATGGATAAACAATTACTTCTATGTTCATTTTAAACCTAAATTAATCTTAAGTCAACTACAGGGCATATATTATTCATAAATCACTTAAAACAGATTCATGATCACACAAAACATATCATTTTAGGTTCATTCTTAAATTTAAATCAACGTAGAATCACTTAATGATACTAAGCAGGCCCATAATCATACAGAGCACATAAGAACCGTCAATAAAACGAAAAAGAGTAAAAGAGGGCAAAACACCTTTTTTGGAGGCAGTCTAGGATCGGGGGGGGGGGTGTTTTGAATCTTCATTTCCACACTTACAATTTTGACAGAGTAAAATATTCATCCATTCACTTGTGAATTTAATCAATTAATTACGCTACTATTTTTTCTATTTGATTTTGAAATTGATAATTATATCTTAAAATTTTGATAATGAAATAAATGTACTGGATGATATTTTGTCAAATAAAATGACAAAATATTTCTGAACTTCATAAGGAGTATATTTCACTATGTTGGAATCTTGAATAATTAAATGAAATTATTGGAGAATAAAAATTAGGTGTCAACACCCCTTTTGAGCTGGATAAATCTTTCTTTGGCTACCACATTATAAAGTAAAACTCTTTTGAAATGAACCATTTTTAAATCAAATTCCTCCTTGAAAGCATGAAAAGTAAAAAATTGAGGCCAAAAGACTAAGTTGAGGGTGGAATATGAGAGGAAGGGAGGGAAGAAGATTGTGATGTGAGTAGTACTAAGAAATAAGAAAAAAAATGAAACACAAAAAAAGTGGAATAAAGTGGGAATACTTGAATAAAATAGGTGAAAAAAGAAATATAAAAGAAAAAGGAAGGAATTAAGCTAAAAGTATGAAAAAAGTGTAAAGGAGAAAAAAGTCATATGTACCTAAATGAACATCCTACTCGTCCTAAGCCTACATTACAAGCTTGAAAACGTTTTTTGAGATCCGAAACCGAGCATTCTTTGAGTAGTGATGACTTTAAATAAATGCAAGCCTATGGCATGATATTTGTGACACTTGACATTCCTTGTGAATGTGAGTGATTTTATTTGTCCCCTATTTTAAAAAATTCTTTTGAGAAGTTGGGATTTTCCTTGTTGTGAGGGCACTTGAATTGCATGGACGGTGTAAAGTAAAAACCTCTCTAGTTGAATACTTAGGCGCATCTAGCTACTAGTAGTGTTTAGACACCTATTGAGGCTTGACTTTCATAGAATCATTGATTGTAGAAATGCACTCTTAAGTTTTATTTTGAAAAAGTGAGGGGATGTCGATCGTATGAAACACATGCTTGTAGACTCGTAAGTAGAACCAATCATAGTCATCTTTATTTTGTCATTAGTCATAACTTTGTGTTGTCTAGGTTGCTTGACGACAAGCAATAATTTAAGTTGAGGGTGTTGATGTGCCGCAAATTTACGACACATTTAATACCAATTTCATAGATTATTGATGTCCTTAATTCATTCGTAGTGTGAGTTTCTTATGTTATTTCGGTTTTTGTAGAATGTTTTCCTCGGGACACAAGAAATGAGAAAAAGTGCATAAACATGGACAGAAGTGATGAAAAAAGAAGAAGTGCATCAAAGGCCACTTCTGCGGACCGCAGAACCAGACTGCGGACCGCAGACTGGAATGCTCACCTACAATTTCTAATAGTGATCAGAGGATTTAGAGTCCCGAAGTGCGACCCATTCTGCGGACCACAGTTCGGTCTGTGAACCACTGCTCTACAAAAGTCCCAGCTCAGATTGCGATGCTTCGAAGAATTTCTGGCAAACCACAGTTCAGTTCTGTGAGCCGCACTTCCTGCCGCATTTTCAAACATTAAAGATTGAAGACCACTCTGTGAATTCTAAACTTATTTTGCACACCGCATATCTGTTCTGCGGTCGCAGAATGGGAATCATTGGCATTTTTGTAATGATCTGTAGTCCGAATTTTTGGATCCCTATATAAGTCTTGTCTAGGGTTTTGTGCAAGATATTCTTTATTCACTTTTGCTATTCATCTATCACTCATTTTAGAATATTCCTAGTGACTTGTCAAGTCTTTTCATTAAATATTCCTTTCATTTTGTTCCCGTTGAAGAGTTACATTAAAGAATATTTTTATTCATCAACTTAAAAATCATTGTTATTCTAAGATTTCTTTTATGTCTTCATATATTATTTCTTGCTTTTTACATTTTTTCATGAGTAGCTAGAATCATAGTTGGGATTGTAACTAAAAAAATGAAATATGGTAGTTTGGTTAGCTCTTAAATATAAATAGTGTATTAATTGTAGTATTTAAATAACCACACTTTAAATTATTAAGGGTTGGTTGCGAACACCCCTTCAAACCCTATTGTCTCTAGTCACACTTGAAAAAAGAGACTAGGGTCTATAAAATGGGCAAATTAATGAGGACTTGGGGTTAAACTCCATTTAATTATTCACAACTACAAATAGAAGGGAATCAACTAAGGATAATTAATGGATAGTCTCGTAATCTATACATTAGGCTTGAAAAAATTCAAATAGTGAAATTAAGTGGGTAAATTAAGAAATTCTCACTTAAATAGTAGTTTTCATTACTCATACCACATTTAATACACCTAAGCTAAGTTAATACCCAATGCCACTTCCATAAGTCAAGTTACAACCCTAACCTTTAATCATATTAGTGAATTAATCATTAGTTAAAACTTGAATTAGTGGATAAAAATAACCCTTTTAACAACACAAATTGGTTACTTTAAAAGTAAAGTATTAATACAAATAAATAGGATGGGTTTCACATTGTATTCCTTGTGGAATTCGACCCCAACCTAGTTGGGTTATTATATTTAACAACGGTCGCGTTATACCTTTAAATGGTGTAATTTGGGCGAGATCATCTCCAAATCTCTTGCTTCTATTATTGCATTTACCTTTCTCTCCCAAGAATCAGGTAGAATATCCAATAGTTTTTTAATCCTTATTTCTTGAAAAATATTCACTCTAAGAATAATCAGTTCATTAGTTATATCAGTGAACCTATTGAACATCTCTTGAATGGATTCTCTTACATTCATCTTGAAGAGCTCATATTGTCTATTAAAGGCAATTTTGGATTTCTTGACCTGATTTGTTCCCTCATGTGCTACATAGTATTCCACACTTCTTTAGCAGTTTTGTACGAAGATATTCTGATGTATACATTAGGCCAAATGTCATAAATAAGTATTTTTTTTGCCTTGGCATTATTTTGGATGGTCTTGATATCTTCGTAAGTGTATTCTTTTTTTCTTTTTGGGAATAATTGTTTTCCCTTTTAATTTGTGGTAGAGAGGATTTTTGGACCTTCGATGATGATATATCACAGTTCAAGATCTTCTCCATTGATGAAGTCTTGCGTTCTTGCTTCCATAATATTTTTCATTGAAGCATGTTGGTCTTATTGTTGATTGGCCTTCCTGAACTTAAGGAGGTTCAACCATCTTGAATCTTTTAAGGTGCTAGCCTTTATTAAAAGATCTAACTCCGATACCAATTGTTAATTCAGCTGCAATCTATGCACTCAAAGAACCGGGTTCCTTGAGCAGCTATGCAAGAATGTAAATTACGAAATAAGTAAATTAATACAAGAATTTTCATGTGGAAAACTCCTTGCTCAAGGAAGGAAAAACCACGATGTACCTATTGTAGATTTTCTCAAAATCTCCAATAAATACGAGCAACTTTTAAGGTTACAACAACTTGTACACCTAAGAAACTATTCCAAACAACCCCTACCCCAACTCTCTCTTCCTCAACAATTTCCACAATTGTTGGCTCTCTCTACTCTATCTCTTCAATGACTCTACCCAGTAAAAGAAGTCTCTTACAAATACAACAACACCTACTATAATTACTAGGAATGTAAATAAGATCTTGTCTTGGAACCATAAGAAAATAACTATTACAACTCAAGAACAATATGATAAATCTTTAGAGGAATAAGTTCTTTGATGTTGTTGTAGTTGGTTCCCTCGAAACTCTTTGTGTTGATCCTGCTCTCACTCTGATGTCTCTCTCTTTGATTGTGGTTAAGCTCCAAAGCTTTATGACGTGTTGTATTTACAGAAGTGAATAACAACTTTCAATACTCTAAATCCAATCAAGACTTGATTTCATTATTTGTATGAAGTGAATCCTTGTTTGACATGAACTTCCTTCTTCACGCGTATTCGACAAACCTCTCATATTTCTAAGCTAATTCCATATAATCAATTTACGATTATATTTTCATATCTTGAACTCCAGTTACTTGTAGAATTGGAGTGATTTAAACTTCCGATTCTTCAAGTTTGCAGGAAACAACTTCATCAAACAATCTCCAGCTCTTCATCTAAAGCACTAGTTCCACTTCAGTTGTGCCTGCAATATTAGTTCCTTTTGGAGATCTGTTAAGGATCTAGTTCTTGTACGCTTTCATTCATTCTCCCTCATACTTGTTTGTCATTTGTACATAGTTTGTCAATCATCAAAACTTCATTTAAGCTTTTGAACTATTATTATGACCACAATATCTCAACACTAGGGTCTGTTTCAAAACCTCTAATCTATCTTTAACTCCACCACGTGCTATAATACTATGTGTTCCGCAAATAACATACACTATGGTACTCTCTTTTGACTATGTCGTATCAATTTGTCCAAAACAAATAAAAACAGACTAAAAATTGATCCCCAGTGCAACCTCATCTCAACTGGTAAGTGTTCACTATTATAAAATAGTTTTGATTTCAACTTGATTTATTATTTGTTGAATTATTTTATTTTTGATGTTACTATTTCATTAAGTGTTATGAATTTCAACATGTTTATGGTTATTAGCCAAAAAAACATACAAATTCGAAGAAGAAAAATACGAATAAGAAAAGCGGAAGAAAAAAGAAAAAAATAACTAACAAGAAATAAATTTAATTCATTTTGAAAATGAAAGTAAAATGTCACATTTATGTTTTTTTTTTTTTTACCTAAATTCTACCTCTTACTTACTACAAAAGAGTGAAATCATAGTAAAAGTAATTTTAGATAAATAGTACCGTGAATAAAGCATTCTGTATTAGTAGGGTTGATGATAAGAGAATTGCAATTCTTTCTTATAATAATAATTAGATAAGAAATATTATAATTATTATAAGGATAACAACATCTTATAATTTAAGTACACACTTGCAAAAAGGGTAGA
Organism: Anisodus tanguticus; assembly: GCA_034509755.1. Taxonomy (NCBI): domain Eukaryota; kingdom Viridiplantae; phylum Streptophyta; class Magnoliopsida; order Solanales; family Solanaceae; genus Anisodus; species Anisodus tanguticus. The sequence continues at coordinate 23,990,595 of CM067550.1, read as the reverse complement.
CTTTAGGGATTTTTTGGTGTCGACTCTTGTTCTTTTACTAATGAATAAGTAGTAGTGGTCCTTTTCCCTTCAATTGTACCAAAACAGGGGAACGTGTGATTTTGCAGTTGAAGCCCAACCTGAAGTGAGGCCAGTGCAGCCTTTGCTGTTGTGAGTATCAATCTTAGATCTGATTCCTTCTGCCCTATTCATGTATCCTTTGCTGGGATTTTTGGGTTTCATTTAAACGAACGAGATAACCAAATTTCTTTTGTTTCTGCGTTAATTAATTCCATATCTCTCTCCATGTCTTTAAATTAGTGACTGTTCTTGAGGAAGTGCAGCATGTTTATCAATTCATTCGTGAAATTTATTGCACAAAGTTTCCAACTACTGATCTGAACGATTGTTCAATCGGGCATATTATCATTTGTTTATATGTGGGCTAGTATTTTTGATTGGGTAAACAGTGGCGGAGCCAGAATTTTTGGGTTCAAGAATATAAAGAAGTAAACACGCCAAGGGGTTGAACGTCTACTAAATATACAGTGTAATTTTTCGCCGAAGAGGTTTCGAATGAAACCTCGGCCCTTACTTGCTCTGCGCCTGTGGATAAACAAAGCCTCTGGGCAAGAAAGAACTTGAAAAAATGGAAAAATAGCTTGCATCAGAACGGTACTAAGTTATGTGGAAATATATATAATATTATTTTATTAAAGGATAAATTGTGCAATAGCAATACATTCATAAAGTATTTAAAGACAGATGTTCTTATGGGTCGTTTAGTTGTGGTATTGGAGCAATTAACCCCAATTCAAAATTTCGCATCAAGTGTTGGTTGCCGTATTAGATAATACCCGTATTAAGTAATTAAGGAATCTATGTATCCATTTTATTGTAGAAAAAAATGTGGAATAAGAATACTTGTATTAGTAGTTAAGTTGTTCGGACTCGGGTGCGGGTATCCGATACGGGTGCGGATCCGAGGTCCAGACTCGGCAAAATTTAAATTTTAAGATTTGGGGGTGGGTATCAAGGTATGGATACGGGTGCGGGGATCCGGCTAAGGAAATTCAAAATTATAAAATAGAGCTATTCAAGGCCTTCCAACAACTCTCCATCTATATCGCTGCTACTGTATACCATCTGAACTCAGAACACGACCTTGAATTCTTGGTTTCTCTAAAACACGAAGCAACAAAAATAATACAAAAGTACTATACTATTGAGGGTATGTCATTTTCCTTATCTGAAATCTGCTTTATCTTTAATTTTGAGAAATCAAAATCTCAATGATCCCCCAAATTTGTCGACCGACTCCGGTGAAAGTATCCGAAGTTGGTTGACCGTATCCCGCTCCCGTATCCTCCGTATCGAGATGGGAACGACACCAAAAACGGAGAGTCCACACAACTTAGATTAGTAGTGCGTGATTTAAACTATTTAAAGACAAAAATTGTCTTTTAAAGTAAGTACTCCTCCCAATAACAATCCCTTCATTGTTAATCACCACATAATAATTCTTTCATCTCCTCATAACTAGTAAGTGAACCATACATTAGCTTGATCTAGGTAATCTCTGTGTGATGCTCTCTGGATTATTCACAACTTATTATACTTATTTTATTATTCACCATTTAACAATTCCTTCATTATAATTCACTGCATAAATAATTCCGACATCATAATCCCTCATAACTAGCATGTAATCCAAAGGGGTCATTTAGCTGGGATAAGTAAACTTAATCTCCTTTAGAAATCTTTATTATTTATATAAAATATGGTTTCCAGTGTGATACTTTGTATTGCTAATATAATCTTTGCATAACTAATATATCATTTGATTCCCGATATTAAACTCTGGATAACCTATGCAGAATTAAGTACCGAAAACAGAACGTTGTATTACTAATACTAGTATAGTTTTAATAGAATTTATGTATTCTTTTATATGAGTTATAGAATGTTGTATAAGAGTACATGTCTTATCAATAGAGAATAAGAGTATATAAAGACAAAAATATCCTTAAATATCCAGTTCCTACATATTGATCCCTATATTATTATTCACCGCATAACTAAATTAGCAATGATAGTTATGCGGTATAGCAGAGTCCCCGGATAATAGGCCGTGAAACAATCCCATAACATAAGATGATGCTGATTGAGGACCAATTGTCAATGATTCTTTTTTCTATTTTTGGGTTGCCATAAGTATTCAAGATGAATAAAATTCCTTTCTTTTGTTAGCATTGTACAGGAAGGGTGTTCATCAAGAAAGAATCAATATTCATCTCCATCATACCAGTGAAAAGATGCAGGATCAGGAAGGGGATGTGGTGAATGTTGAAAAAGAAACATTGATGCCTGCGCAAGCATCAAAAGATGATGAGTGGACACAAATTAGGGATGACGATATTATGCAACAACACTCTGCTATCCAGGCTGAAGAAGCTTTGAAAATTCCATTTGTTGGTGATAAGGCAAGAAAAAAACTGACCTGGAAGCATAACTTTTTCTTTTTTTCTGACCTTAGTGTTAATGTCGTTTAATATTAAGTGGTGTGCATTCAAGCGAGGTGTCGTAACTCCTGCAGCTAGGCAGAACAACGTTGCTTAAGTAAAGTGGACTTATTTCCTGCAGTTATAAACATGGTTTATAATTTCTTGTTGAGTAGAACGTTTGTCTGTAGTCAGTAGGAATGGATTTCTTTTTGTTCACTGGTTCTAGCTCAGATTGTCTTTAGGTGAGTTAATCCATATGTGATATTTGGGATGCTGTGGAGAAATAGTTTACTTACTTCTGTTAATGGCTACACACTAAAGTTATTTTCAACTTTCTCCTTCTTGATCTTTGTTTTAACAGAGGAGGGAGTCTTAACCCCAAATGAGTTAAGAACCTTATATTCTTCTGATAGGAACATATACTGCTAATGTATTAAAATGTGAGATTGTTATTAATAATCATTTAGATATAACATGTGGATTGTATCTCATGTCATGTATTTCATTATCATCAACTTATCTATTTATTTCCTTCTCTTTTTAACGGTATAGCAGAGTCCTACAATCTAGGTAGACATATAATTAGGTTCTGTCAACTGACAGATGGCCTTGTTGCTGCCTCTCTGGTCAATCTTTTTCTTAAATACTCTATTATTCTTGTCTTTTTTTCTGATGACTGTTCTAGCTACGCTGTGTCCTTTTCTGGGTACTGTCCCCAACAACATCACTCCTCCCACCCTTTCTTCCTGCAACAACCTGTTGTTTCTTGGCAAGATCTTGGTGAGATGTTGGGGACCAGAACTCTTTCGGCAACTACTCCAGCATCTATTTACTTTACCGTATTTTCAAAATAAGCAAACTTAAATAGGTAGACTCATTTTACTATTTTAAAAAAAAATTGGTGCACTCATTTTGAATTTGAAGAGGTGTGTTAGAATGTTAAGTGTTGGCATGTTGATATATCAGAATGGTAGAGATAGTTTGAATTTAATTCCTCACCATTTAAACATACATACTTAAGAAAAACATAATATCTGTATTGTATTTCTCACATATTAATAGGTCTATTTTGTAATCCATTAGCATCATGTTATCTATTTGCATCTCGTTGATGAAGTTTGAAATTTGATTTCTGTTTGCTTCTCTCTAGACACAAAAACTAGCTTCATTTCAACTAAAACGTGTGTTATAGAAGAACTCTGAACTGATTCTAACATGCTTGATTGTCTCCGTTGAAAATTGAATTTCGATGCACTCTATTTGGGAAGAAAAATTGAGCACTTTTTATTAAGTAAAATACATACGACATAATCTTGTACTGATTCTACATTTCATGATTTTCTCAAATGTTATCTCTCTTCATTACAAAATGCTTGACTACTGATTGTTTTCTTAAGAAAATATAGATGTGCTAAGGATGGGAACAAATCTTATGCTCCCTCTGTCCAGATTTAGGTGTCCCCATTTAGTTTGGCTCGATTTGTAATGGGACCATTAAGTGTCCCACATTGGTTTTAGGGGAATGTATTGTTGTTTTCTTATATGATACCTTGTGATCTAGCTTTAAGATTGAGTTGGAGCCAAGGTCCATTGTCTTAGCATGATATCAAAGTCAGACCCATCGTTATTCTAGATTAACCTAATATTGGGCCTCCATGCTATGTTGATTATGCTCCAGTTGTCCATCCCAAGGCATGTGGGGAATGCTAAGTGTACCAAATTTGTTAAGGGAATAAGTTGTCTTCTTATATGGTCTTGGACAATCCCCACTTCGTGATCTAGCTTTTGGGTTGACGTAGATCCAATATCCATTTTTTTAACTGTGACAGTTGAATTTTAAGTGGGTCCAGAAGCGCATACAATTAGGAGAATTTGGACATAATTTAGACTAACCCAAAATACCTTTTGGATAATAAAATTAATGAATAAGTATTGAGAAGTGAAAATAAAACTTTCCTCTTGGGTGATGGGCACCACAATGGAACAAATTGAACTAGAGTATAGCAGCCAAATATAATAGGAAGGGCAGCACTTTTCCAGGAAGTGCATTGAAGAGGTTTTAATCCTGTTAAAATCAACTTCTGCAGGATGTTAAGAGCATTTTGTCTTGCTTTGACTTCCCTCACTCTTATTTGCTATGTATTATGTCCATTACGTACTGGTGGCAGAGTATGCATCTAGAGAGTTTGTGTTGCTTGCCTGAAACACTGCATTGTTTAAGATTCTATTGATAATATGTTTTAATTCAAAAGAAATAGTTGGCCCTTTTTTAGCTACTTGAATTTTAGTAATTATATTTGATATGAGTATCTTGGGGGATGATTACTGCAGGAACCTCTGTCTTCATTACATGCTGAATATCAATCAGGAAGCCCAATTTTGCTGCAGAAGATAAAGGTCTGCAGGCTTCATTGTATGTATATCATCCGGTGATTGGCTCTACGTTGTTCAATAGTTGATGTTTGTTTTTATACAGGTGCTGGGTGAACAATGTGCTGCCATTAGAAGAACACGCGGAGATGGGAATTGCTTTTTCCGCAGTTTTATGTTTGCTTACCTTGTATGCTTTGACTTTTCTTCTCTTTGTGCAAGTTTTATTTATGGATTCATTTACATAGTTGGCCATTCTAGTATGGAGTTTGATATTTTGGCATCTTTATTTACTAAAATTATTTGTCAAATAAAGGAACATATCCTGAATTCACAAGATCAAGCTGAAGTTCAGCGCGTGAAATCCAATATTGAGGAATGCAAAAAGACACTTCTAAGTTTGGGCTACGCAGAATTCACTTTTGAAGACTTTTTCGCGGTATTCTACTTATGAAAAGAAAGATTTCTTTTTGCAGTTTTGTTGTCTTTTTTTCTTGATGTCTGTAATTATTTGTTTTTGCTCATGAAGTGCTTCTTGCATAAATCTCTCACATTCTGATCCAGTAGATCAAAACAACTCTCGATCTACTTGGTGGGCTACCCAGATAACCGTAACTGAAAGCAAAATGGCTTTTTTGCTTTGATAAAGTTGTTCGTTAAAACCAGAATATCACGGATATTCTTCTCAAGAACTTGACACAGATATTAAATTTTCAAAAAAGTGCTGCTCTTTGAGCAATCAATTGTCAAGAAGAACCTTTGAATGTCCTCTAACATCAGCATTGAAAGTCTTAAACACCAGATTTGCTCTATTTTCATCCTGACCAAACTTGGTACATTGCTTGTTGACATTCTGGGGGCTATTTGGAAATGAGCAGACAATCTTAACTTTAAGTCTTTAACCATGTATTGCAGAGGCATTTCCTTCTCCAGAGTAATGTCTTGCGTGCAACATAATAAGCAAAATATCCTGTTATTTTCTTTGACAAGTGAGATGGATTTGTTGTTTGTATTTGAATTTATATTCTATTTCTATCTTCCTTTTGCTTCTCATCATGTTATTCTAGCACAAAATGTCCTCTTCATTCTGTTTTCTTTCTCATGATCTTTCTTGGTAGCTCCCACCAACATTTGTATGAGTTTAAGACCCTGAAACATAGATCATCATGTTCTGCAGAGATAGGTATCAAGGGACCTTTGTCTGTGCAGTTTTTGCTTCATTATTTTGGGCAGGGGACACTCTTATCTTCTCACCCCTTCCTAGTGCCAAATTCCATGTTTTAATTGATTTTACCCATTTGAACACTCTAATGTTTGCAACATAATTTATGGATATGAATTTGGGTGACATTCTCAAGCATTGTTTTACCATAAGTATGTGAAGCAACAATTTAACTGCTGTTCTCAGTATTGAAAACGGAAAAGATGGAATATTTTTTAATTTAGTGCTTTGATATGCAATTTAAAATCAAAACGGGTACCCAAGAGTTGCAAGCTATGCCAGTACAATTCCTTTGTGGAGAGGATACGGAAACTAGAGGGAAAGATCTGATATTCGTTCTTAAGGTTATATTGCCCACTCCAGTGTTCCCTAATTGCGTCGCCATTTGTGACTTATGTTGTACGCCATAATGTTTTCAAGATCTTTGCATGTTATCTCCATTCTTAAAAATTGACCACATTGATCTCTTGCCTTCTATCACTTCTTTCATGTCATTACGAAATTCTTCACTGTGGGAATTCTCATATTTGTGCAATATTATAGTTATTCATCGAGCAACTTGAAAGTGTTCTTCAAGGTAGCGAAGATTCCATAAGGTTTGTACATTAACAATTTCTTTGCCTTATGATTTCCAGTCAATTGGCAGATATCTTAATGCTTCCATAGCTAAATGGAATCTGTAATTAACGAACAAGATTTATTTGCTTCTTTGCAGTAATGATGAACTCCTTCAGAGAAGTCGTGATCCGTCAGTTTCTGACTATGGTAAGCATCAGTGGCAATCTTTTGTCTTCTCCGTTGCTAAAGTGAAGTTCTCTGAAATGCAAGACTCATATGTTCTGTTCGTCATATGCCCTAACATCGTGTGCTTTTGAAGTTGTAATGTTCCTCAGATTTGTAACCTCTGGTGAAATAAGGAAACGCTCTGAGTTTTTTGAACCATTTATACTAGGACTGACAAATGCCTCGGTGGAGCAGGTTTGTTTCTATACTTCGTAGATTTGCAAACTTTTAGTCTTTTTGCCGCTTAGTGTGCTTATTTTTGTATAATTGGAACAACATATCCACCAAAATGACAAACTTGTAAATGCAGGTTCAACTTTTACTTCTACACTAGCATTTTCGCGTTCCCTTATACTATAGATCTGGTATAGTTGCCCTCTAACCTTGTACTTATCCATCCTGTTTTATTGAACCCAGTTTTGCAAGTCATCAGTGGAACCTATGGGAGAAGAAAGCGACCATGTGCATATTACGGCTTTGTCAGATGCATTAGGGGTACCAGTCCGAGTCGTATATCTTGACCGGAGCTCGTGCGAGAACAGCAGCATTAACCTAAATCACCATGACTTTGTTCCGGGAAGTGGTAATGTGGGGAACAATGGTGATTCTGAGAGCATAAATCCGTTTATTACCTTGCTATACCGACCAGGGCATTACGACATTCTGTACCCTGAGTGATGCAATTCAACCAGCACTTCATAACCTGTTCTTTTAAATTTAATTTGTGAAAACAATTTGTTAATTGGAAAACTTGGCCCCTTTACGTTTCTTGTGATTAAATGCGTACGGAGAAGCTTCTCCCCGCAGCCTCTAGCATACCACGATTTTAGTTAGTTTGAAAAACAATCCACGATGAGAACAAGCCTGTTCTAAATGGCAATCACCTAAAATTCAGTTCCTTGCTGGAGAGTTTCTTAATCAGAATCGAACAGCTTGTTTAAATGGAGTTGTGGATAAGTGAAAGGTGTTATTCTGGTGAAGTTGCATAATATTATGATTTATGTAGGTGACTTTGAACTTTGGAGCAGAATATGTGCTTGTAATCCCATCATTTTTGCTACTTTCTTATTTAAAGTATCAGTCTAGTCACTCAACTAATCCACTCGTGGAGTGCGTTTGGTATAGGTCTAGTAGTTGAAACTTCGTCCCTTCTTCAGTATAGCCAAGCCCAACTATTATATTGATCACGCCAAACATAGCTTTAGAGGGGGGCAGAATAGAAGTCTCAGACCATTTAACAGGAAGTTTCTTCATTGCCCTGTATGCTCGAACTCTACCCTGCAAGGACGGAGAGGAGTAACAATACAACTGTTCTTAGGCACGAGACTCAACAGTTAATCCCCAAGTAACCCAGATCCACATAACAAACTATTTTAGAATAAAATATAAAAAAAAGTAAACAGAACGAGCAACAGGGTCTCCGCCGTAGTAACATTCTTGCAACTTGGAAGGAATGGCACAACATATCAATTCTTTCTTCACAAGAAAAAATTTCTTAATAATACTGACTTCTTGGTATGCTGCCAAGAAGACAAAGAAAATAGTGAAATGCCAGGAGAGAGATAGAGAGATACAAATAGAAGCCTCTGTTGTGCCCCAAGTGTTTTATCATACATGGAAACTCAAATGTGTATTTATCGTGAATTAGTAGCCTCCCAATCTTCCAAAATTTTGAAGCTCCTCTGTAATGCCTCAGTATACTATAATCCCGTAGGCAAACGGGTAATGCACAATTTTCGTGACTATTTTAGGAGTCCGTCCCAAAATTCAGAAAAATAGAAGTCTTTTCTTCTTTTTCTGCCTTTCCACTGACCACCCTAATGTACATTAATAAAAAATGGGTGGATTCTTTTCCAATCTCAAAATCCTATCAGTAGGTTAGTACCAACAAAATTGCAGCAGCTTGCTCAATTAGATTCCTTGACAGAACCTGAAAATGACTCTTCAATTATGAAATCCTTGCCAATTGACATACTTGTCAGGCTTTCTTCACTGGTGCCAGCCCGATTTTTGCTGGTTCTTGGCCTGATGTTTACACCCATGGGAAAGGGCACCTGCAAAACAGGAAAGTGAGACCTCCCATACCTTCTAGTTTTCCTCAGACACAGATCACACAATTTCAAGTTGAGACCAAGCACTCAGGCAAATATCAAACTGATGCTCCAACCACAAATTGGCAAAAGCTTAATCATGAGCCAAGTCCCAAGATACAAATGAAACTATAACAGCAATGACCACTATTGATAGAGTCGTGTTCATACCTGATCACCAGCATTAGGGCCATCAGTGTGGAAGAGGATTGGCCGGCAGCGCTTATCTTCAGTCATGAGGCTAGAATTCTGGAAGTGCGCAATGAGTGCAGCTTTTCCCTGAATGCGAGCATATGCAAGTGACGCCACCTTCTCGCTGTTGAACTTTTCCCATTTCTTTCCATTGAATGCCTGCCAAATATTTCTCATGTTTTATAGTAAAAGGAACGATAGGGAGTAACCTTAAATTTAATAGAACTAATTTGCTTATGTTGCAAAAACCCATACATTATAAAATGGAACAATAAGGGACGGATCAGTCATGTTGATAAACGCGTAACCAACATTGCATTTGTTCTGCAACAAAACGAACCGAAGTTATACAGAGAGTAGAAACAAGATCCAGAACACAAGAAAGCTTTCATCATGAGAAAAGCACTTACCTTGAAATCAATTGGTAAATAGATGAAATCATATGTTCCTCTGTGACGTTCATCAATTGCAGCCAAGAGCATTTTCGAAGTGTACCTAAAAACCCACCAGAAGAAGTTAGAACATGGCACACCATTGCAAATTTTGAAAACACAAAGAATGCAAAAAATATTTATCCAATAGCTGAAGAAGTTTGTCGCTGTGAGAACATATAGATGATCCTTATCCTCAAAAGATGAACACTGATCATGAATTGAAGCCTTGATGTTATTTATTCATCCCATGCTGGTATACAAGCATTGAAATTTTCCAACCAAAATATATAATAAATACGGTATGGTGAGCAGATGCATTGATATTAGTATCAATGATCTACAAAATGCAACTCGAAAATCTATTTGATAAGTTACAAATAGGAGACATTTGAGAAAATTTCAGAAATATTTCAAGGCATTAAAAAGACAAGGGGAGAGGAAAAACTTTAACATGAGGAGGCCTGATATGTAATAGCAATCACTATGCTACTGCATGATACAGTTTAAGGTGGGAGACAGCTGTTACTCTCTACTTGTACAGACTTATGGTAATTTTATCTACACATTGCCAGATGAGTTCAATGAGTCAGGTTAGTTTTCAAGAGAAAACCCAACAAACATCATCTAAAAATAATAAAGAAACTATGGATTCGTAATCCCTCAACATCAAACAGCTTCATTTTTTTTTTGAGTAAATTCCCTCTGCATCAACATCTTAAGCACAGTGTTTCCATATTAGCAAATAGAAAGGTGTCAGGAATAAAATCAAATATCAATTAATTGTAAGACAATGACGTACTTGTTAGGAATGTTCTTTATCATTAGGGTCGTCCTTTTATCGTCCCCTCGTACAATCCGTTCAACATCCAGTTCAAATTGCTTCTTGTTGTCAGTCTGACTCGAATTGGCTTCATTCCTACGGCTCCGCATCCTTTCATTTGGAGAATCAAATGAATTGGCCTTAGGAATTATTTGACCTCTACCAGGAAACATCAAACTTCTCTGCTGATGGGAATGCAATCCGACATTACTGGAAGACATTGGCAAATCTATACAGCTGCCACCAGTGCGTGAGTAAATGTTATGAGGAATAAACTCCAAAGTATGTGGTGAATTTCCAGAAATCCTCATACTGCCCAGAGAACCTGGGTGAAAACCAGATGCATCAGGAGATTCTCCTGCATAGGCATGTCTTCTGTCCCAGAGAGAGAGGGATGCATTAACAGAAGGTGCTGAACCCACATGATGGTTGTTTATCGGTACAAGTGTATTCAGCATATGGGATGGAGCCCTTGGAACTGCATGCAGTTGTTGAGGGCGAGTAGCACAGACCCCACCTACAAATGTTGGTGAGTTTGGCCATATCATGCCTTGAGGCTGCGGTTGATGCGAATTACTCCACATGTACTGGCGCCCAGGAGAAAGACAATTTACATTTCCATTTGGAGTAAAAACTGAAATGAAGAGAAATAGCAAACATAGAAGATCAGAAAATTAGGAAATTTGGCACACTTGTTTTTATTTTCTTGGCCCCTGTACCTGTTCCTTTACAGGTACAGTTGCACTCTCAGTTCCGTTAGGAACTGCAGACCCTCAAATAAATTGAAAATGAAACACATCAGAGAAACGGTTAGGATAGACGCAATGGATAGAAGCAAATTTCAACAGTCTCACTCTTCTTTTTGTTTCCATCTTTTTCAGGATTACAACCTACTATTCCGGTCAGTACAATATTTATCCTTGCACAGAACGAAGACCTGTGATACGGAACTTCTTACCTTCATTTAGTTCAACCGGTTGCCCATTAGAGCCAACTCTGGAGAACTTTCGGTTTTCAATTGCTTCCAGTGGCCTGATATTCATAGTAGCAGAAATGCCGCCCGGAGAAATGACGGAAGCCCCATTAGATAAACCATCATGATACTCTGGAAGTGAATGAGGATGGAGATCTGGTGTGCCCCTAAACTCAAAATTGATTTGGCTCTGCAGGTGACCAATTTCACCAACGTTGGCTTGGTTGCCCCCCTTAGATTCCAACCTCAATAAGCTGTTAGGAACACTGAATGATATTCCACAGTCAAATGCATTATCTAAATAGGAATTAATGGCAGAACCACTGGCTGATTGCCTGCCCGGAATAGATCCATTTTCCATACTCGACGCATGTCCTCCATTGGGAAGTGCTCCTGGAATTTATGATCAAGTAAAGTGAACATACTACTTTTTCTGCAAGGAATTATGACGCAAAGAATGAAAAGTAATAGTACCAGAAAATCCAGTGACTAAACTGCTAGGACTATTCTGCTGCAAATAGAGACCAGGTTCATCTTGCTCCAGCTCAGAAGGAAACTGTTGCGACAACCTGCTATATTCAAACAAAAGCTCAAATACAGTGTGAATCAGTTAAAAGAAACTAACGATTTGCAATAAAATATGATATAGCTAACAGCTTTCTACAACAGCAGTGTCCTGCTCTCCCTCTCCCTCTCCCTCTCTCTCTCTCTCTCTCTCTCTCTCAGAAGGGGATTTTTTAAGAAGAGCTAAGGAAAGCAAAATGTTAAAAATTCGCACCGTCTAGTACCACCAAAATGGCTTGCTTTAACCTTTATATGCTTCCGTGCAACATCACTCCTGTTTAAAGCACGAAGAGCAGCTTCTGCAGCTCTAATATCGTAAAACTCTATAAATTTGTGATGGCTTCTATGCGGAGTCTCGCGGATCTTTTATAAGAAAGGGGCAAAAACGAAGACAAAAAATCAGCAATATCCCTGATAAAACAACTGCATGCAAAAAGCTAGTAGTCTAGCTGACCTCCTTAATCTCGCCATATACACCAAATATTTGACGGAGTTCATCATTTGAAACAGAGGAATCAAGGTTGACCAGGAGAGTCCCTTGGTTGACATCTTTTTCTGATGGATTTTCCTATAAAAAATTATCAGAAAAGGAGGGCTCAGAATTGTTGCTTGTTGACTAAGAAACATGCGATGCAGAAAACAAATCTAGCTCAGAGAATACTGCCTATGGATGATCTTTTTGGTATACTGCTTGCATATGGGAGATATACAAATGCCAAAAATAATTGTAGGGCCAGTAATGTCAAAAACAGGCATGGGAAGGACCAAGAAGGATGAAGCCTACATACCTTGGGAATAGAGAAATGTATGTCTAGCTTCCTGCGTCTCAGTGGTTTGTTCTGAAGAGCTTTCATGGCATTCTGCGATGCTCGGATATCATAATACGAGATCATAACAAAACCGCGATGCTTGCATGCTGTATATAGCATGTGAATATCTCCATATTGCTGTTCACAAGAATAAAACACAACAATTATCACCAATCGAAACATACAACTTCTGTTATCGTTTTAATTTTCTCGTTGAAGAGGGTAGAGAGAAGTTTCTGGTAAATGTAGACCCACTGATTACCACTCTCACCTCAAAAAGAGTTTGTAGCTCAGAATCTTCAACACTGCTGTTTATATTTCTTACGAAGAGTGTTCTAGATGGATTTTCCCCAAAAGGGTGCTGACCACCAATTGCAACATTAGAGTCGCCCAACTGCAGAGTGTAATTCCCAACATATTCAGAATTTCGTTGTCCAGGAGAGGAACCATCTTCTCCTAGGTCCATCCCTCCAACACTACTGAAAAGATCAAGATCTTCAATGTCATCACCAGCATAGGGTTGACCAACATAGTCTAGCCCATCAGTCACCCCAGCAAGTAAGTCGTCATCATCAGGGAGAAGATTTCCAATAGCATGGGCCTCAAGTTCTTTAAGGGACTCAAAAGGTTCTTCTTCTTCATAGTGTGAGTCAGCTGCACCAACAGAATGACCATGTGGAGAATTGTTGGTCGCTAATCGCACTGCAGAAAAAATCGAAACATCAACACCTCTTCCGTTGACAGAAAAGCAGAAGAAAATAAAACTAAAAAATAGATAAGAGGACTGAATTATTAAGTCATCCACCTACAACATCATCACAAAAAGCAGTGAAAGTACCAATTTTGACAACCACTCAAACAGCAATGGGACAAAAATTTGCCAAAATAGTGATAACACTAGGAAAACAAATTATAGGTCAAGGCATTAATAGGACAGAAAGAAAGCAAGACATACATTTTCTACTGAATAACTCTGATAATGAGCTCGAGAAGAGACCATTCTCATATTGACCGCCCATCACACTAATTTTGCCACCTTCTACTGGATAAGATGCCAAGTCAGCGCTGAGAATAGATCTTACACCCACGTTATGGTCAAGAGCTCTAGGTAAAGAGTGAGATGCTCTTTCCACTCCAAAAGCTCGTTTTTCTATGATACTGTTAACTTTTTTGTCTTGTTTTAGATATGAATCATGATGTTCAAAATGCTTCGCCATCGGAGAGCCCAAAGAAATATGATTCTCAAGGGGTGATGAACAGACAGCAGCTCTTTGTAAAGCATCATCACTTTTAACATCTGCACAGAAAAGCATCAACATAAGTGAAAAGAGAGGTTATTTAAACCCTATGTCTGGATCACAACCCTTTTCACATGGAAATTAAAAGTATATTACTCACCCTTGTTACGGTATCTTTTTAAAGAATATACATGGATGGAGTCATGCAAAAATATGTCAGAAATAACAGGATTGCTTGTCATTGCACGTTTTGCTAACCGGAACTTCTTTAAGTTCAGCCCGGTGCACTAAGCTCCCGTTATGCGCGGGGTCCGGGGAAGGGCCGGAACGCAAGGGTCTATTGTACGCAGCCTTACCTCACCGGGGGGGTCATGCATTTCTTTGTATTCTTAAAGGGTACACATATTTTGGAAATCAGAAGGTTAAAGCACATTAACTTAGACTAGATTCATACAACCTAATTACCATGTCTGTCACCACCTTTCAACAGAAAGTTTTCAAAAATCAATAGAGTTACCAATCCTGTGTCACTTGCAGATGATTTATACATAACTATTTTCTCTGATCTTTTTAAAAAGAAAAGTTTTGGAGGATGATATCACACATTCTAAATTTATAGCTTAGTGTAACAATAAAATCCGGGGAGAGGGAAAAGAAGGGATAATGGAGATTCTTAAACTAATTCAGCAGTAACAATCAGTATCCACTACTGAGTACCAATTTCAAATCAGGGCACTTAATTGCACTGCTAGAGATGCAACAATGCGTTTTTGAAACGACGACGCTAACACTAGCAAACTCCTGAAATAAACAGGACTGTACAATGGTCTATTTAAATTACCACTCACCATGGCAGTTCTGCAAGCTATTTGTCTTCCAAAATCCGACTTGCCTCTGCCAAATTCAGAAGAGGAAGGTATCAGTTATGAGGAAAAATGTGGAAAATAGTGTTCCCTCCCTCCTTTATCTGTTTGATGCCTTATTCAAGAGAAGGGTAAGGTCGACCAAAAAGACTGTTGTAACATTACAAGTAGATTAACAGATCACAAAGGAAATAAGAGTGATGTATGCACAATTTATACCTCATCACGGAAACATAACTCCTCGGAGAAGTAAGATGATGGCGATAAATCCTGTAGCTCCCTCATTTTGAGATGGCGTGATGCAATTTGGACTCAAAAGGACTTATCTAATCAAAGAAAAAATCCCCGCCTTCAATCAGATCAACAAATGCATCAACCTAGTATGAAGCTTGAAGAAAATCCTATTTCAAAGTATTTCTGCAATGAGAAATCATAAAGAATCGATTTTTCTACTAATAGACCACAATGACAACATCAAAGTACATTTACAGAAAAGTCAATTAAGCAACTTCTCACATTTCAGATATGACACATACTTCAATTATGCTGTTATCCAAGTTTCAGTTGAAGAGTAAAAATAAACGTAACTTATGGAACGACAAGTAGCTTCCATTGTCATTATTAGGTTGCCTAATTAAATGAATTTTCAGCATTTACCAACTCAAGACGGAATTAGAATTTTAGACAAAAAGACTAGGTTTTTAATCATTCCCGGAGAATAAGGCTTTTGTCTTGAAATTATTCCATGCTAAGACAGGAAATGCAACATAACCATGAGGAGAAAGGTAAAAAAATAAATGAATTAATCAAGTAGAAGAATAGCTAATGATAGCCCAAAATCTAGCAAAGAGAAAAGTTGAAGGCCGACCGAAGAGTAGAACATTAATAGAAGCCAAAATTGAAGGTGAGGGAGTAGATCAAAGAGAATTGATGCCATAATTGAGCTAAAATAGAGAAAAGCACGCACCTTTGGACACACACAGCAGAAATCATGAGAGAGACAGAAGAGGAAAGAAGATTTTTATAGAAATGAAAATAGGAATAAATTACGCTACAAGGAAAGGGGAAGGAGGGGGAAATTGAAGAAGAGATCTAGGAATCCGTGCCGTGCAGAAACCTCCAAAGCTTCGATGCCTTTCTCTCTCCTGTTTTTTTTTCTCCTACATTGCACGTTAACCACCTGTAATGTAATCCTCTCTCTCCTCTGCTATTATATATTTAATAGTACGAGTTTTTCTCTCTTTATCCACAGCTAAACATTCATCGGAATTCTCAAGTTTCCGGCGAGAGATGGCGGAGATTCCAACTCCTCCTCGCCGTTAGAGAGAGAGAAAGATCAGAGGAGAGAGAAAATTGTTGTAGGAAAAAATTAAAAGAAGAAGTGGATATTAGTCCGGACAGAGAAATGAAATTGAAAAGGCGGAGATAGACTTTGAATTGAAAATAGACGGACCAGAAGAATAAACCATACCCACCCCCCTAATAACCAACCCCAACTCCACACCCCACAAAAAAAAAGACTAGATTACTTACTATACTAAGTAGTACCTAATAATAGTAAGAACAATAATAAAAGGGGAGGGTTTAAAATCAGTGACCGCTCACCAGAGGCGCTCCTACAAACACGAGGATATTTCATGGCTATTAGTTCCACAATCAATTTGACTCCAATATTAACAGTACAGCAACTTCATTTATGTAGCACAAGACCAAAAAGTCATCATGGTTTGAATTTTTAACACTGCAGTTTGAATTGTAATTCCAAAGTAAAATTCAATTATATACCATCATCTTTCTACAATTACCATTCGTTATAATAACATCCTATGTACATACATCACAACACATCACTATAACAATTATAAGAGTTTTGACAAAACATTTGTAAGATTTGACTGTACACGATTTTTCATGATATCATTCTAAAAATAGAATAACGGGATAACCTGAAAATATAATGGCATTAATATTTTGCATTTCTATTCGGTAATTGAACGAAATACACGATTTTTTATGATATCCTTTTGAGAGATTGCTTCAAGTATTGGTTAGTTGCAAATATGTTCACATATCAATATAAATAATAAGTTAATTTCAAACCCAAATAGTTTGAATTACTTATACATAAATCTAACTTTTGAAGGGTGCACTTGAGTTTAATATGCTAGAAATTCTAAATTGGAAAGTAACCGACTGATAAAAATTGCACCAAAATCTCTAAAACATGAGTTCTTTTCATTTATGGAATAATTTAATTATATAATCCGTTAGATTGTGAATTGTAACATAATCTGTTGCGGCTTTGAATGCTTGAAAATGACTATGAATGCTTAGGAGATTATTGGAGTTATCTATGAGGGTCAGGTATGTGTCCTATAATTTTGTCCAACTTTCAGATAACGTCCACAACATATTTTTAAAATCAATTATAGAATTACACTTAATTGTTATCAGATACAAGATTTTGTATTTGTTTTAAAGATAACAAATATTAGAGTAATGATTTAATTACCTACGAATTTTTGACGGAAAAAATCCCGATTAAATTTTATTACTGTGAAATGAAAACAAGAAGAAAGAGCATGAAATGAAAAATGTTAGACACGTGCATAGTTTCAAGTGGCCCTTGTATGTATATTTGTATAGGGAAGGCAGAGAAATGTGTGGCAATGGGCAAAGCAGGCAGGAAGATTCTTAATAAAAGTACTATATTTCTTATAAACTGAGGAGATAGATGGCCTCATTATTTGGACAACAATCATGATCTTGCACTGTTGTCACTAATCCTATGTACTTATTCTTAATTCTCAGACAACTAAACAGTAAATACAGGACATACTACTAATTCATGTCTAGTAAATATAGTACTACAACAACGTACGTATCCGGTGAGTATGATAAAATGTACGCGGACTTTATCTCTAGGCAGATATTGTAAATATTATAAATATTGCTCGTGATTGGTTGATCAGAATGTTAAGAGTGGTTGCCTTTTGGTTGACAAAGCTTCTCGTTGTCTTTTTAATTTTTTATTTATTTATTCTACAACCCCTGAGTTTTCATTACTTTCAACTGAATATAATATGGAATTGTTTTAATTTTAAAACTTCTTATTTCTTTCTTTTGCTTGCATACTAGCTATAAATGTTTAATCTTTTTAAAGAAATTATAGCAAACCCACATGGAACCCATTCCTTATCCTATGCATCTTCCCCAATAACATTACTTTGCAATCGTCGAGACCCATATATATGGGTTCTTAATCTAACTCATGACATCCCTTTTCTTGCTTTGAACTAGAAATGGAAAGTATTATACTAAATCTAGATGCTAACTCCTTATTAATTAAACATTCCTCTCATACTAACAGAACTCCACCAAGGCCCCGTATCAAACACCAGTTTAAGTGACCAAAAACAAATGAAAATTTACAAAAATTACTATATTTGGAAAAAGGGTAAAAAATATCCTTTACTTTAGGAAAATGGCTAAAAATACATCCATTAGGAATTTGGGTAAAAATACCCCTCCTGTCGTTACAGTTTTCAAATATACCCATCTTTTAACGGAAATCCCTAAATGCCCCAAAGTAATCCGATTTCATTTTTTCAAATCACTCAATTATTTAAACCGACTCAACTAAATAATATTTCGCACTCTAACAGATTTTAAGTTTTTTATTTGTTCTTTTTGATTAGTAAAGTAAGTGCAAATGCAATTGTGAAATTAAGCATCTAAGGAACAAAAAACCAACTGCTTAGACAATAGCTACCAGGATGCTGTTGCAGAGATGGTGAACGGATGCAGCAGCTTGAACTCGTGCTGCAAATGATATATGAACGCCGAGTATTTTCCAAGTTTAGTTACATTATTTTAACCTTTTCCGCCTTTGAGAATCAAAGACTACTTTGTAAACTTCCATAAATTCAAGTTGGGTCGATTTAAATAATAGAGTGGTTTAAAAATTGAAATTGAGTTATTTTGGGGATTTGAAAATTTCCGTAAAAGGGTATATTTGAAAACTTTAATAATGGGAAGGGTTCAAGCCGTAAAAATGGTCTCTTGCATAAATGTGAGCTAAGATTGCGTATAATAAACCCTTGTGGTCTGACCCTTTCTCGGACCCCGCGCATCGCGGGAGCTTAGTGCACCGAGTTGCCCATTTTTTTTAATAATGGGAAGGGTATTTTTTATCCAAGTTCATAACGGAGGTATTTTTAGCCCTTTTATAAAAGTAGATGAGTATTTTTTACCCTTTTCCCAATATATTTTGTAGGCTTATAACCAATCATAGGTATTTTTTTCATAATTACATTGCATAGCTAGTTTTTTCGGTATTTTCGCATGTATTTCAGTGTATCTAAATATATCATTCCAAAAAACAATCACTCAAATACAATTATATTTTTACCTATTTTGCGTGTATTCGGTGTATTCAACTACACAGTCAGTCAACTGCATATGTATATAAATCAGTCAAATAACACATACAGTCAAATATACATGTATATAGATTTGTTAATCAACACATACAGTAAAATACACTATATTTACACTTAAATACGGTCAAATCTCCGGTGAAAATAAAGAATTCGACGAAAATACAAAATATACTGTATTAAAAATGGAGAATACAATAAAATCCAGTGAGATTTCTGGCGAACACACAAAATACACTGTATTAAAAATGGAGAATAGAATCAAATTCGGTTAGATCTCTGATGAGATACAAATACATTGTATGTGTATAACAATTTTCCAGAGTGAAAAGCAGTGGAGGATAAAGAGGCGACTCCTTTTTCCGACGTGAAAAGCAATGGTGGGAGGAAGAGGCGGCGTAGGCACGATGGAGATGACGAACCACCGATGGTGGAAGCGAAGAGCGCGTAGGAGAACAGATCTGGCCATAGAAGAAGGGCGTGGTATTGGTTGTTGCTTCATTTTCTGGTAGAGAGCTTTTTCAGTCCGGCGGCGAAGACGGTGGAGAAGGATTCTCGCTGTCATTTTCGTCGTGAAAAAGGACTAGATCTGAGAAAGAGAGAAGAGTGTCGCTGCTTGCCGATAGTGTGGCGGTGGCTGTTGCTTCGTTTTCTGGCAGAGAGCCTTTTCAGTAAGGCGGCAAAGACGGTGAAGGAGGATTCTCACCTCCATTTCTGACGTGAAAAGGACCAGATTTGGAAAAGAGAGAAGAGTGTCACTGCTCGCCGGTAAAAACTCTAACTCCTCGAGGCATCAAACGTTTTGCCATTGATATTGTTGGACCGAGAGAGAGGGGTGAGGGAGAAGAGAGAGATATGTGAGGGAGAAATACAAGCCATTAACTGTATGTATTTGATATATCTATGATATATAAATTAAAAATTCACCATGGTTGAAAAGTAATTAAATTAAATAATAATTATTAATCATAAATACCTCTTAGAGTTAGCTATGACAGGTAAAGATTCCAAAAAAAAAAAAACTGAAGTTCTTTGGGCTCTAAATATTTTCTTATAAATTGCTTTTAACATCAGCATCATTTTCCTGACATATTCTCTCATCAATCTTTGATTTATTCTTTAAGAATAATTCATAAACGGGACAACGGTTGTGTACCTGTTAACAATGCAGAAGATACTAAAATCGGCTTTGAAAAGTTACTCCAAGTTAATTCTACTTTTCTAGAAAATGAAACACTGATATTCACAAACTAAATGCCTTTTTAGTTTGTATGTGTGTATTCTTTTAAGAAGGCCAAATATAATTTTTCTTGGAAAAAAGAGTGTTTTATTTTATTTTTATAAAGAAAAAGAGGAGAAGCAATTTTGGTAGAGAAGAAGTCGTCTAAAAAATACTGATAATGTTTGAACGGTACATGTAGTGGTAATTCTTTGTAGAATTTTTTTTATTCCTATCTTACTAACCAGTCGGGTCATGAGCACACATGGAGAGACCTGCAACTCATTATCCAACATCTCTTACTCCTCTCATGGTGGGCTAGACCCAAAATCAGGGTCACATCTATAACACACGTAATTTATCTAGAAAACATATTCGTGCGACCTATGAGCATCAAGAACTACAAATATGCTTAAACTATTAAGGTTGTACAAGAGCTCCATGTAGAAATCCGACCTATGAGCATCAAGAGCTACAAATATGCTTAAACTATTAAGGTTGTACAAGAGCTCCATGTAGAAATCCAATCACATACGAAATGGATTCACTACTAACAAGAGGTCATATTACTCATAATATCCCATACATTATTCGCTACTCTAATAGCTAGTTATCTGATCTCTCATTCTCTAAAGAGGTGAACTCGAGTTCATGTCTAACATTTTATCCATAATTACATTTGTCAAGTCATGAAAAGTGTAATGATTGACCTGTGAATACAAGTTAAATTACTAATTTTAACTGTTTTCTTTTCTATTCAAATTAATGTGTTTCATATAAACTATTTTTTCCAAACATGCACCACATTGACAAATCTCTCATGACTATTAGTGACATGCTAAAGTAGCAACATTGATTAAAAATCAAGTGACAGTCAAAGATCAAAGGGTATTTCAATAGAAAGTGTAATATAACTTTTTGGGTGTGATACAATGAATAAGCAATGATTCATTCTTTCATTAACCCAATGATAGCTTAGTACGCATGGTATGAAATACATGAATGGTGTTCTCATCTTATATTGGTATATGTGTCTCATTATTTTACTCATTCAACACCATATAGATCTTAGTCCTGACACCTCCATATGTCTAACTCTAGCTTCTCACTTCAATAATCATCAATCCATCTTCTTAGAGAAATTTATATTTGGCTTACAAAATAAGTCATAACATGATGAAATTTATAAGTCTGACTAGTTGTCAAGATTGACCTTCAAGATGAACATGACCTCGTACTAATCAAGGTTCTATTAGGCCTCATTTGTTCACTTTTCTCATCGTAAGAGGCAATTTTTTGTGTGGGAGAGAAAATTTCATGACTTGGTCAACACATTTTATTAACATATCATATCATTACATGCATACATACAAGATGTGAACATAAACTCAAGAGTCAAATATTGATGAACATATTATAATATTCAAGATTTTTTACAATACATAAATATAGTCATATCCTCCACACACTTAGAGCCATAACATGTTTCTCAAATAGGTCTCGAGATATTGCCTTTGTAAAATGATCAACTATCATACTTTGCGTAGGTATATATTTTAAATTTATTTCTCCAATTGCTACTATGCCTCTCACAAAGTTATACTTGATGTTAATATGTTTGATATTGATGTGATACCTAGGATCCTTCGTGAATGCGATAGTTTCTTGCCTATCACAATATAAAATCATAAGATCCTGAGAATTCTTTGTATTTGAATGCATAAGAATCTTTTGACCAAACATCTTCTTATGTTGCAAATGCACAAGCTACAGACTCAGCTTCCATAGTCGAAAGAATTGTGTAGATTTGTTTGTTATTTTCTCATGAAATATCACCACCATAAGTAAGAAAGCATAGTCGAAGGTCGATTTTCTATCACTTTGTGCACCATTCCAATCAACATATATATATATATCCTCTAAAGAGTAAATTAAATCTATTATAGCATAATGAATAATCTGCAGTTTCCTTTAACTATCGAAAAATACTCTTTACGGCTTTCCAATCATCTCTTTATGAATTAATTGACACTTGCTAACTAGATCTACAACATAATAAATGTTCAGACGAGTAGCGTACATTAATCTCCCGACAACACTTGAATATGAAACTCAAGACATGTTTTTATTTCCTTTCCAGTCTTAGAACATATTTCGAAGCTTAAAGTTTCACCTTTCCCTAGATGAGTATTTTTGGATTTGTAATTATTCATTAGGAAGCGCTCCAAAATCTTCTTTATTTACGTTTCTTGAGATTAACTCAAAAGCCTTTGGAATAATTTTCTTGGATCTTAACTCCAAGTATAGTCTTCTTCACCCATATCCTCCATGTCAAATGATCTTCAAAGTCATGGCTTGATAGTTTTCAGATACTCTAAAGTATTTCTTGTCAATAAAATATCGTCCACATAAAGGGAAAGAAGTATACATATTATATATTTTGTTGGACTTTTTTATATAGCTGTAGTAGTCTTCGTTGATCATAGTAAAATCATATGAGATCACCTCCTTGTGAAATCGTAAATGCTACTGCCCTGAAGATTACTTCAGGCAAAAAATAGATATTTTCAATTTACGAACTTTCTTTTCTTAGTCTTTAATGATGAAACCTACATGATGTTCCATGTAGGTTTTCTCGTTTAGTTCTCCATTGATAAAGATTGTATTCACATTCATTTTGTGCAATTCTATATCCAAACGTGCAATAATGGCTGAAAGTGAGTGAATTGAGGTAAACTTCACAATTGGTGAAAAAGTTTTCTCATAATCTATTCCAACTTTTTGAGTAAAATATTTCGCCATCAATCGTGCCTTGTATATTTCTATTGAACCGTCCACTTTGCATTTAACTTTGAGAATTCATGTATTCACAAAAGCTCTATGTCTATATGGAAGTCAACCTGAATAAAAAATTTGTTCATTCTCATGGACTCTAACTCGTCTTTCATTAATTTCATCCATTTATCTTTTCTAGGGCTTGCTAAAGCCTCGGTCACAGAATTACACTCATTCAATTTTGTAGAAGATCCTAAGAAAATGTAATCTTCAATCTCACAAGAGCATTTTGGTATATCTTTTTTTGTACTCTTATGAAATCGAGATTTAGATTCCTTAAAAAGATTTTGGAATTGAAAATTCCCACTTAGATAAGAAATTAATTGAACCTTCATCTATTTGATTATCAAACATATTTGAAGACATTTTCTTATCATCTAAATTCAACATCTTATAAAGAGGCTCTCCTCCTTTATTTCACCTTTTTTTTGAAAAATTATTTTCTAGAAATGTGACATTCGTGATTCAATTTCAAATACTTGCATCCTCCGGTTCATCAATGACCGCATACCCTTTGGAGTGTTATTAGTAGCTTATAAATATATGTTTCTTTACCTCTTAGACTCAAATTTTCAAACTTGCTAAAATAATCTTTCACATATGTAGCATAACCTCAAGGTCGTAGGTTATTTTGGTTTGATTTACGATCGGTCCATATGACATAATGAGTGGAAGAAATTGATTTAGAAGACATTTTATTCAATATGTAGACTGCATTCACTAACACATCTCCCTAGAAGGACATGTAAATATGTCTGCACCATCATGACCTTGTCATTTATAATAGTGTTCCTCCTCCTTTCTGATACACCACTTTGTTAAGGTGTGTAAGTAATAGTCAATTGTATGATAATGCTTTTCAATACACAATTTTTCAATATGTCTTGATAGATATTCACAGTCCTTATGGGTTCATAGGAATACTTGGGTCATCCGGTCGATAAGGTACCGATATATCACTAGTTGCAGCCTATAGGAGTTATGGTGCCATCCAACCATGATGGCTCTAAGGTAGTGCTGATTGCAAGAGTTCTGGCACTTTATAGCTGATATGACTTTGAAACAGTGTCATGTCTAGTCTTATAAAAGGTTTCCAAATTGGGATTGTTGACTTAAAACGAGACAAAATAGTGTATGGATTAGTTCTTTGGGAAGACTGTAGGTAATAAGGCATATGACTAGATCCAGACTCGGTAGATACAGTAGTGAACTATGTTATTTCTTCCCAGCGATAGCTAGATTCCTTCAACTTATGTCATTTTTAGACATTTTCATTATTCCTAGAGGAATGCTTCTTAGACTTTGTATTTAGATTCAGCATGTAGAGGCTCATAACTTGACAATGGGTTTAGCTTTTAATCATTTTTACGTTATATATTTGATTTGATTTTCAGACTATATGTTTTAAAGACTTTAGTTATATTTATCATTATATTTGATTTATTTTAGCCGTCAACTAGTTAGAACAAGATTCACTCAATAGGTAGTATATGCAGGGTGTCAATTATGTCACACCCTAGATTGGGGGAGTAAAAAGTTGGTATCAAAGAAACTAGGTTTAGTTTTCCTAGGAAATCATGATTCATGTCTTGTAGAGTCCTACGTATGGGAGTGCAGTCTCACCACATATAATACTTGGGAGGATCATATAAGACATGCTAGAATTTTTTTCTTATTTGTGTTACACCCCGTACTTTCATGTTAGAATGTGTCGTAAGTGAATCAATATGAGATGAAGAGGTTAGGAACCTTTACAAAGATAATCATGGGTTAAAACAAGTGTTAAGGAAGTATCGTGAGGGTTTGAGATGAATGAATCGAAGATGTTATATCCTTTACTTTTGGGGTAAAACTAGGAGTGCTTAATAAGATAAGGAGGTCATGTTATAAGGCATTTGAAGTGTTTAATAGTCATATGTTAACTTTTGAAGTCAAGCGAGTTGTAAATCAAAAGTAGTCAAAAGTTGTCACAAGTTACGTTCATAAGTTTACTGAAATTTGGGTCAGATGTCACTGAGCTTTTCTCCTAATATACTTGGATTTACGAGGTGAACCACCTACCATATTGAAGATCTAATAGTCTATTTTCCAATGCATTAAACCATTCACCAATACAACATCGAGGTAAAGAGATATGCGCATTTTAGGTATACTGCATAGGCATCCCCTTTGGGACCCACATAGGAGATGAAAAATTCTATTTTGCTACTTAAGGGTGGCATCCCATTTAATGTCATTTTTTTACCAACCAATTCCCAAACACCCCCAAATGCTCTCTAATAGATCCCCAACCATTCAGGAGAATATCCGTAAGAAAGCAACGTAAATCACGCATCGAAAATCACGTGGTGCTTGTAAAACTTAAGTTCTTTTATAGTAGTTAACTAGAACGTTTATTCAATGTCAAGTAAACTTGGATTAGGTGTTGGTACTACTACTTTAAGGTAAGATACTTCTTTCTCTTATTGTATTTGAGGTTACCTAGGTTATGGATATGTTGTTCGGGTTAGAAGCTGCAGGATAATGATTGTAGAGTTATAATAACACATGGACCTTTCTAGAAGAATAATAAAAGACACAAACTACACGGCCTAGGCGGGGACAAATGGGGAAGGGTTCGGGTTTACTTGGAGATCAAGGAACTTCTCGGCCATTGTGGGAACAATGGGAAAGATTTTGGTTTTACTTGGAGACAAGGATGAACCCAATCTCTTTCACACCCTTTTGTGGTTCCCATGTAGAAGAATGCATGAACTTGGTTCTTCCAAAAATCTCATCTTATTAGAATATGTTTGGAAGCTTCCATTCTTTGTATTTGCTTTGATGAATCATTCTGCCAACTAATGATCTTCCCCTTGGCCGATTTTGATGTCTTCAAGTAGCCAAATTCATGAACTAGTTGGTTCGTGAATTTCCTTCTAGGAATCCTTATCTTCTAGATCATTCTTGTCCTTGCCACCTCGTCCTTCTTACACTCTTCTCGGCCTAATCATCTTATGGGAAGAAGCTCTCGTCCTTGTCACCTTATTACATGGCCTAGTCATCCTTACTTATTACATGGCTTATTAATTGTGTCCTAATGAGAGCAAAAAGCTAAGCTAGGAAATAAAGATAAAAGAAACAAAATGGCCTCGGCCAAGACCTACATACAAAGCCGAAAAATAAACACGCTTCTCGGATGTTCACGTGACAATTCGAACTCCACTCCATTTTCCATGTCACATTAGGCATGTTACCATAGGTCGATCGATAATCTTTGGAACTCCAAGCATATTACCTTGAGGATCAAATTGGAACTTAGAGCTCACAGTCTTTTTTACATCATACTCCCCTTCCTCAAAAGAATTTGTCCTCAAATTTTTGCTGTCTAAGTCCATGGATAAGTTTCCCATATGAAACGTTGAACTTCCATATCCATACGGGAGTTGTTCCTTGTAGAAAGGATCCACATACAAGACAAAGGATTTCTTCTCTAGGTAGTGCCCGTATTGGATGAAGGACCCCACCATATCAAAGTCCTTATCGTAAGTAGCATAATCGAGCCATGTATCATCCAATTCTCTACTAGAAAAAGCAACGGGTTCCTTGTCTCGAATCCAGAGTGTGCCAACAACAATTCCGTCACCACATGCAACTCCTAGTAGCTTTCCCAAGTTTGGAATAGGGTCAGCCAGGGTACCAACTGTCGCACCCATTTTTTACCACCCCATCCGCGAGGAAAATGAGATCCGACATGGTCGCGACGTATTGGTGATTCCTAAATTAATTAAAGCTTAGGGAGTCGCCACCTAATTATTCTACGGTGAATTAGGGAACCTAAATGTTAACATAAATGTTGCAAAGTGAACTCTGATTAATGGTCTGCTAAACTATGAGATTCTGGGTAAGGGTTCTTTATTATCCTAAAGGCAAGGGGTTAGGCATCCCTTAAGATCCGCTAACTTGCGATTATCCGGTCAAACTCAGGTTAATTATTACGCTAAGGAAAAATGCATGTTTAAAAGTATAAAGTTAATTAAAAGGATGTTGCAAGTAGTTAATAAAAAGATGCATTTTGACAACGTAAAGGATTTTTGCAAAGGTGATTATGATTCCGAGGAATAAATTCCCGGTGTAAAATCCGAAAAGAGTGTGCATGGTATTGTTCATGTAAAATTGATTTCTTGGATAAAAGCATGCATTTGTTTATAAAATACATGCAAAGTTAATTTTTGGATAAAAGTATGCATTTGTATGAAAGTTGATAATTTACATGCAAAGTTGATTTTTTTGGATAAAAGGCATGCATTTGTATGACCTTATTTATAAAATACATATTTTGGGCAATTGATAATAAGGAGAAAAGCGATTTGTTTGTAATGCAAAGAAGTGATTTTTTTGTGGAAGTCATTTTGAATTGCAAATCGGATGAAACATAAAACTTTATTTGTATGATTAATAATGCGAATAAAAGATGACCAAATTATTTTGAAAGTTTTAAACATGCATGACCTGCCTAAAATAAATAAGCTAACGACGGGTTTCCAATTTTAAACCACCATATTAATTCTATCAATTCAAAGCCTAATTATTCTAAGTGTTCCGATAACCGCGCAAAATTAAATAATTAAATTAAAATAGAAAAATAATAAAATAGCGGGATTGGGTAATTAAAAAAATGAGTAGGACGGGTGACGATATCATCACACCCTATTTGTTTAGAAATCCCGAGGCCAGAAAATGCAATGAACGTGGATGCGGGTCTTCGTTTGATAATAGCCATGATGAGTCTCATAACGAGACTCTTCGTTGCTCCCGATGCATTTCATGTAAATGAAAGAAAAGAAAAGGATTAGTGACGGAATATGTAAATATATATACATGAAGAAAATATAAATAAATAATTCATGAAAGGTAATATGTTGTTGGGCCTCAGGGAACAATTAACACGCAGAAATAGAAAGCATGCCCAAACATATAATTTTCAGACTTGAAAGAGGGAAACAAATCAACCCAATATGCGATAAGTCCAATTAACAAGTATTCATATTTATACACATGCAAGCCAATATTTAACACACTTAGACATATGGAGGCGTTGATATTCATGGAATATTTAGAGTATACATGATATACTCAAAGGTATACAAGGATATAAAATTTTGTATACACTTGGTGTATATTAAATCTGCATACCCTATGTATATTTGCGGTATATCGTGTCACAGATTCAGCAAACCAACGGAACAGATCAACATGAACAGGTTCAGATTCAACAAGAGAGGAGAACACAATTGCACACTTCTCATGATTCAAACAAACAAACTCAACTTAAGACAAGCAGAATGAACAGGTTTAGATACACATGAGAAGATACACAAATACCTGAACAATGACTCACACAAATATTATAGCTTTGCCATTACTTGATATGAAATCCAAATAACTTCTAAACTAAGCAAAAATACATATTGAGGACTGATCTGATCATGGCATGACTTTCTAAGAAACCCAAACTACTAGACTTAATCATTCATGCTATGAACCACAGTTGAACACGCAACACATTACATATGACTGAATCTGAATCCTAACATGACACAGTGACCCTAGATAAATACTGAAAATAAACCAAAATATCATAAGGTATTGAACTGGCCTTATCACAACATTTTTAGAAGAAATAATAGGTTTAAACTCAAGCCAAACGAGATTCTTATCTAATCAATACTGATATCAGATGCATATTTAAGTAGAAAGGTTAATATTAGGCTTAGATATAACCTAAATCAGAATCCCACAACCTTCCTAAATTACTAATGTCATTTTCAGTACATGGAATAAAACATGCACAACCTTAATAAATTAAACTACTTAATCTACTCATAACCAATCAGACCATATTTTCATCCTACAAGAGTTTAAAATACACATATTAGGCACATAACACCCATAATCGACTAGATTAAATTAATCTAAAAATTTTTATCTACTGCACACAGTGAAAATGTAATTAAACAAGAAGAATTTAAACTCATTGACCTTCTCTGGGCACAGAATCGAGGCATGTTTTGAATCGTCTAATCCGCTCGGAGAAGTTATTTTGAAATATTGATTTTTGTGATTTTGAAATTCTGATTTTGGACCGATTTTGGAATTTCGATTTTTGAAAGGCTGATTTTATGATTTTGGACCTGGTTTCGACCCGACGCGAAATTGACCCGACCCCAGAATGCGACCCGACCCGAAACAAAAACAAAATTAAAACAGTAAAGAAAGGATTTTTCATATTGAAAATTAGAAACCAAAAAGGAGTATTCCGGATGAAAAATTATGAACCAAAAAGGAGTATTTCGGAAGAAACATTATGAAACAAAAGGAGTATTTTTATAAGAAAAATTAGGAATAAATCAAACCATTTTGGATTCGGATTTTTGTCTGTGTTTTTCGATTTCTTTCTTTGCTTTTGGACTGTTTTTTTGAGTGTCTTTTTCAGACTTTTCGATCCCCAAAAACAGACGTCGAACCTCCAAAACCCCCCTCAAATTAAGAAAAAATGGGGGGTATTTATAGATGGATTCCCCCTATAACGTTCGAGTTTGAATTCAAAATAAAGGGCAAAAGGTGACGATTTGGAGCGGATTTTAGGGGTTGAAATCGCGGGTTTTGGGGGATAGGGTATGTGCGAAGTGATGGGTGATAGGTTTGGTGGTAGGGAATGTGGTGTCGGTGATGGGTTGTCGGCGGGTTTTGGGGGTACAGGGTATGGGGGTTGCGACTGATTGAGGGGAAAGGGTGAGAGAAAATGAAAAAAGGGTTTGTTTTGGTTTTGTTTGGGAGGATTATGTTTAGGAGGATAAGGGGCTAGTCGACTGGGCCAAAAATAAAAGGGATTATGCTTCTATTTCGGGGTGGCCGATTGGGCTAAATGGGATTGGGCCAGTCGATATTGTTTTGGGTAAGGGGAAAAATGGGTTGTGTGTTAGAATTGAAAAAAGGGGTTTATTATTTAAAAGATGCTTTGCAAAAAATATAAATTATAAAGATAAAAATAACGTTGTGATAATAATAAAAACATAATATTTGCGAAATGCTTATTGCTTAAAATAAAAATGCGATGCCGTTTTGCGAAAATAAAATAACATAGAATATTTGGATAAAAACTATGATTAGGATATTAAAAGAAAAATGATAGTAAAAAATGCGAATAATAATAATAATGATAATAAATACTGATATTGAGAATAAACTACGATATTAAAGTCTTACACACACACACACACACACACACACACATATATATGTTAAAATTGTTTTGAGGCTTAAAAAAATATTTAAAATTGTAAATAAATAATAAAAAAAAAAAGAGACAAAATTGTGTGTCAACAGCTGCCCCTCTTTTGCCAAAGACGAAGAAAGAGTTTTTGGATAAAGACGTTGACTGATTAGCCAATTTTGTCCTGACCATCGGGACTTGAATGAAGATTAGGGATACACAGGTAGATATAGAATCCCGAGGGAGAATAAGTTGTGATATCAGTAAATTGAGAAGCAAAAGTTGGTGCAGATTCAAGAAATATTGCCCAGTATCGAGTTATGATGACACTGGTTGCAGATGTGGCAAACTATTGGAAAAGAGCGAAACGACGTTCGAAGTAAGCCGTT
Organism: Anisodus tanguticus; assembly: GCA_034509755.1. Classification (NCBI taxonomy): domain Eukaryota; kingdom Viridiplantae; phylum Streptophyta; class Magnoliopsida; order Solanales; family Solanaceae; genus Anisodus; species Anisodus tanguticus. The sequence goes on along the minus strand of CM067550.1, from coordinate 23,959,617 downwards.
GACCTTTGTTGGGAAGTCCATCTCTCCAACAAATTGCCTCGGTTCACCGTAAGAGATAGTTCCATGTTGTGCTGAAGCTCCTGCCGATTCAAACTCCTGCAGACTAGAGCTAAGATAAAACATTAGTGCGTAACTGCTGAAATACAATGGGTATATAAGAATACGACCATGTGAATTAAAATGACGTCCTTTCACAAACGTAGTGCGATGTGACGTTCCTGCACGGACGTGATGAATGGCATCCTTGCACAGACGTAATGCAAATTATTATCCTTGCACAGACGAAATGTAATGATATCATTGCACAGACAAAATGTGATGTGACGTCCTTGCACAAACGTAATGTAAAATGTCGTCTTTGTACAGACGAAATGTGATGCGACATCCCTGCATAGACGTAATGCAAAATGTCGTCCTTGCACAGACAAAATGTGACACAGACGTAATGTAAAATGTCGTCCTTGTCGTCGGTTCGCTGTAAGAGATAGTTCTACGTTATGCTAAAGCTCCTGCCAATTCAAACTCCTGCGGACTAGAGCTAAGATAAAAATTAGTGCGTAACTGCTGAAATACAATGGGTAAATGAGAATACGACCCTATGAATTGAAATGTAGTCCTTGCACAGACGTAATGCGATGCAACGTCCTTGTACAGACGTGATGCAAAGTGACATCCTTGCATAGACGTAATGCGATGACGTCCTTGTACGGACGTGATACAAAATGTCATCCTTGCACAGACGTAATGCGATGACGACCTTGTACAGACGTGATGCAAAATGTCATCCTTGCACAGACGTAATACAATGACGTCCTTGTACAGACGTGATACAAAATGTCATTCTTGAACAAACGTAATGTGATGACGTCATTGTACAACCGTGATGCAAAATGTCATCCTTGCACATACGTAATGCGATGACGTCCTTGTACAGTGTGATGCAAAATATCGTCCTTACACAGACATAATGCGATGACGTCCTTGTACAAACGTGATGCAAAATGTCATCCTTGCATAGACGTAATGCGATGACGTCCTTGTACAGACGTGATGCAAAATGTCATCCTTGCCCAGACATAATGCGATGACGTCCTTGTACAGACGTGATGAAAAATGTCATCCTTGCCCAGAAAATTATGCGAAATGGCGTGACCCTAAGGTCGAAATGCTATGTTGAGGTTCTTGCAAACTCAATCTAGAGGAAAAGTTAATGCGTGGACATAAGCATTGTAAGATGAGGGTGAGAATGTGACCATGTGAGTCGAAATACCATCTTTGCATAGACATAATGCAGTTGGGACCCTATAGGTCGAGATGACGTCTTTATACAGACGCAGAATAGGAACATGATCCTTGTGGGCTGAACTGCAATGCGGAAGTTCTTTGCGAAATTAGACATGAATGTTGCGGCTTCCCTACCTCTTCCAACCTGAAGAACCTGTACTCAAAGAAAATTTATGAGTTTGGGGAGGGGCAGTTGATTTGCGTTGACTTTGTAGCTTTGGCTCTTGATACTTGCACGTCCCACTGGTTCTGACTTATAACCCTTGTCTAGTTTCTAGTCTTGGCTAGTTATTAATGAAAATATTTGTTGAAAATAATTTGCTTATAAGAAAGTATGCATATTAATAAGAATTTCTGTCGAACTCTCGAATAGTGACATGCAATGAAACAAAGCAAACGTCTTATCTAAAATCCCTCTTCTGACTGAAGACTTAGTTGGCCAACACTTTTCCATATTTATCGGCGTCTTCTTGCAGTGAACCTTTAAAATTTGCCCCAGTTTCTGGTAATGTGAGAATGTTGAACTTTCAACTAGACAAGATCGAGTCTTGTGTGGGTTGCTTACCTGTCCTATCAAGGCGATCATATGTGCGTATTTTGTTACATGCAAGAAAAGGGAAAAAATTTCTAATGGTGTGACCGAAGCCGATATAGGCTGCTTACGTATCCCAACAAGGGAATCAGGTCATAACGTAGTTCGTTAGAAGCAAAAGGGGATTGTAAGGTTTTCTTAAAATGGGACCGAAGCCTATGTGGGCCGCCTACGTATCCCACCGAGGGAATCAGGTCATAACGTAGTTCATGTTACAAGCAAATGGGATTTTTGGGGGAATTTGTGCTTTAAAGATACGAAACCCGACATGGGTTCTTTGCGTATCCCGCCAAGGGAGCGCAACCTTTACAACATAGAAAATGCATTACATAGAAAAATTCTTAAATGTAGTATCTTTTCACCGCATCTGCGTTGATAGCTTTTGGCCATACTTCGCTGCCCATTTCAGCTAGGATTAGTGCCCCTCCAGTTAGCACTCGGTGAACCATGTAAGGCCCTTGCCAGTTAGGTGTGATTTTTTCCTTTAACTTCATTTTGGTGGGGGAATGTCGTTTTAGCACCAGTTGCCCCGGTTTGAAAATCCTTGGTTTTACTTTCTTGTGAAAGCTTTGGACATTCTATTTCTGATAAAGTTGCCCATGACAAACTACGTCCATCCGCTTTTCATCAATCAATATCAATTGCTCGTACCGATTCTGTATCCACTTGGCTTCGCTCAACTCAGCTTCTTGGATAATTCTCAGAGATGGTATTTCTACCTCTGCTGGTAACACAACTTCTATTCCATAGACCAAAAGATACGACGTTTCCCCAGTAGAAGTCCTGATTGTAGTGCAATAGCCCAAAAGTGCAAAGGGCAAATGCTTATGCCAGTACTTGTAATTATCAACCATCTTCCGCAGTATTCTTTTGATGTTTTTGTTGGTTACCTCGACTGCTCGATTCATCTGAGGTTGATCTGTTCTTTCTTTTGTGTGGTACTCAGATCCACCAATTGTTTCTTTTGTGTGGTGCTCAGATGGACGCTGATTCTTGTTTCCTTCATAGGTTCTGCGTCTCCCAAATTTATTGCCTCTGTGCCACTCAAATTTGGCTTTGGCTTATTCTCAAAATGGTCCAATTCTTCGGTCAATTCCTCCGGCTGTGACCGTTTGGATTTTGTTTGCTTATTTCGTTACATGTCACATTCACATTATCGACAGATTTATTAGTTTTGCATGATGAAAGAGAAGAGAAAATTATTAAACAAAACAAATTTTGAAATAGCAAAAGTAATGTGGATTTGTTGTTTAAGCTTTTAAAAGGTGGAGGCAAAACACATTAAATGCATAGATGCGATTCAGGCCTCAATCTGAATAGCATTGTTTCATTAAGAACTAATACAATTTCTACCAAGCTTCCCGGAGAAACAGGGCCAGGGCACATGTCCAATTTTTCAAAACATCTCCCTGCTCTACATCCCAGCATAAAGTTTCAGTCAACACAAACCAACCTTTTGCGGAAATAAACCTGGTAAACAAACTTTCTAAAAAAATGAAGAAAACCAAGTTAGTATAAAGCGAGTAATTATTGCTTCAAATAATATGCACAGAGTGAAAGCAGCAAAAATAGCAATCATATTGTATGGAAATTAAATGCGCGTCCTAACATGCATGAGGCCTCTCTTATACCAAAGGTGGGCCTAAACGCCAAATATGCAAGATTATGATAGATTGATCCAAGCCACTAAATTGAAATGCTTTCCGTTGGAAATAAAGGCTGAATTCTTTTCCAATTCTGGAATGTCCTGATCAGGCTTGGATCCGTCTATCATTATCACGCTACACATAATATGCTGATTGGTCATTGGGTTGTGAGACCCGTCGACAATTGGTGGATTTATTAATTGTGGAGTCGATACCAAGGATCGACCCACCTAAGATGTATGCATGCATGACTTAAGATAAATTGTGGTATAGCTCTATCCTAAATTTTTTAAGATTTGGCTTACTAGACCTAAGGTTACCGAGCAGACTGCTCGAGTGAGAAGGCTACGCGGCCACCGGATGGTCCGGACACCCCGCTCATATGCCAACTCTCCTAAAATTTGGGAAATTTGAAATAAAATTTTTGCGGGTGCCCGAAACACACCTCGCGTGTATGTGTGATAGTATCAGTTTTCCGAAGTGGAGGAAATATGAGCGGAATGTCAAATTTAAGAAAAGCAGTAAAAGAATGTAGCAAATAAAGCAGTTAAGCATACAAAATTTCATAAAGGAAACAATTCAATGTACTAAATCAAATAAGGAGAAAAATAAAGTGCGATAGTAATTAACCTGGGTTTGCTACGGTTAAGAACCTACAACTTTCCCAGTGGAGTCGCCATGCTGTCGCACCCATTTTTTACCACCCCATCCGCGAGGAAAATGAGATCCGACATGGTCGCGACGTATTGGTGATTCCTAAATTAATTAAAGCTTAGGGAGTCGCCACCTAATTATTCTACGGTGAATTAGGGAACCTAAATGTTAACATAAATGCTGCAAAGTGAACTCTGATTAATGGTCTGCTAAACTATGAGATTCTGGGTAAGGGTGCTTTATTATCCTAAAGGCAAGGGGTTAGGCATCCCTTAAGATCCGCTAACTTACGGTTATCCGGTCAAACTCAGGTTAATTATTACGCTAAGGAAAAATGCATGTTTAAAAGTATGAAGTTAATTAAAAGGATGTTGCAAGTAGTTAATAAAAAGATGCATTTTGACAACGTAAAGGATTTTTGCAAAGGTGATTATGATTCCGAGGAATAATTCCCGGTGTAAAATCCGAAAAGAGTGTGCATGGTATTGTTCATGTAAAATTGATTTCTTGGATAAAAGCATGCATTTGTTTATAAAATACATGCAAAGTTAATTTTTGGATAAAAGTATGCATTTGTATGAAAGTTGATAATTTACATGCAAAGTTGATTTTTTTGGATAAAAGGCATGCATTTGTATGACCTTATTTATAAAATACATATTTTGGGCAATTGATAATAAGGAGAAAAGCAATTTGTTTGTAATGCAAAGAAGTGATTTTTTTTGTGGAAGTCATTTTGAATTGCAAATCGGGAAAAATAAAACTTTATTTGTATGATTAATAATGCGAATAAAAGATGACCAAATTATTTTGAAAGTTTTAAACATGCATGACCTGCCTAAAATAAATAAGCTAACGACGGGTTTCCAATTTTAAACCACCATATTAATTCTATCAATTCAAAGCCTAATTATTCTAAGTGTTCCGATAACCGCACAAAATTAAATAATTAAATAAAAATAGAAAAATAATAAAATAGCGGGATTGGGTAATTAAAAACAACGAGTAGGACGGGCGACGATATTATCACACCCTATTTGTTTAGAAATCCCGAGGCCAGAAAATGCAGTGAACGTGGATGCGGGTCTTCGTTTGATAATAGCCATGATGAGTCTCATAACGAGACTCTTCGTTGCTCCCGATGCATTTCATGTAAATGAAAGAAAAGAAAAGGATTAGTGACGAAATATGTAAATATATATATACATGAAGAAAATATAAATAAATAATTCATGAAAGGTAATATGTTGTTGGGCCTCAGGGAACAATTAACACGCAGAAATAGAAAGCATGCCCAAACATATAATTTTCAGACTTGAAAGAGGGAAACAAATCAACCCAATATGCGATAAGTCCAATTAACAAGTATTCATATTTATACACATGCAAGCCAATATTTAACACACTTAGACATATGGAGGCGTTGATATTCATGGAATATTCAGAGTATACATGATATACTCAAAGGTATACAAGGATATAAAATTTTATATACACTTGGTGTATATTAAATCTGCATACCCTATGTATATTTGCCGTATATCGTGTCACAGTTTCAGCAAACCAACGGAACAGATCAACATGAACATGTTCAGATTCAACAAAAGAGGAGAACACAATTGCACACTTTTCATGATTCAAACAAACAAACTCAACTCAAGATAGGCAGAATGAACAGGTTTAGATACACAGGAGAAGATACACAAATACCTCAACAATGACTGACACAAATATTATAGCTTTGCCATTACTTGATATGAAATCCAAATAACTTCTAAACTAAGCACAAATACATATTGAGGACTGATCTGATCATGGCATGACATTCTAAGCAACCCAAAATACTAGACTTAATCATTCATGCTATGAACCACAGTTGAACAAACAACACATTACATATGACTGAATCTGAATCCTAACATGACACAGTGACCCTAGATAAATCACTGAAAATAAACCAAACTATCATAATGTATTGAACTGGCCTTATCACAACCTTTTTAGAAGAAATAATCGGTTTAAACGAGATTCTTATCTAATCAATACTGATATCAGATGCAAATTTAAGTAGAAAGGTTAATATTAGGCTTAGATATAACCTAAATCAGAATCCCACAACCTTCCTAAATTACTAATGTCATTTTCAGTACATGGAATAAAACATACACAACCTTAATAAATTAAACTACTTAATCTACTCATAACCAATCAGACCATATTTTCATCTTACAAGAGTTTAAAATACACATATTAGGCACATAACACCCATAATCGACTAGATTAAATTAATCTAAGAAATTTTATCTACTGCACACAGTGAAATTGAAATTAAACAAGAAGAATTTAAAGTCATTGACCTTCTCCTGGAAGAGAATCGAGGCCAGTTACGAATTATCTAATCCGCTCGGAGAAGTTATTTTGAAATGCTGATTTTTGTGATTTCGGAATTATGATTTTAGACCGATTTTGGAATTCTGATTTTGGACATGTTTTCGACCCGAACCGAAATTGACCCGACCCGGAATGCGACCCGAAACAAAACCTGAACAGTAAAAAAAGGATTTTTCGGATTGAAAATTAGGAACCAAAAAGGAGTATTTCGGATTGAAAATTAGGAACCAAAAAAGAGTATTTCAGATGAAAAATTATGAACCAAAAAGGAGTATTTCGGATGAAACATTATGAAACAAAAGGAGTATTTTTATAAGAAAAATTAGGAATAAATCAAACCATTTTAGATTCGGATTTTTGTCTTTGTTTTTCGATTTCTTTCTTTGCTTTCAGACTGGGTTTGGACTGTTTTTTCAATTTTCTTTTTCAGACTTTTCGAACCCCAAAAGCAGACTTCGAACCTCTAAAAAACCCCCCCTCAAATGAAGAACAGGGGGGGGGTATTTATAGATGGATTCCCCCCATAACGTTCGATTTGAATTCAAAATAAAGGGCAAAAGGTGACGATTTGGAGAGGATTTTAGGGGTTGAAATCGCGGGTTTTGGGGGATAGGGTATGGATGAAGTGATGGGTGATAGGTTTGGTGGTAGGGAATGTGGTGTCGGTGATGGGTTGCCGGCGGGTTTTGGGGGTACAGGGTATGGGGGTTGCGACTGATTGAGGGGAAAGGGTGAGAGAAAATGAAAAAAGGGTTTGTTTTGGTTTTGTTTGGGAGGATTATGTTTAGGGGGATAAGGGGTTGGTCGACTGGGCCAAAAATAAAAGGGATTGGGCTTCTATTTTGGGGTGGCCGATTGGGCAAAATGGGATTGGGCCGGTTGATATTGTTTTGGTGGGTTGATATTGTTTTGGGTGAGGGAAAAAAATGGGTTGTGTGTTAGAATAAAAAAGGGGTTTATTATTTAAAAGATGCTTTGCAAAATATATAAATTATAAAGATAAAAATAATGATGTGATAATAATAAAAAATATAATATTTGCGAAATGCTTAATGCTTAAAATAAAAATGCGACGCAGTTTTGCGAAAGTAAAATAACATAGAATATTAGGATAAAAACTATGATTAGGATATTAAAAGGCAAATGATAGTAAAAAATGCGAATAACAATAATAATGATAATAAATACTGATATTGGGAATAGACGACGATATTAAGGCCTTATATATACATATATATATTAAAATTGTTTTGAGGCGTCAAAAAATATTTAAAATCACAAACAAATAATTGGAAAAAGGGACAAAATTGGGTGTCAACACCAACATCTCGAATTAAATGATGAGGGGAGGAACTCAAACAATGGAAACTTCTTGCATTCGTAGTCTTGGACCAATTCTGGGTATCTTTCACCGTGTATGGGTTCTCGCCCGTGCCTTCGGATGAGGTTATGTATCCCATGGATGGTTGGAGTATTTTGTGCATACAACTCACGGAAGAGCTTGGGGCGTTCTTCGGATACATAGTAATCATACAAGCATGCTTCCCTAGCTTGTCACATAAGTCTGCCATATTTGTTGTATCGTTGGTCTTGTGGCAAGTAATGAAGTTAGCCATCTTTATGAATCTATCCTCGACTACCATGAAAGTGTTGTTTCCCCGTTTAGTTCGTGATGAACCTTGGATAAAATCCAAGCTCACATCTCTCCGTGGTTGTTCTGGAATCCGCAAATGAGTATCCAACTCTTGGTGGGAGAAGCTTTTGTCCCTTTGACAAGTGGAACATTCACTTACCATTCCATGTACATCTCCAAACTTGGGATCTCGTTCATGGAATTCCTTTAGTACTTCAAATCCCACCAATATTTATTTAAGCACGGTCAACCGTATGTGCATTTGGAAAGTGCATCCGCCATGATGTTGGGCTTGCCATCCTTGAGCCTTGTGAAAAATATGAAAGTTTGCAAGTCTGTCATCTACCTAGCATGCTTTGGATTCAATTTTCCTGATCCATGTAAATACTTCCAAGATTCATGATCCGAACATGAGACATACAGTTTCTGTCTCATGAAAAATCTTGGAGCATTCCATAATTCGAACAACATCATGCGCCATTCATCCAAATCATACTTGGATTTGCAAATCATCTTCCATTCAGCCCCCTCTCGGATCCTCACTAGATGACCGTCACTCCTAGAATCCATCTTGTAGAACATCTTAGCCCCACTCAATCCATCCGAAAAATCTTTCCATCTCGGCATAGGGATTGGTTCTCCATGGTGATGTTACTGACCGCTCGGATATTAATACAGGTGTGCCGAGTCTCTTTTTCCTTTGGTACCAATAAGGCGGGTACCGCACAAGGACCAAGGCCCTTCCGGGTAACGTCTTATTCTCGCAACTTCATGGCCTCTTCCTGATTGTGTCTATAAGCTTGATGATGAGGTAATGAACTACTTGGAAATAAATCCATAGAATGTTCAATACCTCCTATCATTGGTGACCAGGTTGTAAGATTGTCTGCACATACATTTCCCAAGGGTTCCTTTAAGTCGGCATCTATAGAACTCTCCTTCTTTGACTCTTCTTCTACCTCCGATTCATTAAGCAAGGGAATCTCAGTCCATTCCTTGACTTAGGGTTCCTCATTAACAAAGGAATCCCCACAATCTTCGTTGGTCATTACCCGAGGGTTAGGACATTCTTTTGCAAAGTGTCCCAATCCTTGACATTGGGAACACCTTTTTCTCTTTAATCTATCCCCTTTGTAATCTAAACTTTCTTCCTCATAATTCCCTCTTCAACTCCTTGGTTATACAATGGATTAGTAAAAGAGTTATTGCCATCTTCTACCTTTTGACCCCTCACTTCACTTTCTTGGCGATACAAGGGGTTAGTAAAAAAGGTACCACCTTTTCCCTTAACATTAATGGTCTTTACATAGGACCTTGGGTATCTTTCTTTTGTGGTTTCTTAACCTTGAGTGTCGAGTGAAGTACATCTTCAAATGTGTTTCATGTTGCAACTCCAACATTTTCTAGACGACATTTGGTGGACTTGAAGTATAGTTCTTGTTCACACTCCCTTGGCAAGAACTCCTTCTTCAAATGTTTCTTTAGTTTGTCCCAAGATTTAATCTTGGGTTTCCCATTCCTCTTCCGACTCGTTTTGAGGTTTTCATACCACAAAGAAGTGAATCCCTTTAACTTCAATGTAGAAACTTTAAAGCACTTGTGGTCATCATATTGTTTGCACTTGAAAAGCCTCTCAATGTCTCTTAGCCATTCAAGAAACTCTTCCGGGTTCTTATTTCCTTCAAAGCTTGGGAAAAAATTCTCTTCTCAAGATTTGCCTTTGTTCTGCAATAAGTTCACTTACGGCCCTCCGAAGTTCTTCTTTATTTATGTGATCCATAGCGTCAAAGCGTGGGACGGGATGGCCTGGATCTGATACCAATATGATGTATATAATGAGGGGTGTAAGTGGGTAAGTGGGGCGGGGTTTGATTGTAAACGGATCGATCCAAATTTGGGACACAAAGTGGGGTTCTCAGGTGGGGTATTTATGCCGAGCAATGTGGTGGTTGTGGCTGTTTTGGGTAGTTTTAGGGATAGTTGGGTTGAGGAATTTTGTGGGGGTGTCACGGGTGTATTGAGGGTGATGTTGATGGTCAGGAATTGGTGGTTAAGTGGTGGAAGGGTGATGGAAATAGACCGAAACAGTGAGGTCTCTGTAAGGGTATTTGAGTGGACAGTTTGTGATTATCGGGTTTGGACGGGGGAGATGTGCGTGGCTTCGGGTCTTAGTCTCTGTTGTGGGTGTTTTTGAGGTATTGTGGGAGGTGAGGGTGATTATTATATAGTGGGTTGGGTAAGGATTGCACACGAGTTGCGAGTTGCAATCTTGGGTGAAGGATGGTTGAATTGGTTATGTGTTGGTTCAGTCGATATGGTTTAAGTGATGTACGGTCGATATAAAAAGCATAGAGACATGAGGTTTTTAATGCTCGAGTCAACATCAAGTAGAGGGTGACCAATTGGACAAGGACTTGATCGAGGTTGCTAAGTACAAGCCCGAATGCAAACCCAATGAAAGTGGCCGGTAACCTTAAGATAGACCCTAGGCTTGCGTTTGGTTGGATCACACAAGTTATAACGTTCACTTGCACCAAGGGGGTTCCTTAAGCTTGGGCTTAGCTAAGTCACACAAGTCTTAACCAAGCTTACAACGAAGGGAGGGTGGTTCACACAAGAACCAAGGCCCACACAAGGACCAATCTAAGGTAGACAACACAAACGTTGAATACTTTAGAGGATGAGTAAAACTAATGTATGTACGGAGGGGTGAGTGAGGTTAAGTGGGGCTGAGTTTAGCACGGAACGAGTTGTCGTGACAAAGGGTGGGAAAAAGGATTCTCGGGTTCTAGCCGGGCAGTGGGGATTTGGGGACTGTTTTGGGTAGTTATGTAGGAGATTGGGTCAAGGAATTTTATGGGAGTGTTCTGGGGAGGTTGAGGGTGGTGTTGGTTTTTGGGACATGGCGGTTGGGTGGTGGCAAGACCATGGAAGTAGGCTGAAACAGTGAGTTCTGGTAAAGGATGTTTAGTGGACTGTTTCGTGTTGTCGGATTAGGATGCGAAGTTATGGGTGGTTCCGGGGCTTGGCCTTTGTGGTGGATATTGGTAAGGTACTGTGGGATGTGATGGGGAAAGGAATAATATGGTTTGGGTAAGGGATATACATGGGATGATAGGTACAAACTCGAGCACAAACCAAGTGTTTGGACGATCGATATAAAAAATGGACATGACCGATATGGATTAGATAATGACAAGGGGTTTTTAATGCCCGAGCCTAAACCAAGATGAGGGTTACCAATTTAATAAGGACTAGACCAGGGTTGCTAAGTACAAGCCCGAATACTAACCAAGTAAGGTTGGCCGGAAACCTTAAGATAAACCCTAGGTTTGGGTTTGGTTGGGTCACACAGTCCCAAAGTCCACTCGCACCAAAGGGGGTTACTTAAGCTTGGGTTTAGTTAAGTGACAAAGTCTTAACCAAACTTACACCAAAGGGAAACCTTAGCTAGGATTCAACTAAGTCACACAGTCTTAGTTAAACTTACACCAAGGGGCCTGACTCACACAAGAACCAAAGGTACTCCCGAAGCACCAACTAAAGTATACAACCCCGAGTCGAATACATTTAGCAATGAGTAAAAGCTCAAGTATTTTATTCATCAAACTCTCTGCCTTTTACAATGGCCTAAGGCCTCTATTTATAGTACAAAAGAGACTATTCTAGAAAGAAAATGAAAAGACACAAAATAACACCTAGTGTGGATGCATTTCAATTGACTTGGTGACCAAGGGAGTTCGGCCAACCCTTCCTCTTCCCTAGGCCAAAATTGTTGTCTCCTATGTAACAATATTCATGAACTTGATTCTTCCAACAACCTCATCTTCTTGGAATGTGTTGGAAGCTTCCATTCCTTGCATTTGTGTGCCTTGGCCGAATGGATAAGGGAGTATTTCGACCAACACTTCATCTTCTTGGTTTCCTCAAGTTGGTTCATGAATTTTCTTTTTGGAAGCCTCATCTTCTAGACCATTCTTGTCCTTGCCAATTTGGCTTGAACAACTTCACACTGCCTTGTCACCTTTATGGAGGACCTCTCGGCTTTGTCCCTTTATTACGTGGTACATTAACTATGTCCTAAGCTAAGCTAAGAAATGAAGACAAGCTAAAAGAAAACATGGTCTTCGGCCAAGACCTACATACAAAGGACGAATAGAACTTGCTTCCTAGATCTTCACGTGACAACTCCAATTCCATTCCATTTTCCATGCCATGTTAGGCATCCAAGTGTAGAATGACGTGCCATTGTTAGCACTCTTAGGAAGGCACTTCCTGACTCATGTTGGAAGTTTAGGTTCGCCGACTGATTTACATAAATCTCTCCTTCTTTGAAGGAATTTGCCCTCAAATTCACGCCGTCTAAATGTGAATTTTTTTCAACAACAAGTGTTTATCTAATATTTTCCTCATTAGATAGGACCGTAAGTTTTATCTTGTAGGAGCCTTCCTTAATTCTTGCCAAATATGGATCAAATTATGAGACCAATGGTTTTGATTCAAAATGTTGTCCATATTGGGTCACGGATCTCATAAGATATAATCCCTTTTCGTAAATAGAATAATGGCACTGTACATCATTCAATCTTGCGTGAGTGAAAAATATGGCGTTTACATTAGTCTCACGTTTGACTCCCAATTGCCCTCCATGGTTTGGCATAGATTCCATCGTGGTTGGATTATCACATATGCCCTCGGATGATGTTGTGCAAACCATAGATGGTTGTAGCGCCTTGTGTATGGAACTCACGAGGGACTTGGAAAGTTGCACAACCCGAATGGAATCGAACCCGAGTTGATCTTTAAGACCTTCTTCCATTCACATTCTCCTTGGATTTCCACTTGATGGTAGCCACTTCTCAATTCCATCTTGATGAACAATTTGGCTCCACTTAATCCATCAAAAAGGCCTTTCAACCTTGGCATAGGAAGTTTTTTCTCCATGATGATGTTGTCGACCTCTCAGCTATCAACACATATGTGCCAAGTTTCATTTTCTTTTGACTCCATCAAGATCATCTCCTTGGCCGAATTGTGTGTATATACTTGAGGGTTGGGTAGTGAATTTCTTGGAAATAAACCAAGAGAATTTTAACTACGTTCCATCGATAGTGGGACGATTGTAAGATCATCCATACATATATCCTCAAGAGGTTCATTCATGGGTTCTCTTGGATTTGCATCTCCCCTCATGTCTCCTCCGAGACTTCCCTCGCATACCAATTTGTCCATTGGTCTCCCCTTCTTTGATTCCTCCTCCATCCTCCGTACATCAAGTGATAGAGCTTCGGCTTTGCATTTCATCGCACTTCGGATTCTCATGGCCTTCACCTCACTAGGTGACATTGGAAACAATCGGATTTTCTTGTCATTACTCCGAAGAGAATAACTATTTCTCTCTATATAATGTTGCACCTTTCGATCAAGTTACCATGGCTGTCCCAATAAAATATAACATGCATTCATGGGGAGGATGTCACACCATATCTTATCTTCATATGTTCCAATCCGAAATCTAACAAGAGTTTATCTTATGATTCTTAGCTTTTTGTCTTGTTTCACCCATTGGAGAGTGTACGAGTTAGGATGCTTGCGGGTGGGTAGTTCTAACTTGTCCACCATTTCCATGGAGGCCAAGTTGACACCACTTGTTCCATCAATAATCATGTTACAAACTCTATCTTTTACTTTACATCGTGTGTAAAAGAGTTGAACATTTTGAGTCTCCTCACGTGTTTCAAGTTTCCAACACATGTTGGAGTAATAAATCTTCATGCCTTAGGTTGTATTTTACAACCTCGGATTTAACATTATTTATCACAGCATGATCCGCAAATTCCTTTCTTATGGCTTGTACACGGTTGTCCAAGACTTCACTTGCGATCCGCCAAACAATCTTTTTTTGTGTAAGGCATCGCGTTAAGGCATGGGATGGGAGCTCCTCGCTCTGATACCAATCTGATATATGTACTGAGGGGTGAGTGAGGGTAAGTGAGGCTGAAGTTCGGCAGGGAACGAGTTAACGTGACAAAAGGTGGGAAAAAGGATTCTCGGGTTCTTAGTTTCTGGCCGGGCAATGGGGATTTGGGGACCGTTTCAGGTAGTTATGTAGGGGATTGGGTCATGGAGCTTTATGGGAGTATTTTGGGGAGGTTTAGGGTGGTTTTGATGATCATGACCTGGCAGTTGGGTGGTGGAAAAACCACGGAAGAAGGCTGAAATAGTGAGTTTCAGTAAAGGATGTTTAGTGGACTATTTCATGTTATCGGATTAGGATGCGAAGTTATGGGTGGTTCCGGGGCTTGGCCTTTGTTGTGGATATTGGTAAGGTACTGTGGGATGTGATGGTTAAAGGAATAATATGGTTTGGATGAGGGATAGACACAGGATGATAGGTACAAACCGGAGCACAAACCAAGCAATGGACACGACCGATATGGCTTGGATAATGACAATGGGTTTTTAATGCCTGAGCTGACACCAAGATGAGGGTGACCAATTTAACAAGGACAAGACCGGGGTTTCTATGTACAAGCTAGAATATTAACCAAGTAAGGTTGGCCGGTAACCTTAAGATAGACCTTAGGTTTAGGTTTGGTTGGATCACACAGTCCCAACGTCCACTCACACCAAAGGGGGTTCCTTAAGCTTGAGTTTAGTTAAGTCACAAAGTCTTAAACAAACTTACACCAAAGGGACACCTTAGGTTGAATTCAACTAAGTCACACAGTCTTAGTTAAACTTACACCAAAGGGACACCTTAGGTTGAATTCAACTAAGTCACACAGTCTTAGTTAAACTTACACCAAGGGGCTTGGCTCACACTAGAACCAAAGGTACTCTCGGAGCACCAACTAAAGTATACAACCCCGGGTCGAATACGTTTAGCAATGAGTAAAAACTCAAGTATTTTCTTCATCAAAGTCTCTGCCTTTTACAATGTCCTAAGACCTATTTATAGTACAAAAAAGATTATTCTAGAAAGCAAATGAAAAGACACAAATTAACACCTAGTGTGGACACATTTGGATTGACTTGGTGACCAAGGGAGTTCGGCCAACCCTTCCTCTTCCCTAGGCCGAAATTGTTGTCTGCTATGTAACAATATTCATGAACTTGATTCTTCCAACAACCTTATCTTCTTGGAATGTGTTGGAAGCTTACATTCCTTGCATTTGTGTGCCTTGGCCGAATGGATAAGGGAGTATTTCGACCAACACTTCATATTCTTGGTGTCCTCAAGTTGGTTCATGAATTGTCTTTTTGGAAGCCTTATCTTCTAGACAATTCTTGTCCTTGCCAACTTGGCATGAACAACTTCACACGACCTTGTCACCTTTTTAGAGGACCTCTCGGCTTTTTCCCTTTATTACGTGGTACATTAACTATGTCCTAATGGGAGCTAAGAGTTATTTACATATTACACTATGTCCTAAGCTAAGCTAAGAAATCAAGACAAGCTAAAAGAAAACATGGTCTTCGGCCAAGACCTACATACAAAGGTCGAATAGAACTTGCTTCCTAGATCTTCACGTGATAACTCCAATTCCATTCCATTTTCTATGTCATGTTAGGCATCCAAGTGTAGAATGACGTGCCATTATTGGCACTCTTAAGAAGGCACTTCCCGACTCATTTTGGGATTTTAGGTTCGCGGACTGATTTACATCAAAAACTCAAGTTTATAATTCAATCACAACCAAGTACTTACATTATCCTAAATGTGCGATTTATAGAAACACATGGACCTTTCTAGAAGAATAATGAAAGACACAAACTACACGACCTAGTTGGGGACAAATGGGCAAGGGTTCGGGTTTACTTGGAGATCAAGGAACTTCTCGACCATTGTGGGAACAATGGGAAATGTTTTAGTTTTACTTGGATACAAGGATGAACCCAATCTCTTTCACACCTTTTTGTGGTTCCCCATGTAGAAGAATGCATGAATTTGGTTCTTCCAAAAATTTCATCTTCTTGGAATATGTTTGGAAGCTTCCATTCTTTGTATTTGCTTTGATGAATCATTCGGCCTACTTGTGATCTTCCCATTGGCTGATTTTGATGTCTTTAAGTATCCAAATTCATGAACTAGTTGGTTCATGAATTGCCTTCTAGGAAGCCTTATCTTCTAGATCATTCCTGTCTTTGCCACCTTGTCCTTCTTACATTCTTCTCGGCCTAATCATCTTGTGGGAAGAAGCTCTTGGCCTTGTCACCTTATTACATGGACTAGTCATCATTCCTTATTACATGACTTATTAATTGTGTCCTAATGAGAGCTAAAAGCTAAGCTAGGAAATAAAGACAAAAGAAATAAGTAGGCCTCGACCAAGACCTACATACAAAGCCGAAAAATGAACATGCTTCTCGGATCTTCACATGATAACTCCAACTCCACTCTATTTTCCATGCCACATTAGGCATGTTACCATAGGTTGATGGATAATATTTGGAACTCCGAGTATATTACCTTGAGGATCAAATTGAAACTTAGAGCTCATAGTCTTTTTTACATCAGCACCTCTATCATCCGTGTCAAGCAGCTTTACATTTAGGCTGGCTATTCGAGATAGATCTTTGGCCATCTCCAATTTTCTAGCCTCTACATGCTTCAGGATGCCCATAGACTTACGACTTAATGCATCAGCTATTATATTTGCCTTACCTGGATGATACAAGATATCTATATCATATTCTTTTAGAAATTCTAGCCATCTTCTTTGCCTCAGATTCAATTCTTTTTGCCTGAATATGTATTTTAGACTCTTATGATCAGTAAACAAGTCGACATGAACCCTATAAAGATAATGACGCCACATTTTCAAAGCGAATATCACAACTGTGAATTCGAAGATCCTGAGTCAAATAGTTCTGCTCGTGCTTTCTCAACTGCCTCGAAGCATATGCAATGACCTTGCCATGCTGCATCAAAACATAGGTGTTGATTTCAACCTGCTTTTCAATTCTTAAAAAATCTATTCACAAGCATCTGTCCACTGAAACTTAGCTGCCTTATGAGTCAACTTCGTCAATGGAGCCGCAATAGAAGAAATGTTTTCCATAAACCTCCGATAATATCCTGCTAAGCCCAAGAAACTACATACCTCCATCAGAGTTGTGGGCCTCGGCCAATTCTTTACAGCCTTGATCATCTGGCTATCAACTTTAATGCCCTCGTCTAATACTATTGCCCAAGAAAAGCCACTAAATTCAATTATAACTCACATTTGGAGAATTTAACATATAAATTATGATCTTTCAGCGTCTATAACACTGCTCGCAGATGATCATAATGCTTTGCCTCTGATCGAGAATATACCAAAATGTCATCCATGAATACAATTACGAAGATACCCAGACACGGTTTAAACACCCGATTCATCAAGTCCATGAAAACCGCTGGTGCTTTAGTAAGACCGAAGGAAATGACAAGAAACTCGAAGTGACCATATCTAGTCCCAAAAGAGGTCTTTCTCCTTAACTCTCAACTGATGGTATCCAGATCTAAGATCGATTTTTGAGAAATTTTAATGTCTTGTAACTGATCAAACAAGTCATCAATCCTTCGAAGTGGATATTTATTCTTGATAGTAAACTTATTTAACTGACGGTAATTAATACATGTTCTCAATGAATCATCTTTCTTGTGAGCAAACAACATTGGTGCACTCCACGGGGAAGTACTAGGCCTAATGAAGCCCTTTTCTAGAAGATCCTTCAACTATTTTTTCAACGCTTTCAGTTCACCAGGGGCCATTATATACGGAGGAATAGATATAGGTTGGGTATTTGGAAGCACATCGATGGAGAAGTTGATGTCCCTTTTAGGAGGAATACTCAGAAGTTCATCAGGAAATTCATTAACGATAGGGACGGATTGAAGGGTTGGAGATTCTGCTTCTGTATTTTGCACTCGTACTAAATGATAAATGTAACTCTTTGAAATCATCTTTCAGGACTTAAGGTAGGAAATAAACCTCCGTTTAGGTGCCGCTGTATTACCCTTCCACTCAATAATAGGTTCGCCCAAAAAATTAAAATGAACAACTTTCATCCAGCAATCTACGTTAGCATAACAAGAAGTCAGCCAACCCTATCACGACCCAAACTGGAGGGCCGGGACGGGCATCAGGACCCTACCTACCGGGCACCACTTACCATACACTCCACACTTAATCATATTTTAATATGGACTAAGTCGAGAAAGATTAAATAAAGTTTTAACTGGAAAGCACTAACTTATATACACATACCAAGGCCGACAAGGCCATACATGACAACTACCCACAGGACACATGTCTACAAGCCTCTAAAGAGTATAACATACCACGACCAGACTGGAACTTTGAAACAAATAGAGTGCTCCAATACCAGCTGAACCAGCAACCTACTAGTGTGAACCGTCACCCTCTTTAACTGAACATGCGGGCATGTAACACAGCGTTCCCCGACAAAAGAGACGTTAGTATGACTGATGTACTGAGTATGTCAAGCATAAGAAATAATATATCAGAGATATGTTATCACCTGCAGACTGGGCACTCTTATTCTGGCCCCTATCCCACTCTCGATCAACTTGATGCTACCTCTTATGATCCTCAAGATTATGTGCATAAGCTTGAATGCTAGAAATATCCATATTCTGATTCATAAAAGCCGAACATTAACCAAATGCGGCCCCAACACACTAACGAAACAATGTACTCAATCACCCATCTTGGCTACAATTATGGGAGCATACCTAGATAATGAGTTAAACTGCATATTGTACTCTCATATACTCATATTACCCTGCTGTAGATGTAGAAACCTATCTTGTTTGGCCTTCTGAAGCTCAATTGGCAAATACTATAGTAGGAAAGCCTCAGATAATTCTCTCTAACCTGATGGTGTGGTACGAGACCCCTTGTACTACTGCTAGGACTAATACCAGGTCACTGCAATATCTCACAATATATAGGAAGCCAACTCTATAGACTTGGTGTTTATAGCATGCATCACCCGTAAGGTATGCTGCATCTGATCTAGAAAGTTCTGGTAGTCTGCGTTCAGGTCTGATCTCGTAAATACCGAAGGGTTTGGGTTGATAAAATCCCAAACTCTTGCACTAACCGCTCTACCAGAAGGACCGACAGTCTGGTGCTAGGTCTGAGTGGCCACTAATCAAGTCAATAACTACAACACTCCGCATATCAAGATCCTGATTAGGCGCGACCTGAGAAGGGACTGAGGGTATATCACCTTTCCTATTCTCCTCTGAAGGTGGTGAGGGTGGAGTCCTAAAGGCCTGAGATACTGCCTTATCATGATGCTCCTACTACCCCATGTCAGTGGGCTGTACCTGACTGGCACCCTCCCCACATCTAACCTCCAAATAGCGCCTGACGTCTAGTAGTAGGCATCACTGAAAGTATAAATAAGATGCTGATTAGGAGCTGAACACTTATGACTCGGCTTAATCGCACGATCTAGATCAAGAACGAAAGTAACTATCCTAAATATCCCGTAGCCTCTTATTTATAAGTTTAGTGCACAACACACCTATAAACAAGACTCTACTAGACACGGCTTGTAGACTCTCTAGGATAGACCTTCTTTGATACTAAGTTTGTCATACCCCAACCTTGGGGGGGAGGGGGGGAAGGGTGGCCGACACCCGGTGCCTGAACGGCCCAAGCGCACCACCTGTATATCATAACTTGAACATGAAACCATCTGGGTCAATATGGCCTCAGAAGAAAATCGTACAGAAGATAACAACCTGAAGAATTGATAGTCAAAACTAATATGCATATATATCACAAGGCTGCCAAGGCCATACCAAAACGTATAAACAACATCTCTGTAGTCTGCAAGCCACTACAAGTACTATGACATGTCAATAGGTCGAGATAGGGCCCCGGCATGCCCAAAACAACTATATACATGAACAATAGTGCCTACCAACTTTGTACAACTCCAGAGAAGTGGAGTGCGACAATAAATGACTGAGTTTTTGTATACTTGCACATGTGGGCATGAAACACAATGCCCCAACTAAGGGGACGTTAGTATGAAAGAATGTACTAAATATGTAAGGCATAATTAAATGTAAATGAAGGAATCAATGAGTAAAGGAAACCAAAATAAACAACCTGTAACTCAGAAGTGCCACTGTGGATCATAATGTACATAAATGAAATATAATCAAGTATATAACACCGTAGGCCTCTGTGGGCAATATCTTTCATATAGTATATCACGTATATAATGTCGTAGGCGTATGTGTGCAATGTTATCAATATCATATCTATATAAGCTGCATATATAACGCCATAGGCCCATGTGGGAAATATAGATATGTAAACCATACTCATGAAGACCATTTAGGGAATGTGAAACTCTTTTGAACTCGTTGAAGTGACATAAGGTCGTTACACCTCCGACTATCCTTATGCGGATGACATATCACCTATTACTTTTTGTACGACTTCATAAGAACAATAGACATTATTTTTGACTTAGCTTTCAGGAAAAGCAACAGAGAACTTCATTATACTAGTATAGAAAGGATACTATAGAACACGAAATGCAACTTCGACAAGGGAAAATGATGTACAATGACTAATTAACGGGATAAACCCAATTATCTTCCTTAGAACCAAGAGTAGAAGTTTTATTGTATAGAGCCATATAGTTGTCGTTTTCATATTGATCATGACAAAGAAAAGGAAGTGAACCTTACATACCCTGATGTATAACCTATATGGATTCGAGAATCCCTTGGATACTCTACGAGTGATTAGCTACATTATATAAACGATTGTAACAACAACAGATTCAAACTCATAAGAAAGCTCATATGGACAAATCACCGAACACCTTATATTCATGAAGCTTATATGATCTTCTACATCCAATCTTACATGAACTTCAACACTACCATCTTCCCAATTCTCCTTCCTTATCCTTTACAACACACGCAAAAAGTTTCAATTATCAATACCATCCATAACTTCAGTAAAACATCCCAACAACCATATATATTCTTGCTTTAAGATCCTACTACTTGTTCTACAAGACATTCCAGTTACTTGTATAAACCTAAGAACAATAAGATAAAGGTGGAATTTACCTTGAGATACTAGAATCATCTCAAGTCAGAATTTACCTCAACCTCAAGGAGTCTCTACAATCACCATAACAGAGAGAAAAATGATACAATGATAACTACGGGATTCATCACGTTAGATTTGCTTCATTTTCCTTTGATTCTTGCTTAGGACCACAAGAGAACCTTAAGAAATGTTTTAGGAGCTATTTAGGGTTTGGAAAGTGTAAGAAATGAGGTTCTTGGTCGAGCAAATGATATATTTAGGAGCTAAAAATTTTCCACCGACACAAAGTACTACCGTATGTATGAACCGTACTTTTGGGCCGTACCTTCCAAATAGAAAATTTGCAGTGTGAAAAGACTTGATACGACCACCCTATTAAAAATGTATGGGCCGTACATCAATGTATGGTCCCTACATCCTACCATACATGAGAAGTTTTGTTAGAATTTTGAGAAACGTATTCTCTTCAATTCGTTTAACTTACATACTCTCCGATAATTCTATCAACATGTCTTAAACCATCATTACCTCTCCCTAATCTATCATACCTCCTTGGGATCGTTAAGTTAGTCGATGGCGCGGCATGTTGAAAGCTACGAGGTGTATTAGTTGAGGGGCTGCAAACATGAATATATGTATGAATATGTATGGTTGTTATTGTTATGCATTTAAAAGGAAGAAAGGCGTGGTAAAACATCGTTTAGACAATTATAAATCAATCTTGCCACTCGTTCTGTTGTTGTAAAACCCTTAGCTTGACACTAGTATGGTTGTCATGTCTTGTAGATTGACTTTTAGAGAGGGTCAAGATTGATGTCGTCGATAGAATCGACAAATGGTATATAATGGCTATCATTGTCCCTTCCTTTGGCGTTAATCCGAACCTAAAATGGTCTCCAAATAAAATACATAAAAGAAGAGTTATTATCAAACATGTCTCTCGTAGTGTTCTATTACTCATATGCTATTGTATGTCCCTTGTCCAGAGTTCATAATATGTTTTAGAATTTATTTCTCATTAAATAAGCAGATAGAGAAAATTTGTACATAGTTCCATAGTTATGGTTGTTGATTTCACACTCCGAGCTATAATTGATGGGTACGGCACTATGATGCTTATACATAGAGAATATTTATGACCTAGTATGTTATAAGTTATGCCACAGAGCCTTGGTATGGACTGGTACGATATGAGATATACAAACAAAGCACTATTATGTCCTGGTACGATAACATAAAGCCTTATTATGGCATGATAAGATAACACAAAGCCTTATTACGACCTGGTACGATATGATTTACACACAAATCCTCATGTGGCCTGGTACGTTATATGATATATATATATATACAAATCTTGATTATGGCTGGTACATTATCATTATTAGTATATTATATGAGTCAGCGGTAAGTAAGGTATATCCTCAGGTTACCTTGACTCTCAATACATTTAGTTATTATTGTATATTGGTTCAGTTTCAATTTTTTAGTTATTCAGTTGCCTTACGTACTCGGTACATTGTTTCGTACTGACTCCTTTTACCTGGGCCACTGTATTTAATGCTGCAGGTCCTGATAGATAGAAAGACATGCCTCTTCGGTAGGCGTTGCCTGATTTCAGCTAGATTTGTAAGCTCCATGTCATCCGGAGTTGCTAGGTCTAGAAGTTTTTAGTATGTTGGTATATATGTAGACATGATGGGTAGGAAGAGGCCCTTTCCCAACCACAATACAATTGATATTCCTTAGAGGCTTGTAGACTTGTCCTGTGTATATACAATATATTGTATTGTCTTACCGGCCTTGATGTTGTATCTTAGCTTATATAGTGGCCTTGACAGCCCCTGTAGTGATACGATCCGGCTTGTGTAAGACACATATTCAAACAACAAAAATGCGAAAACTAAAATAGTAAGAAATCAGAGATGAGAATTGAAGAAATTGGGATGAGAAGAGAAGGATAGAAGCAAGACCCAAAGAGTAATGATTCTATGGAAAAACTTAGGTATATGAAACCTAAACCCTCACAATTGAAATCAACTGAACCTATACTATTTGATCTTCAACAAAGAGTAATCCAAATGAATCCACACAAAAAACAACTCTATATGAAAATCAATGGATAGGGTTTCAATAGCCAACAATGGAATCCACCATAATCAACTATTACTAACACTAATCACTAACTTAGTACTACACTAAACTACAAAATAAACTATCACCCTTAAAGAATATTCATCTCAACATCACCAAAACTGTGTAAAGAAATGACAAGTGTAGTATTTACTGGTCGTAGTCCAGTGGTTAATAATGTGTCTACCCAACCAGTGGTAAATAATGATATATAATGACCTAACTGGTGGTAACTGCCCAACTGGTCGTAACCCGGTAGTAAATAACATGTATACCCAACCAGTGGTAATTAATGATACATAACTACCCAACTGGTGGTAAATAAAAATGAACAATGATAACCCTATAGGTAGTGTACATACATATATAACCTTACTACCACACTTATATGTCACTATTAGATCCACACACAGACTCATAATATCGTTGGAGTCATAAAAATAGGTGTTGTGAACTCATCGGAGTGACGTAAGGTTGTTAACCCCCGAGTATCATTTTGAACCTATCATCAATAAATACTCATTTCATACGAGTCAACAAAGAAATACACATCATGTCTACTTTTTATGAAATCTACAAGGAGTCACGAGATATCAACATAAATGAGATGTTACAGGGTACGGGAATTACATTCGACCACAGACAACAGGAGTCATGAAGTCCCTTTTAGAGTGAAAAAACAACATGTTTTCCCTAGACCGAAATAGAGTCTCTTTAGCAGACGTTCCATCACATGTCGTCACTTCAACAATCATGCCAAAAGAAGGAAGAGTTTAGCCTTAACATACCTATAGCGTCAACTTCCTACTTGTTGTTGTGACCAATCTCCTCTACGCCTCGATCCTATATACCAAAAACTACTCTTCTTCCACCTTACTTTAATCTAAAGAAATCTCTGATCCACTTAAAGTAGAATAAAAACATTGCTTCCACAAACTTGCTGCTACATAATAGTGTCTTTAAAAAATTCCATCTATTTTGTAGGAGAAAAGAGATCTCTATTCATGTTGCTCGCTCACTATGCTACTACCGCGTAAAAGAAAGTATGCTGTTGCACACTTCATAAAAAGATGTCTAATTAACATTGAGAAATTGTTGTATATATGTACAGTCACGTTTTAGCTACTATATTCCTTAATGAAAAGCTTGGAAAGTAATCTAAGGATATTAACTAACCTCTTTATAAGAAAAGTGTCAATCATAGGTCCATCCTTTATTATGTAATGTCACCCACCTCTTCATACATGTGTAACTCCTATAAATAAATACATAAAAGATGTGTGCCCTCCACCTTATGCATGCATGTCTCCAATCTTTGGCTGCCACCTATTCTTAACTCATGTGAATTATGCTCACATAATATTTATCCAACAATCTTGATTAATTTGTTCTCTTCCGCTACCATCTCTCATTTAACCAATTACACACGTAACTGATTTTTGTATCTCATTTTACATAAATAGTAATTATTTTCACACACCTCATATACTCATTATGATGCTCATGTGATATAAAACTAGTTCATAGCCTCTTTTAGTACGCACAAAATGTTATAGTCCAATCATCGTCGTCCCACTTGTTAAGTTCTAATTGATTTCAGGACTCTATCCTTTTATACACCGAGCTCTTGATCTGCATACAACAGTATGACCAAAATTTCATACGGTTCGTATAACTTGTTCCACATTCTAAAATTTGATGAAACTTGTTTCCATTGATTCATTTAACCTCTAGTTCATACGATACTTCCTTAGTGACATTTTAAAATTATCGTTATCCTTTCAAATATTGTTAACTTTCGGAGTTCATCTTACCTTACTTACAATGTAATCTAACATGAAAATTTGTGGTGTTTGATTTTCATTTATTGGTGTTTGATTTTCATTGTTATCCTTGCTCATTTTCTTCCCCTTGCCTTATTTTACTTGTTGGTGTTTGATTTTCATTCCATTCTTCTTGCCATTGTATTCTTTTCTCATCTTCCTTTTCTTCTTCTGTATATTGTTCTTGGCCCTTATTCTTTTCTTCCAGTTAATTATTTTTATCTTGTGTAATTTCCCCTGTTACTTCCTTCATGCTTGTATTTTGTACCCCTGCTTCTGAAAAATTACCCCCCTTATCACTCTTTGTATTGCTCCTTTCTTGTTGTTCCTTGTCTCTTTTATCCTTATCTTCATTTTGCTTGTTATGTTGTGGAGTTTTATTATTATGGAAACATCTTTCAATCCATTCCTTGGTGCTTAAAGCTTCCTTTTCTTTATCTGCAGATGTCATTTTTTGCTCAGCTGTTGTATCACCTGCCTCCTGCTCTTCAGCTTCCTTGTCCAACACCTCAAAGGCATTGTTGATTTCCATTGTCCCCCTTCTTTTGTATTGTTTTCCTTTCCCATTTCTTCTATTATGAATCCATTTTTTTAATATATTTGTTATTTCTTCTCAACATCCAGTCTTTTTCCCTTGATAATTCCAATCCCTTCTATAATTTTCTCTATTTTGTTGATTTTCTATTTCTTCTGCCTAATTCTTCCTCATCTTCTCTCAGAATTTCTTCTGCAGGTCTGGATTCAAACCCTACACTCAGTTTCACTATGGACTTGAAGCTTGCAATGTTTGCATCATTTGGAAAGGTAATAATAATTAATCTTGATTCACTTTGATTTACTTTTACTAGTTGCCTCATCTACTTCTGAAATATTGATTCTGCTTGGATGATCTACTAGTAAATCAATTTGTACCTTCCTTTTTACACAACTAGGTCTAATTCTATTTGCTATTGCTAAATCTATTGTCAATGGTTTTCCTACTACAGATGCCATTGAGAAAACAACCTCTCATGCAGAGAAAGTAGGATGAAGTTCTGAAAAGCTAATCCATTCCACTGCTTTTGAAGTTTCCTCCTCTAGCTTGAACCAAGGATCGCAAATCAAAGGCCTCATCTGCAATACCTATCATGTATCTTCAGATAGTAAGCGGGGGTGGACATCATCCTCACATAATTCTCCAAGAGTGGCAATCGAATCAAGATGTATTTTTCCTCAATTAGTTGTATTGTAGCTCTGCCTTTGATTCCACATTGAGTTGAAACTATGTTTCTTAATTCCTTAATATTTATGATGTCATATGAGAACTTACCAAGGACTGCAAATTGTAAATCCTCCTTAATTATCATCTGTTGAACTTCTGAAGAATTGCATGTAATATATGGCTCTCCATCCACAAACGTAACAGCTTTGAATAGAATAGTAATATGTGGGGTACTTTGAACTGCATTATTTGGTGTCAATAGATTGGCATATAGGCTGATGAGGTAATTTGGTAGGCAAAATAGTAGGCTCGGTTTGGGGTTAAGTATTACTTGTATCAAACATTGTTTGTTGATGGTTTGAGGGGTGGGAAATTGGTATCATATACTAGAGGTTGGGTTAGAGGTGGAGCAATCTCTGGTGGAGGCTGTTCACCGGCCGAAGTGTCCATGGTGGCTGGTGGCAAGCTAGGTTTTGCTAAGTTTTAGTGGTGGCTAGGGTTTAGTTTAGAGTGCGTATCAGATCAAGATATTTGATGGCAACTAACAGGATTTTTAAAAAAAATATCATATCACCTCAGTATTCATATCATCTCATATTAGACTCATTTACTTTTATATCCCAGTCTCATCAGACCAAACATCATTCCATATCAAATCCATTTCAATATCAATGATTATATGAATGTAAATGGTAAATAAGACAATTAATCATGATAGTATGTAATAGAAATAAGGGACCGAACTTAACTCTTTTTGTTAAGCTTATATTCAAAGGAATGATGGTGAAGATATGGGGTCATGGATCCTCGGTGAAAGGACAAGAATTATATGGAATATGGGGTTGATTTAGGACACGATTATCACTTGAAAGAGGAATGAGGAAGCCGAGAAGAGACTATGCCAAATTGGCAAGGACAAGGGAGCCTTTGATCGAGAAGCCAACATGGCAAGGACAAAAAATGACACGGCTAACAATATGGCACGGACAAGAACCTTCCAAAGACAAGATAGAATCGGTTAGGGGGAGTTGGAAGGGTGGACGAATAGCCAAGACAAGAATGAAGTCTCCAAGGTGATGAGATCTTGAAATCACAAGGGTCATCTCGGCCAATGCAATGTAGATGTGAAAAGGATGAAGTTTTACCAAGTCTAAAAACTAAACCAAGTTCCTTTCACATGCCTTCACCAATGTCGAAGCCTCAACTTGTGCTCCAAGACAACAAGTCCTCTTCCATGTTCCCATTCGTCCAAATAGTGTAACTTGTGTCCCTTTAATTGCTTTCTAGAATGGTCCTCACCTTACTATAAATAGGACCCTTAGGATGAATGTAAAGATCAGTTTTTGAAGTTATATAAAATATAAACTTAAAATTTCAACTTATGTGTTGAAGCTTGCCGATCGTTATGTTGATCAAATCTCCTTCAGTGCAAGTATAGATTAGGACTTTTGTAACCTAGTCTCTACCCAAGCTTGAAGAACACCCTTGGTGGTAAACGACAGTTGGTACTTGTGTGAACCAACCTAGTCTAAGCCTTGGGAGCAAAAAGGGCATAGATCACCCTCACTTGGCTTGTTCACGGGCATTGCAAATAGCAAACCCCGGTCTCGACCTTGTGGTATTGATCATAAACTCCTTGGTGTCAGTTCGGGAAATTAACTCCCATTCCACTACCCTTGGGCACTTGTCATATTCTCACAAAGTCACTAAACAAATATCCATCCACAAACCACAACAACATTTCACTCAAGTAACTTTTCCTCACCCAAGACTTGTGTTCTACATCCCGAATATAATCCTCAACCAAAAACCCTCACCGCTTTTACCAATACATTACAGAACACTCCATTATCAGTCACTTAAAACGCCTTCAACCAAAAACACCCGCAAGCACCCATCCAAGTCCTATAACACAACAACCTACCACATTAGTTACTTTTCGAGGACCCACCGCCTCAATCTCATTCCGCAACTTAAATCACATCCAAAATCTAAGACCCAAACGCCTACTTGACCCTCAACTTATCAACCATCACTCCACAAAAATCCTTAACCCAAAATCCACTATAGTTTCCCGAAAACAACTCCCAACATCCCATTGTCCGACTAGCCGAGTACCTCACTGTTCTTGACTTGTTCCGGAACTTTCCAACATCAAACTACCAACCCCCAAGTATATCACTGACCCTCTGTCCATCAAAAACCACTCCTAAAAAAATCCCCAAAACGATTCCCTCTACAACATTCCGAAACTGCCTCCACATACCACTCCCTCGCCCAAATCGAGAACCCAAAACAGTCCTCTTTGTGCTCTCTATTCGGGTCAACCCGACTATCTTCAACACCCGACCCACTTACCTATCCAACCCACTCCTTATATCCATCAGATTGGTATCAGAGCTTGGACATCTCGTCCAACGCTTTGGCGCTATGGCACAAATGAGTGAAGAGCTAAGAAGGAACGGCATGGAAATGGTTGTGGACCAAATAAGAAAAGAATTTGCAAACCGTGCTAACTGTCACGACCCGACCCGACGGGCCGCGACTAACTGCCCTAATGACGTCATTATACTAACCTGTCACACATAATCTAACTAATCCTTAATGAGTCTGAAATCCGGCAGCATAACGTCGCAATAACAACATATGCCAGGGTAGGCAAGCCGACAAGGCTGCCATTTACCCCCGAATGCACCTGTCTCCTGAGGAGTCACAATAAGCCAATATAAAATAACAAGCAAGCCGACAAGGCTGCCACCAAATAGTAACGTATAAACATGGGAACACCCCAGCACAGAATATAATAACATGACTGACCCAAACAGAGTCATAACCCTTACATACGTATAACCCACCACTGTTTACAGACCTCTATAAGAAGAAGAACGATATATGACGGGACAGGGCCCCGTCGTGCCCCTAAATACAAACAGAAGCTCTAAAGAGATTCGATACCAACATGACAAAACTCTGGATCAAGGAGCTTTCCAACCCGCTTGAGTAGGAAACTAGGCACGAGGTTCACCAAACGAGAGCATGTACCGCGGGCATGAAACGCAGCCCCCCCCGAGGAAAGGGGGGTCAGTACGAAATAATGTACTGAGCATGTAAAACATGAAGCTGTAAAAGAGATCATAAGTAGCCAACAGAAACATGAGATCAGTATAAAAATCAGGATTCAAATCCAACTGTGCTATAAACCACAAAAGTCAGCTGTGCCTTATAAAAATGTGAGTCAAGGCAAGAAAACATGAGTGTCTGTCCATATACATATATATACATACGTAACGTAACCCGGCCCACTAGTGCGGGACTCGGTGAAATCATATCATAACCCGGCTCATGCTTTGGGACTCGGTAAAGTCATCTCTCATCTATGGATCCATCCTACGTAACCCGGCCCTCTAGTGAGGGTCTCGGTGAACAATGCAAGGTCGTGCACGAGTCGTAACCCGGCCGGGACTCGGTGAGGTGAAGTAGTAACACTTAGCACGAGTAGATATCATGAGTGCCATGCAAGTAAAAATCATCATTTGACTCTCCATACAATCATTACAATAATGTCATAATAAACTCTTTGCTGAAGAATCATAGGCACTTCTCATAACAATCCTCTTTAGGAATTAAACTATATAAGAATTAAGTACGTCCGCCGTACTTTCATTAAAGCATGCCAAAAGAAAGAAGTAAAGGGTTTCACATACCTCTTAGACGAATTAATCGACTCAATATTAGCGTACGCCTCGTTTTAGAACTTCAACCTTGTTGCCGAATTTATCTAAGTTCCGCGGGTCCTTGTAAGCCCCTATGAATGCTTATCTACATCATACGGATGATTTAAATCATAATCGACTCAACATACTAAAAACAGATTCTTAGGGATATTCTAACGAACACCTTAACAGCGTAGAACCTATATTCCTTCTATATCGAAATCTATGTAGTGAAACATCCAACTCTCTTAATCCTCCTTCTTATACTACTACAATCTCCGAAACAGTACCACAATTTCACATGCAAACCCAGTAACTCTCAGTAACGACAGTCCCGACAACACCCAACCCAAATTCGCATTTTCGACAATCGTCTTTAGAACTAATAGCAAGAATCAAGTCTAGAACTTGTACAAACTTAGAGAATAAAGAAGATTACCTCTCTTAAACGCAGTGACGAGTGTCGTCGAACCTGTCATCCCAACAGCTTCCGAAAGAAAACTGAAACAGAATCCCCAACATTGATTCACCCCGGAATCCTTTCGCATTCAAGGTTTCTTGTTTAGCTTCTGAGTTTCTAAGCTCGTTCTTGGCTTCGATTCTACTGGTATCAAAGCCCAGAACACCAAGAATTCTCCCTCGTTTTGGTTATATGGAAGCTCCCGGAAATCCCCATTTTCGACCGCAACATCACAGAAACCCATCAACTGAGGCTTACCTCCACCCGCTAGAAATGTGACCCTTTAATCCCTCACAGATTCTTGATGAAGTAGAAGATTGAAGAGATGGAAGAAAAAAAATGGAGAACGAAGAAAGAAAAAAAAAAAATGGCGAAGGAGCCCTTACGGGCGATGATATCGTCGACCGGTCGATTTGGGGCTTGGTCACCCCCAAATCGTTTATAAAGTCCCACTTACCAACTCCCACTATAAATTGTCCCCTTCCTAATTAATTAATCCCACAATTAATTAATTATACACACCATTAAACTTCCGGTCTCCAATTATTTAAATCCCGACGATTACTAAAATCCTCATATGTCAATATCATACTTCCCATAATAAAATACCAATCTATACTCTCTACGGGATACACAATTATTTAAACTCCGTCGTCATACTTACTAAATCCCAAAATTATTTCGGGATCACGCCCCTTTTATATACTAATCCTCTTATTAATATATACCAGTACAACGAAATTTTCCCGGGTCCGAGTCTACTTACCTACGCTACGAGTTCAACCGCTATCCGAAAATACGGGGTGTTACATCCTTCCCCCCTTAGAAACATTCGTCCTCGAATGTCGGTACGGCATTTCTAACCTTTGACACCATACAAAAAGAATACACAAATTGCTAATCCAATTCCTCAAAAACAAGGGGTACGACATTCAGGGATTAATTCAAACTATCTTTTAAACTGTGGGGAGATACATATCCATCCATAACTACTTCTAAAGAAATAGACTCCAGTTTCATATGCGAACCAAAATAAACACATGGTGACTACATTCTTTAAATTCAAACAATAGGTAAAGAGGGTAGAAGGTCCTAATATCTAATTTTAGAGTTCTATACGCAACATAGTTATTTAAAATAGCGCACACATCAATACAATTAGCCATGTAACTGTTTTTATACCATTGCGGTTGATTCTTTTATTGCACTGTTTTTGGGCTAGAGTGCAGCAACACAACTGCTGATTTTTTTTCTTCCCCTGCCCAGAATTTCAGCTTACAGCTGTCTCAAAATAAAGGCAGCAACATGTGTTTGTGCAGGGCACAATTCCACCAAAATACAGCAGTGATTACAGTAGCAAATAATAGCAAAACAACAGCAAAATAGCAGTCAACTGGTAGCCAAAACAGCAGCTAAATAACAGCAGAAAATGAGCTCAAATAACAGTCCAAACACCAGCCAGCACAACAGCTAATATCAGCAGGAAAATGAGTTCAAATAACAGTCAAGATATCAGCCAAGACAGCAGCTAAATACAGCGAAACTGAGCTCAAATAACAGCCAGATATCAGCCAAGACAAGACGGCTAAATACAAAGCGAAATCGCATCTAACGGCGACCAAAACAAAGCAACCACAAAGGAGGTAAAATGCAGCAAAATTTGGTCACAATGCAGCCACTACTTACCCCATGGCACAGCAACCCAGCACCCTCACTCAGCTATACCTCACACAACACATCACAATGTCTTCCTATAGTGTAGTATCTGTCTTATCCTTGAGGAAAGGACAGCAGCTCATCAAGATCATGTACTGCAGAAAATATACTGCAGCACCTTGGATAAGAATGCAACATTTTGTAATCAAAATAGAATGGCCCAAAAATTTTGCAATAAGTCATACCCAAAGTAAAGTGTTAATGGCTAAGGTATAGCAGTCCTCAAGGTCTAAAATTATCTCAAAATATGACAGGTTCCAGCCTTAAACACACATCATTTATCACCTCAACTGCTGCAGCAACTATAATTCAGAATTCAGTATTTTAAGAGACACAAGCCTTAACAATGAATAAGATAACTACGAGAGCACCACATGTTTGAAAACAGGACCTTTGAGACTGAAAAAGGGCAGCAACATATGTGCCAACTGAGGCAATAATATGTGATTAAAGACCCACAGGGACAGCAGTAGCAGCAACAAAACAGCATCTAATCAGCAGTAACAAGACTAGTCTAAACATGCTAGACATTTCATAAACAAGCTGGTCCTTAGGCAACATAAAAACAAGTAACTAAATGCAACCTACTCTGGTTAGGTGTGCAGAAATGGGGCTTGACCATGTTGAGCCTCTATTCCAAGCATAACCGATCGGCACCTTAATTAATACAGATTCATTTACCAAGTTCAGGTCTAGATTGGTGGTGCCACTCACCTATGGACATGGCTATGTAAAGCCTAACATCAGGGGAAAAAAACAACTCGAAATGCCAATACTAAGTCAAACACCCCTTTATACCATAGTTAATAGGCATCAAATACTTGCCGGATTAATCTTGCTTCAATATCCGCACCTAACCTATGATCACACCATATCCAGGGCCACAACAAATACCCTAAGAGGCTGCATACCAACAGTCCATATAAGCAGAATTACAGGGTCCCGAGGAATTTTCTAAATCATCCTTTCAAGACTAGCATGCGGAAATTATCCTAAGCCTATCATTTTAACTTGTTGGGAACATATGTCAACTAGCATAGTGGTCCTAAGCTTTTATTCCTATCTTACACATGCACTTAAACTAGGTGGATTGGTTTACACATTGGCAATGATCACATGGATACATGAATGGGTGCAGCAATACTCTTTTCTAGGTATTCATAACCTAACTTCAAAGTTCAGCCCACATAAAGTTCAAGTTACAAGAACATAGATACAACAAGTACATACCTAAGAAAACAACTTAGGAACTAAACTTCCCTTTGGACATACCACAACCTCTTGGGTCAGTGTTAAGCTCATAAATTCCAACAATAAACTAAAATAAGTCCTTTGGTTTTAAAAAAAAAAAGAAAAAAAATTCCAGTTTATATCACAGTATGCATCCATAGAAGTAACAAAGATATTAATAGCACGACAGGACATCATGTAGTCATAATTGAAGCTAAACATGTCATTGGAGACCACATGTAGGCTACATCATTCCAAATTATCGGATACCACATGGAAAAACCAAAAACAGTAAGCCGACATATTCTCTAAGCTTATACTCAACCAAGGTTACTATTGTACTTATATGAAAAATGTAATAGAAGCCACACCGGTCTTTTTACTATAACCAATAAGTTATAGGTTACTCCTAACTTTAGGTTAGATTTCTATCAAGTCGGAATTGTCTCTAACAATACTAATCACTCCAAAATCAATCCAAACAAGGTTATTATCGCTTAACTTATGCATACAATAGTTTAAAAGTCATTTCATGATTCAACTAAAATTACACCAGACTATACAACAACCTTATCAATCAACATGCAAAATCCACATATTCCTTTTTGATTAATCCAAACATATAACCATTTATTTAGGCATGCTTAGTCATGTCTTCTAACATACCCTCAAGTCGGTAAAGCAGGCTCGGAATCTAGGTAATATCCATAATTCACAATCATCACATAGGCTACCCTTTATCAATTCCCATCATAATTAACATCACATAACCTCAACCATATCAACACACTTAACCCATTCTCTTCTAGTTTTAAATTATCATATCAGACGATATAAGACAAGTTTTGCTAAATAGGACAACTAATCTTGCTCTTAATTAGTGGCGCTTGTCTTAGGTAGATAATATGACCAAACGCCTTACAAATAGCCAAACGAGTTTCCAAAATAATATATCGGTCATCACATTAATTTAAATAACCCATACACGCTAAACCTATCTTCAATCCAACCTACCAATCCATGTCATGCTAACCTCATCACTACTCACTTAATAACTTAACCAAATCGGCAGAGCAAGGGAATGCACATAGTTGAGGAACTACTCAGATATTCATTTTTCATTTTTCATTGGGACATGCCAAGGATGGATATGACCCTTTACCCAGCAAAACATACACCAAATAGGCTCCTAAACTATCCTTCAGATCACGACAGCACTTAAACAAAACACACATCCATTTCAAAGTCATTAGGTGATCCTATCATAATTATAACAACATCCTTATGCTAAATCTTAGTTCCCTTATTATAGGCAGATAACTAAATAACTAAAAGCATTAAGCCCTTCAATCATTTACACGGGTCATACAAGGTCAAATGACTCGTAAACCTAACAAGACAACCACTTAACACACAAATAATCGTCACACAATACTCTAACCTTGTTTTCATCAACTGAACCTGCTAGACATTAATAGAGTAGTCACAAATAGCCACAGTATTCACATATATTACATAATGCTTGGCATAATATATTCAAGGTTTAATAGTTAACTAAATAAGTAAACCGTTTATTGCAGCAGCAAGTCATTCCTGGAATTATGTAAATACTCAATTTTCCACTCCCTTAAGCAACTATTGACAACATGTTTAGCATACGAATCTATTCCCTATTTAAGAGATAAAATGCAGACTTGGGTTATTAGAACATTTTGCATTCTACATTATGATACGCAAAGACAATTACGGGGAAAATTTTAATCAAACATAAAAGATATCTAGGCAAGTCTAATTAACTGTTTAGAGGTAGTTACACTTAGCAAAATTGGCAAGGATAGGTCCTAACACAAGTGATTTATACTCAACCCACATACTGCACAGGGACATTAACAGACCACCTGTTTCGAAAGAAGTATGACCAAAACGGAATACATTTATACATAACATGGATAGCATAACTCATAAGAAAAGCTGGAACACATCAACTTAAACCGGGTAATATTACAACATGTAGAGGACCATCTACTCCTAAGCCCCATCCACAAGTAGGACAACCCGTTAACGACTATCAACTACCTGCTGAACAAATTTCAAGGACTTATCCGGACAACTTGCTCCGGAGACAACAAACCTTATATGTACCACAAAGAGCAATTCCAATTTTTGGCATATCTCATATTCCTATTCATTTTAACATAAGCATACCAAGGAGTCATCACAACTAATAGACTTCACATATACCACGTACTATAACCCAGATCAAACATAAAATATTTTACTCAAGAAGGCCTTGTATATCTAAGGTCTCAACGATTATCTAATATTCTAAGAGTCTCAAATATTCCATGTCCCAAGCTTACATTATTTCTTCCCGTATACGAGTAAGGTAGGTTCTCATAACCTCGAATTCGTATTGCCCTTCTAGCGGCTGTCGCTTTCTTTGGAGGCATAGCTGTAACATATTAATACGTCAGAGAGGGAATAACCTAATAACATAGCTCTATCGCACGATCTTAGAGTAAGAAGAATAGAAACCAATCCTAAATGTCCGGCAGCCTCCTGCGTATAAGTATGGTGCACAACATACTCATACGCAAGACACTACTAGACACGGTCTGTAGACGTTCCGAGGACTAACTGCTCTGATACCACTTTTGTCACGACCCGACCCGACGGGCCGCGACTAACCGCCCTAATGACGTCATTATACTAACCTGTCACACATAATCTAACTAATCCTTAATGAGTCTGAAATCCGGCAGCATAACGTCGCAATAACAACATATGCCAGGGTAGGCAAGCCGACAAGGCTGCCATTTACCCCCGAATGCACCTGTCTCCTGAGGAGTCACAATTAGCCAATATAAAATAACAAGCAAGCCGACAAGGCTGCCACCAAATAGTAACGTATAAACATGGGAACACCCCAGCACAGAATACAATAACATGACTGACCCAAACAGAGTCATAACCCTTACATACGTATAACCCACCACTGTTTACAGACCTCTATAAGAAGAAGAACGATATATGACGGGACAGGGCCCCGTCGTGCCCCTAAATACAAACAGAAGCTCTAAAGAGATTCGATACCAACATGACAAAACTCTGGATCAAGGAGCTTTCCAACCTGCTGAGTAGGAAACTAGGCCTGAGGTTCACCAAACTGAGAGCATGTACCTGCGGGCATGAAACGCAGCCCCCCGAGGAAAGGGGGGTCAGTACGAAATAATGTACTGAGCATGTAAAACATGAAGCTGTAAAAGAGATCATAAGTAGCCAACAGAAATATGAGATCAGTATAAAAATCAGGATTCAAATCCAACTGTGCCATAAACCACAAAAGTCAGCTGTGCCTTATAAAAATGTGAGTCAAGGCAAGAAAACATGAGTGTCTGTCCATATACATATATATACATCTGTAACGTAACCCGGCCCACTAGTGCGGGACTCGGTGAAATCATATCATAACCCGGCCCATGCTGGGACTCGGTAAAGTCATCTCTCATCTATGGATCCATCCTACGTAACCCGGCCCTCTAGTGAGGGTCTCGGTGAACAATGAAAGGCTGTGCACGAGTCGTAACCCGGCCCGGGACTCGGTGAGGTGAAGTAGTAACACTTAGCACGAGTAGATATCATGAGTGCCATGCAAGTAAAAATCATCATTTGACTCTCCATACAATCATTACAATAATGTCATAATAAACTCTTTGCTGAAGAATCATAGGCACTTCTCATAACAATCCTCTTTAGGAATTAAACTATATAAGAATTAAGTACGTCCGCCGTACTTTCATTAAAGCATGCCAAAAGAAAGAAGTAAAGGGTTTCACATACCTCTTAGACGAATTAATCGACTCAATATTAGCGTACGCCTCGTTTTAGAACTTCAACCTTGTTGCCGAATTTATCTAAGTTCCGCGGGTCCTTGTAAGCCCCTATGAATGCTTATCTACATCATACGGATGATTTAAATCATAATCGACTCAACATACTAAAAACAGATTCTTAGGGATATTCTAACGAACACCTTAACAGCGTAGAACCTATATTCCTTCTATATCGAAATCTATGTAGTGAAACATCCAACTCTCTTAATCCTCCTTCTTATACTACTACAATCTCCGAAACAGTACCACAATTTCACATGCAAACCCAGTAACTCTCGAATTACGACAGTCCCGACAACACCCAACCCAAATTCGCATTTTCGACAATCGTCTTTAGAACTAATAGCAAGAATCAAGTCTAGAACTTGTACAAACTTAGAGAATAAAGAAGATTACCTCTCTTAAACGCAGTGACGAGTGTCGTCGAACCTGTCATCCCAACAGCTTCCGAAAGAAAAGCGAAACGAATCCCCAACATTGATTCACCCCGGAATCCTTTCGCATTCAAGGTTTCTTGTTTAGCTTCTGAGTTTCTAAGCTCGTTCTTGGCTTCGATTCTACTGGAATCAAAGCCCAGAACACCAAGAATTCTCCCTCGTTTTGGTTATATGGAAGCTCCCGGAAATCCCCATTTTCGACCGCAACATCACAGAAACCCATCAACTGAGGCTTACCTCCACCCGCTAGAAATGTGACCCTTTAATCCCTCACAGATTCTTGATGAAGTAGAAGATTGAAGAGATGGAAGAAAAAAATGGAGAAAGAAGAAAGAAAAAAAAATGGCGAAGGAGCCCTTACGGGCGATGATATCGTCGACCGGTCGATTTGGGGCTTGGTCACCCCCAAATCGTTTATAAAGTCCCACTTACCAACTCCCACTATAAATTGTCCCCTTCCTAATTAATTAATCCCACAATTAATTAATTATACACACCATTAAACTTCCGGTCTCCAATTATTTAAATCCCGACGATTACTAAAATCCTCATATGTCAATATCATACTTCCCGTAATAAAATACCAATCTATACTCTCTACGGGATACACAATTATTTAAACTCCGTCGTCATACTTACTAAATCCCAAAATTATTTCGGGATCACGCCCCTTTTATATACTAATCCTCTTATTAATATATACCAGTACAACGAAATTTTCCCGGGTCCGGGTCTACTTACCTACGCTACGAGTTCAACCGCTATCCGAAAATACGGGGTGTTACACTAACATTGAGGATGTAGAATCCGGGGAAGAGGTTTCTCAACACAACCCCATACCCGTTGAAGATGATGTCCAAGAAGATCCAATAATGGAAAGGAAAGGCAACCACACCTTACGGTTCTACCTCCCGTATTTTGAAGGAAACTTAGACCCCGAAGAATTCTTGGAATTGTTAAGGACCATTGAGAGACTCTTTGAGTTCAAAGGGTATGATCATCAATGATACAAAATTGCCACATTGAAGCTCAAATCCTTTCCTTTGGTATGGTATGAAAACCTAAAGGCAATCCGAAAAAGACATAATAGGTCCAAGATTGATTCTTGGGACAAGTTGAAGAAGCACCTAAAGAGAAAGTTCTTGCCGCATGATTACGAACAAGAACTATACCTTAAACTCACCAAGCTTCGGCAAGGTGTTCTTAAGGTCGAGGAGCACATAAGAGAGTTTAAAAAGGTAACCATGTTATGTAACCTTGTGGAAATAGAACCACAATGGATTGCCCGGTTCATCGGTGGCTTAAACACGACAATTCAAGAAAGGGTAAAAGTATCCACGTACTCTACTTTTGAGGATGTGTGCCATTTAGCACAAAAGTTTGAGAGGCAACAAAATAAGGTCTCTCCAAGACCCTACTCAAAACCTGCCCTTGCAAAAGATAAGGCTACCACTTCCTACATCAATCCTTTACTTAAGAGAGAAGACGCAAACAAGGATAAAGGGAAGGTAGGAAATGTCAATAATGGAGAGAGAGGGGGTAAAAGATGTTTCAAGTGCCAAGGGCTTTGACATTTTGCCAAAGAATGTTCCAGCCAAATAACCACGACTCTCGAGGAATATAAAGAAAGCGGAAACACTTTCATTGTGTAAGAAATCGAGAAGGAAGAGAATCAAGAAGAAGATGAAACTCTTGCAGAGGAAGGCATTAATCTAGTCCTTCAACATGTGCTTAGAGCACAAGTTGAAGAAGTTGACGAGAACCAAAGATAATAAATCGTCTACACACGGTGTAAGGTCCAGGATAAAGTTTGTAGCATGATAATTTATGGCGACAGTTGCGCAAATATGGTGGCCTATTGGGTAGTCAACAAGTTACAATTGCTAACACGCATACATGTTAAGCCATATAATCTCTGATGGGTAAATCAAGCCAATGGATTAAAAATTTCCACCCAAGCCCTTATCACGTTTCGAATTGGTGGATATGAAGACGAGATTTGGTGTGATGCCCTCCCGATTGACGCATGCAACATTTTACTCGGCGGGCCGTGGAAATATGACTGGAGGACCACACATGATGGTGAACACAACACTTACTCATTCCAAAAAGATGGTAAGGACTTCCGTCTCATGCCCTTATCACCAAGCAAGGTGATTGAAATGAAGATCGAATTGGCCCAAAAATGGCAAGCTAGAGCCGAGGCCCGAGAAGATAAAGATGGGTCTAAGAAGGGGAGCAACAACAATGTCTTGGCCTCTAAAGAATAAATCATCCCAGAAGAAGGTTTGAAGGAACCAACGGACGAGCCTAGCAATTATGATACTCTCGGAAGACCTTCTCTAACCAATGATAAATCGAGGGCAATCATCGAGAAGAGCATTCAAGAAAACCTTGTTCCCTTTAATGATCATGAAGTAGTAGCTCAAATATGGAGCGTATTTCAAAATCCGTTATATCAAATTGATTAAATTAGCGGTACCATGTTTACCAATCCACTATATGAGCTAGATCACACAAGGGAGGATGA
This sequence comes from Anisodus tanguticus, assembly GCA_034509755.1. Lineage (NCBI taxonomy): Eukaryota > Viridiplantae > Streptophyta > Magnoliopsida > Solanales > Solanaceae > Anisodus > Anisodus tanguticus. The sequence continues at coordinate 23,919,181 of CM067550.1, read as the reverse complement.
TGAAATGGAACTTCTCAGAGACAATACATCCAGAATCATAACAAAGGATAATGAACACTCTCTTGATTTATTTTCAAGAGGTTCACTATCTCTTCGGCAAACCGATGAGTACAAAGGGCAAGAAAAGAAGAACAATGACCGAGGGCACCTTGGTTGCGAATTACCTAGTACCGTATTAACTCCAAGGCAAGAGGAAGAATATGAGGTATCTATTCTCAATCACTTGGTCTACCACCTCACTATGAAATGCATCTCTCCACGACCAAGGTTGCATGTGGGACGAATCTCATGACTCAACTTGAAAGGGGATTTTCTATCGGTAAAGGTCCAATGAAAAATTGAGCATAGAGAAAGCTTCAAGGACCTACGTGGTGACTACGGAGGTCTTAGCCGAAGAGGTAAGTTATGTGCTACCCCGAATACTACCATAGAAGTTCATATTGATGATTTGAGCCAAGATAGGCAACACGCGGACGACGGCCAAGAAAAGAGGTCGGGTGTCCAACTTAATACTTGGGAAGACAATACCTTGGTTAAATGGGAAGCTTACTTAAATGAGGGACCTTTCAAGCTACTAACAAAACTCTGGGAAAGCACGACAAGGAAAAACCTCCGAACATCACGAGCCATGCTAAAGGACCCAAGTGTTTGAACCCTTCGAATTTGAGGGCAAATTCCTCCCAAGAAGGGGAGATTGATGGAAATAAGGGACAGAACTTAACTTCTTTTGGTAAGCTCATATTCAAAGGATCGATGGTGAAGATATGGGGTCATGGATCCTCGATGAAAGGCCAAGAATTATATGGAATATGGGGTTGATTTAGGAGACGATTATCACTTGAAGGATGAATGGGGAAGCCGAGAAGAGACAATGCCAAATTGGCAAGGACAAGAGAGCCTTTAATCGAGAAGCCAACATCGAAAGGACAAACAATGACATGTCTAACAAGATGGCATAGACAAGAACCTTCCAAAGACAAGTAGAATCGGTTAGGGGGAGTTGGAAGGGTGGCCGAATAGCCAAGACAAGAATGAAGTCTCCAAGGTGATGAGATCTTGAAATCACAAGGGTCATCTCGGCCAATGCAATGTAGATGTGAAAAGGATGAAGTTTTACCAAGTCTAAAAACTAAAACAAGTTCCTTTCACATGCCTTCACCAATGTCGAAGCCTCAACTTGTGCTCCAAGACAACAAGTCCTCTTCCATGTTCCCATTCGTCCAAATAGTGTAACTTGTGTCCCTTTAATTGCTTTCTAGAATGGTCCTCACCTTAATATAAATAGGACCCTTAGGATGAATGTAAAGATCAATTTTTGAAGTTATATAAAATATAAACTTAAGTTTTCAACTTGTGTGTTGAAGCTTGCCGATCGTTATGTGGATCAAATCTCCTTCGATGCAAGTATAGATTAGGACTTTTGTAACCTAGTCTCTACCCAAGCTTGAAGAACACCCTTGGTGGTAAACGATAGTTGGTACTTGTGTGAACCAACCTAGTCTAATCCTTGGGAGCAACAAGGGCATAGATTACCCTCACTTGGCTTGTTCACGGGCATTGCAAATAGCAAACCCCGGTCTCGACCTTGTGGTATTGATCATCAACTCCTTGGTGTCAGTTCGGGCAATTAACTCCCATTCCACTACCCTTGGGCACTTGTCATATTCTCACAAAGTCACTAAACAAATATCCATCCACAAATCACAACAACATTTCGCTCAAGTAACATTTCCTCACCCGAGACTTGTGTTCTACATCTCGAATATAATCCTCAACCAAAAACCCTCACCGCTTTTACCAATATATTACAGAACACTCCATTATCAGTCACTTAAAATGCCTTCAACCAAAAACACCCGCAAGCACCCATCCAAGTCCTATAACACAACAACCTACCACATTAGTTACTTTTCGAGGACCCGCCGCCTCAATCTCATTCCGCAACTTAAATCACATCCAAAATCTAAGACCCAAACGCCTACTTGACCCTCAACTTATCAACCATCACTCCACAAAAATCCTTAACCCAAAATCCACTATAGTTTCCCGAAAACAACTCCCAACATCCCACTGTCCGACTAGCCGAATACCTCACTGTTCTCGACTTGTTCCAAAACTTGCCAACATCGAACTACTAACCCCCAAGTATATTACTGACCCATAGTTCATACACAACCACTCCTCAAATGCCCCAAAATAATTCCCTCTACAACTTTCCGAAACTGCCTCCACATACCACACTCTCTCCCAAACCGAGAACCCAAAACAGTCCTCTTTGTGCTCTCTATTCGGGTCAACCCGACTGTCTTCAACACCCGACCCACTTACCTATCCAACCCGCTCCTTATATCCATCAGTATAAGATAGAAGTCATGTTTAAAGATATGATTATACATGTGCCTCAATATCATCAATATCACAACATTTCTAGATAATCAGTCTTTCCGTATTAGGAGGCATAGAGTGATGAGATAAATCAATGCACACACCAAATAAAAGTTCCCACACGGCTAACATAGCCCATATAATAGCTGATGGAACTAACCTAGGTATGATCATCCCAAACACAATACATTGGTACTCACTAAAGTGCTTATCACAGTTATTAAGGTGGGACACCCATCACGCCCAATACCCCTCAATAATTATAAATATTACATGAATCTATTGGAGTCTAAAATATTACATGAATCTACCGGAGTCTAAAATACTTCCAAAGATGGATTACCCATATTAATTTGTTAATTAATAGAGGTATCATATATAGACATATCCCTACATTGATTGATTCAGGGGCAGATCTTCATTGCATTAGGGAAGGACTTATCCCTACCAAATACTTCACCAAGACTACTTGTAGAGTAAGTGGTGCAGATGGGAGCAAATTACATGTCTCCTACAAGTTACCAAGTGCCCATGTTTGCCATGATAGAATGTGTATAGAACATTCTTTTGTCTTAGTAAAAACATTTGGCTTATGATATTATCTTAGGCATACCTTTTATAAATGGACTAATGCCTCTTACACATATCTATGATAAGGTTGTCATAGGTACCTTTGAAAATAATTCAATCACTTTTCCTTGGGTTCCTGCATCAAGTACAGTAAGCCTTATTAATCTTGTGTAGAACAAGAAGCAACATCTTGATTATCTACAACAAGAATTAATGTCTTATAATATCATAGACCAGTTGCAGAATCCTAAATTACAGGATAAAAAAAAGGAATAGAGCATGATTTTTCTATTTCTATTTGCAATGATTTACCTACTGCTTTTTGGAACAGGAAAAAGCATATAGTTAGTCTTCCATACGAAGAAGGGTATCATGACCAAAATATTTCAACAAAGGCTAGACCTTGCTAGATGAATATGGAATATCTAGAAATTTGCAAAAAAGAAATTGCAAATCTAATGGAAAAAAGGTTAATTCGTCCTTCAAACTCCCCATGGAGTTGTAAAGCGTTCTATGTTAATAAGCATGCGGAACAGGAACGAGGAGTTCCCAGATTAATTATTAATTATAAACCATTGGATAAGGTTTTAAAATGGATTAGATATCTAATTCCTAATAAAAAGGATTTACTTGACAAGTTATACCAGTCTAACATATTTTCAAAATTTGATTTAAAATCAAGTTTTTGGCATATACAGGTTGATGAATCTGACAGGTAAAAACTGCCTTTACAGTCCCATTCAGACATTATGAATGGAATGTCATGCGTTTTAGGATAAAGAATGCTCCATCAGAATTTCAACATGTCATGAATGATATTTTTACTTCATATAGTAATTTTATCATTGTCTACATAGATGACATATTAATCTTTTCAGAAAATATACAAGATCATATTAAGCATCTTGAAATTTTTAAGAAATAATTATTTCAAAACCCAAAATGAATATTTTCCAAACAAAAGTTCGATTTCTTGGTCATACTATTGAACGGGGGAAAATTGTTCCTATTATTAGATAGATGTATAGAATTTGCTTCTAAATTTCCTAATGAAATTCTTGATAAAACCCAATTACAAAGGTTTTTAGGGAGTCTAAACTATATTTCTCCTTATTATAAGAATTTATCTATGGATGCAGCCATCTTATATGATAGGTTGAAAAAAGCTGCCTCTCCGTGGACAAATGCCCACACAGAAGCGGTACAAAAAATTAAGAAGAATGTACAAGCTTTGCCATGCCTTATGCTTGCTAACCCAAATTGGGGAATGATTATTGAGACTGATACTTCAGACATCGGTTATGGTGGGATACTTAAACAAATTAATCCCCAAACCAAACAACAATATCTTGTTCGGTATCATTCAGGAAAATGGACTAATAGTCAAAAGAATTATGCTACTATTGCTAAAGAAATTCTTGCTATAGTTAAGTGCGTCCTGAAATTCCAGGATGATCTTTATTATACAAAATTCTTAATAAGAACTGACTGCAATGCAACCATATTAATGTTTCAGAAAGATTTTAAACATGATGTGACTACAGAAATGTTTTCTTGGCAGACACATTTAGCCCCATTTGATTTTGAAATTCAATATCTTAAAGGAGAGGACAATTCACTCCCTGACTTTCTTACTCATGAATATTTGCAGGGATAAGATGCGTCCAGAATGGACACCACCTACTCCTAATAAGTGTAGAGGTTCGGGACGAGGCTCTGGCAAATCTAGTTACAGTGGAAATAATATTTCCAATATTCCAAGAGTAATACTCATGGACAAAGAAGGCTCATATGCCAAAAAACTCCAACAATCGGAGAAAGAAAACAGAGACCAATATTTAGTCAAGGGTCATGAAGAGACAATTCTCTACCTACATCATGAAGACAAAAGTTATCTAAATGATCCTTGGATTCTAATGAATCTATATGTAGAAAATTTCTCTAATCCTTTCCCAGAAGGAAAGAACAGGATGTATTATGAATATATCCTTATTGCGACTAGCACTGCTGAGATCACATCATTCCCGGATAATAAGCCTAGAGCAGAAAGGAATTTTTCAAACTTCTATCCTAAGAAGATTATATCTCCTTATGAGTGGTGAATTAGCTTATTCAGATCAAAAAAATTTATAATTCTCGAACGACCATTAAGATAGTATTTAGTTTCTATGACTATATCAATGCTTTCACTCAGGTTTTCTACTATTAAAATAAAAAACATAGTCATTCCTGGTGGATTAAAATTAATCCTGAGATTTTTAAAAGCAGTCAGAATGGTTTATTAGTTCCAGGATGGATATTCCCATTGTGGAGTGTCATTGGACCTGAAATTTAGGTCTTACAGGAACCTTATATGGATTTCTACAAAGAATGGGTTCAAGTAACAACATGTGTTACCACAGAAAATCCCTCTGATTATATCGAAAGATCTGCTTCATTATTTTTCTTCATGCTGGCAGGAATCCCTTTGATATAGAAATGGATTCCACAAGCAAAAAGGAATTAGCAAGGCATTAAATGTCACAAAAGGAAATTCCTTTGTAAGTTTTGGTCCAAATTATTAGATAAAGATCCAGAAGACTAAACTCGCCATTATGGATGGCAATTAGAAGGCGACATATCTTCACTAGTTAAAAGTCTTTAAAATATCCATCATCTGGAGAAAAAGACTAAAGAAGATGAATCATCTTTCTTTTCCAAATTGGAAAAAACTATTAAAGTCCGAAATCCCCAAGCATCAGACGAGGATCTCATGTCAGCATATCTTGATAAGGTAAATGAGGATTTCATAAAAAAAATTAAGGCAAAAGTGGATAATAGTTCCTATTCTGAGACATCTACCGCATTCATGAGAGATGTCCCTGATGACAACCAATATGCTTGTCTAGAATGGAAATCACAACCATTGGAGGATTATACTTACCATCCAACAACAGAAGATCTATTTGACAACCTAATAGAGGCAATCCAACAAAAACACAAATCCAAGAAGGAGGACACCAATTCAAAGAGAAAAACAAAAATGTCAGAGTGAAGTGACGTTGGTGGCCGCGCGGATTCAATAATGGCCGGATAGGACAAATGTCCTTTCAGAATTTTAATAAAGTTTTTAACTTTTTATAAAAGTTTTCTTTTTTCAAGATAATAAAGCAACGTATGTCGGGGAATCTTATCTTACTTTATGTAAGGTTTTCCTTTCCACAAAGTTGTTTGTCCATATGTAATTATTAGATTCGTTTACTAGTTTTATTTTGTAAATTGTATTCAGTTTTGAAGTCCGCCATCACCTATAAGAGGGGACTCTCTTTCATTTGTAAAGCAAGCCTTGGAAGAAAATCACCAAGCACTGTAAAAATTCTCTTCATAATAATATTTCAGTTTTCGTTGCATACATTCTCTCTCTTGGACACAGCTTAAGTCTCCCCTTCTCTTTTATATTTCTTAGTATTTCATATGATAGGCTAATAAGACTATACTGTATAAGATACTCTGCGATGATATGGTTTAGTTAAAAAAAGGATAGAATGAAATAGAATTCTACACTGAAATTCCGGAAAGGATATTAGTACATATCACCATGGGTTCTAAGGTATTCTAATAATTATGCTCTTGCCGTAAGGAGTACCCTTTCAGTCGTCACCGTGGTTAGGCATAAGGCATTTTCATGGGCCATTTTTTGTATTGATCTATGTATAACTGTTGGAATATGCTCGGATTAAAATTTCCAAATGGTATCAGAGCCTTATTTTCAAAGAGTATTCGCAGACAGTATTTTCCTTAGAAGTTATAAACATAGCATTAAGAATGCTAGATCGGAAGAACATGAACTTCGATAGCAGTTAGATGCTTTAAACAAATGGACTATTCCATTTGTTGCCACCAAGGAGATTTATAATTTCGGTATTTTCGAAAATTTGCAAAATCGTCATGTTATTGTTTGATCCAAATATTTTGCATGTTTTAACTTTATATGTCAAAGCTTATGGTTATAATTATATGCCTGAAACAGAAGTTATGTGCATTTGTTATCGTATCTATTTCCGTGTGTTAGACACTATGAATCCTAATTATAAGATTATAGATGATAAGAGAAATAGACAAATGGTTCTTATAGAAACTAACCTAGCCAAAAGATCTAAGATAACAACTACAAGACCTATCAGTTGGGATGAAATAAATTATCCCGACGATTGGCTAATTGAGAAGACTATCCCTGTCCAACCTAGGATAGATACTCGAATTGCTCAGGTAGTTCAAACTACTGATGGAAATATCCATCTCCAATTCGCTACTCAACCACCTATATTAGGTAGATCGATGTCATCTCATTATTACCTCTCTCCTCTCGATAATATTCCCAAACCTTCTACTGCTACAACGTCAACCTCTCAGGTTAACGAAGACCTTTATAAGGTTACCACTCCTTCATAAATCTCTCAGGATGAGAAGATCGATAATATAAAAATAGGAGATAACCAAATTCATGTAGGAATTAATACAGATCCTACTCCCAGTGAAATGGGATTCACTGATTATTTTAAAGATGGATAGCGACCATATTCGTGCTTCTCCTCTAGATTATAGTTCAGGTTCAGGTCAGAGAAAAATTATTTCGAAAGACTTTATGAGTGAAGATTATTATCTTTTTAGAAGATGGTTCCTTTCATTTTTTACTACAAAAGAACAATGTTCTAATAGGGATCAATTTGATGATGAGTTGCAAACCAAGCATGATTATAAGACTTTTGTTATATGGTTTGTCAAAGACTAGGATCTGATACAATTTGGAAGACTTGAGATCTAGGTTTGAAAAGGATCATTTTTACGAATAATAATAAAGAATAGAACTAAACAAAAGAAATCTACAATCAGGATGGATCATAGTACTATTCATAAATAGGGATTTTAATCCGAGCATTTTCATGGGTCATTTTTCATATTGATCTATGTATAACTGTTGGAATATGCTCGGATTAAAATCCCTATTTATGAATAGTACTATGATCCATCCTGATTGTAGATTTCTTTTGTTTTGTTCTATTATTTACTATTATTCGAAATAATGGTCCTTTTCAGAGCTAGATCTCAGCTCCTCCAAATGGTATCAGAGCATAGTCTTCGACAAACCATATAACAAAAGGCTTATAATCTTTCTTGGTTTGCAACTCATCATAAAATTGATCTATAATGGAACATTGTTCTTTTGTAGTAAAAATGAAAAGAATCGTCTTCTAAAAATATAATAATCTCCTTTCTTAAGGTTCTCTTAATTTTTTTAGCAAAAAGAGAGGGAAGACCATCTATGAATCTGGCTTTCCAGAAACTACTATTGGCTTTTGGGAGGTTTAACACTCTGCTAAGGAAGTCATCTTTATACCACCTAAATGAAGTTAAGGTGGGACACCTATGGTTTTGCAGAAGAGTTCTGATATTATCATAATTGGTTGAATAATTTCCTGTAAAGTGATCCAAAATGGTTAGAACGAGAGTAAAAACTGCATAATGTTGAGCCTCATTACCCTCTTACTTTACGGTATTACAAATAGAAGATTTTTGTTCTGGTGTGAGAAAACTATCCCAGCATGCTTTAAGTTATCATGTGAATCCTGCAGTTATCATCTTAACGATGTGAGCATCGGTTTTGTGATTACCTTTGGCTGCTGCAGCATACATGATGATTTTGTGGCAAGTCCTAAAGATTTGACTATCAGCGCCACCATATATGTTCCATTCAACAATTTATGTACCTGTATAAGCGGTAGGCTCATCCTTATAAGCTTGTTCTTCAATTAGAACATCCATGGGTGTAGGCCTCGGATAGTAGTAATTTTCCGAATTGAATTTGGGTTTCCATTTACCCTTCCTCATCGCAGCAATTTGTGCTTCATTGTCAGACTCAGATAATTTATATGTACTAATCATCGTAACAGTAGATGTAGAACCATATTTTGGAGAAATCTTCAACTTACTCTGAAATTGAGAGAGTAGATTTTCAAGATTTTTTACTAATGGTTCTGTGGTAATTTTTTTCTCAGGGAAATTCCTCCCATTGAAGGAGGAGACGGAATATTTGCTGGAATTTCCAGAGATTTTAGAGGTTGGTCGGTAGCAGCATCAATCTTGACTCGTTGACTCTCTATAAGAGATCTGAGCTTGTCTAATTTGTTATGTAATAAGCTCATTTGTTCACTAATAACCTTAAGATGGATATTGGTATGGTCATGTTGTTTGAATATGGTGTTGATATGATCAATAGTAGGACCATTATGAAAGGTCTGATGTATTAGCTTCATTAAAGGTTGGGTCTGTAAATCATTGTTACTATTGTCATTTTTAACGAAAAAGGTTCATCTGGAGTGTATATACTCCTAAGAACATTTTTGGAATCCAAATGCCATTATCTTTCAATAACATTGATATTGGGTAGAGCATAGTCTTCGACAAAGCATCTAACAAAAGGCTTATAATCCTACTTGGTTTGCAACTCATCATAAAATTGATCCCTAATGGAACATTGTTCTTTTGTAGTAAAAAATGAAAAGAACCATCTTCTAAAAGGAGAGGACAATTCACTCCCTGATCCAAATATTTTGCATGCTTTAACTTTATATGTCAAAGCTCATGGTTATAATTATATGCTTGAAACAGAAGTTAAGTGCATCTGTTATCGTATCTATTTCCGTGTGTTAGACACTATGAATCCTAATTGTAAGATTATGGATCATAATTAAACTAGACAAACGGTTCTTATAGAAACCAACCTAGCCAAAAGGTCTAAGATAACAACTAGAAGACCTATCAGTTGGGATGAAATTAAATATCCCGACGATTGGCTAATTGAGAAGGCTATCCCTGTCCAACCTAGGATAGATACTCTGATTTCTCGGGTAGTTCAAACTACTGATGGAAATATCCATCTCCAATTCGCTAGTCAACCACCTAAATTAGGTAGATCGATGTCATCTCATTATTACTTCTCTCCTTTCGATGACATTCCCAGACCTTCTACTGTAAGAACGTCAACCTCTCAGATTCACGAAGACCTTTATAAGGTTACCACTCCTTCAAAAATCTCTCAGGATGAGAAGATTGATAAAATAAAAATAGGAGATAACCAAATTCCTATAGGAATTAATACAGATCCTACTCCTAGTGAAATGGGATTCACTGATTAGTTTAAAGATGGATAGCGACCATATTCATGCTTCTCCTCTAGATTATAGTCCAGGTTCAGGTCTGAGAAAAATTATTTCGAAAGAATTTTTGAGTGAAGATTATTATCTTTTTAGAAGATGGTTCTTTTCATTTTTTACTACAAAAGAACAATGTTCCATTATGGATCAATTTTATGATGAGTTGCAAACCAAGGAGGATTATAAGCCTTTTGTTAGATGGTTTGTCGAAGACTATGCTCTATCCAATATCAATGTTATTGAAAGACAATGGCATTTGGATTCCAAAAAAGTTCTTAGGAGTATATACCCTACAGATGAACCTTTTTCGTTAAAAAGGACAATAGTAACAATGATTTATAGGCCCAACCTTTTATGAAGCTAATACATCAGACCCTTCAGAATGGTCCTACTATTGATCATATCAACACCATATTCAAACAACATGACCATACCAATATCCATCTTAAGGTTATTAGTGCACAAATGAGCTTATTACATAACAAAGTAGACAAACTCAGATCTCTTATAGAGAGTCAACGAGTCAAGATTGATGCCGCTACCAACCAGCCTCCAAAATCTCTGGAAATTGGAGCAAATATCCAGCCTCCTCCTTCGATGGAAGGAATTTCCCTGATAAAAAAGACCACAGAACCATTAGTAAAATATCTTGAAAATCTACTCTCTCAATTTCAGAGTAAGTTGAAGATTTCTCCAAAAGATGGTTCTACATCTACTGTTACGATGATTAGTACAGATAAATTATCTGAGTCTGACAATGAAGCACAAATTTTTGCGATGAGGAAGGGTAAATGGAAACCCAAATTCAATTCGGAAAATTACCACTATCCGAGGTCTACACTCATGGATGTTCTAATGGAAGAACAAGCTTATAAGAATGAGTCTACCGCTTATACTGGTACAGAAATTGTTGAATGGAACCTAGATGGTGGCATTGATAGTCAAATCTTCAGGACTTGCCACAAAATCATCATGTATTCTGCAAGAGCCAAAGGTAATCACCAAACCGATGCTCACATCGTTAAGATGATAACTGCAGGATTCACAGGACAGCTTAAAGCATGGTGGGATAATTATCTCACACTAGAACAAAAAGCTTTTATTTGTAATGTTGTAAAGCAAGAGGGTAAAGAGGCTCAACCTTATGCAGTTTTTAGTCTCATTCTACCCATTTTAGATCACTTTACAAGAAATTATTTAACCAATTATGATAATATCATAACTCTTATGCAAAACCATAGGTGCCCTACCTTAACTTCATCTAGGTGGTATAAAGATGTCTTCCTTAGCAGAGTGTTAAACCTCCCAGAAGCCAATAGTAGTTTCTGGAAAGCCAGATTCATAGATGGTATTCCCTCTCTTTTTGCTGAGAAAATTAAGAGAACTTTAAGAAAGGATTCGGGAGATTCCTAGATCCAATAAGATCTTTATTCTTACGGTCAGCTAATAGGCAAATGCATGGAAGAAGGATTAGCTCAATGCAATGATCTAAAATTACTGAAACAGCTTAAAAGGCAGAAATTGACAGAAAAAACCCAATTAGAAGAATTCTGCCAATAGTTTGCATTCGATGAACCGACCTCTCACCAGAATGAGAAAAAGAGGAAAAACTCGGTTAAACCCCATAAAAAGCAGTACTATGAAAAGTACAAATCTGACTTTTACAAAAAGTATGCTGCAAAGAAAAGAGCCAAAAATGCAAAGAATGGTTATATCCCTAAGAGAGAAAAATTCTCCTACATGTTATGCATGTGGTGAAAAAGGACATTACGCCAATAAATGTAAGAAGAAAAAGATCGACAAGATCAAGAATCTCAATATAGATGAAAGCATTAAGGATGCTTTGATGAAGATTGTTATCTCATCGGATGAGTCTATGACTCAGTGGAGATTATGAGTTCAGACTATGAAGATCCTTACTCCTCCTCTACGAAAGATGAAGCTTCTTGCACCTGCATTGCAAAAGATAAATGTTAGGCTATCAAGGATAATGAAGAAACTGATGATGAGTTTTATAAACTTCAAGCACAATTCTCCAACTGCAATATAAATGTCATAAATGGAGAAGAAGTCAGTGACCTACTGGATTATATTCAGGACAAAGCTAAGAAAGCACATGTCATCAAAGCTCTCTTTAAAGCTCTGGGAAAGGCCAAAGTTCCTCTCAAAATCAGATCAAGAATTGATCCACCTTATAACTTTTCTGAAGTTCTTCAGGAATTATAGAAAAAGCAAAGTCCTAATAGTTCTCTTACAGTCCAAGAATTGAAAACTGATATTTATGATCTCAAAACAGAGCTAACTCTACTTTGACATCATTACATTACACTAGATGATAGAATTACTTCATTAGAATCAGGACAGGCTAGTCATACTCCTCTTCGTAATACTTCTATGGAGTTAGGTTATACTTCTATACACGACCAACCAACAACCTCCGATAATACAAATGAGGCAGACTTTATGGGAGCCATTAATTTATATTCCAGCCAAGGATGGATTACCAGTATTAATTTGTTAATTAGAGGTACCATATATAGTCCATACATTGATTGATTCAGGGGCAAATCTTAATTGCATTAGGGAAGGACTTATCCCTACCAAATACTTCACCAAGACTACTCGTAGAGTAAGTGGTGCAGATGGGAGAAAATTTGATGTCTCCTACAAGTTACCAGGTGCCCATGTTTGCCATGATAGAATGTGTATAGAATATTCTTTTGTCTTAGGAAAAAATTGGCTCATGTTATTATCTTAGGCATACCTTTTATTAATGGACTAATTCCTCTTACACATATCGATGATAAGGTTTTCACAGGTACCTTTGAAAATAATTCAATCACTTTTCCTTGGGTTCCTGCATCAAGTACAGTAAGCCTTATTAATCTTGTGCAGAACAAGAAGCAACATCTTGATTATCTACATCAAGAATTAATGTCTTATAATATCATAGACCAGTTGCAGAATCCTAAATTACAGGATAAATAAAAGGAACAGAGCATGCTTTTTCTATTTATATTTGCAATGATTTACCTACCGCTTTTTGGAACAGGAAAAAGCATATAGTTAGTCTTCCATATGAAGAAGGGTTTCATGACCAAAATATTCCAAGAAAGGCTAGACCTTGCCAGATCAATATGGAATATCTAGAAATTTGCATAAAAGAAATTGCAACTCTAATAGAAAAAAGGTTAATTCGTCCTTCAAACTCCCCATGGAGTTGTAAAGCGTTCTATGTTAATAAGCATGCAGAACAAGAACGAGGAGTTCCCAGATTAGTTATTAATTATAAACCATTGAATAAGGTTTTAAAATGGATTAGATATCTAATTCCTAATAAAAAGGATTTACTTGACAGGTTATACCAGTCTAACATATTTTCAAATTTGATTTAAAATCAGGTTTTTAGCAGATACATGTAGATGAATCTGACAGGTATAAAACTACCTTTATGGTCCCATTCGGACATTATTAATGGAACGTCATGCCTTTTGGGCTAAAGAATGCTCCATCAGAATTTCAGCATGTCATGAATGATATTTTTACTTCATATGTAATTTTATCATTGTCTACATATATGACATATTAGTCTTTTCGAAAAATATACAAGATCATATTAAGCATCTTGAAATTTTTAAGAAAATTATTATTTCAAATGGTTTGGTTATATCAAAACCCAAAATGAATATTTTCCAAACAAAAGTTTGTTTTCTTGGTCATAATATTGAACAGGGGAAAATTGTTCCTATTACTAGAAGTATAGAATTTGCTTCTAAATTTCCTAATGAAATTCTTGATAAAACTCAATTACAAAGGTTTTTAGGGAGTCTAAACTATATTTCTCCTTATTATTAGAATTTATCTGTGGATGCAACCATCTTATATGATAGGCTAAAAAAAGCTGCCACTCTGTGGACAAATGCCCACATAGAAGCGGTACAAAAAAATTAAGAAGAATGTACAAGCTTTGCCATGCCTTATGCTTGCTAATCCAAATTGGAGAAAGATTATTGAAACTGATGCTTCAGCCATCGTTTATGGTGGGATACTTAAACAAATTAATCCCAAACAAAACAAGAATATCTTGCTCGGTATCATTCAGGAAAATGGACTAATAGTCAAAAGAATTATGCTACTATAGCTAAAGAAATTCTTAATATAGTTAAGTGCGTCCTGAAATTCCAGGATGATATTTATAATACAAAATTTTTAATAAGAACAGACCGCAATGCAGTCAAATTCATGTTTCAGAAAGATTTTAAACATGATGTGTCCAAATAAATGATTGCAAGATGGCAGGCATATTTAGCCGCGTTTGATTTTGAAATTCAATATCTTAAAGGAGAGGACAATTCACTCCCAGACTTTCTTACTCGTGAATATTTGCAGGGTTAAGATGCGTCCATAATGGACACCACCTACTCTTAATAGGGGTAGAGGCAGAGGAAGAGGCAGAGGCTCGGGACAAGGCTCTGGCAAATCTAGTTCCACTGGAAATAATATTTCCAATAATCCAAGAGTAATACTCATGGATAAAGAAGGCTCTTCTAGTATCCAACAACAAGGATCATATGGGGAAAAACTCCAACAATCGGAGAAAGAAAACATAGACCAATATTTAGTCAAGGGTCATGAAGAGACAATTCTCTACCTACATCATGAAGAGAAAAATTATCTAAATGATCTTTGGATTCTAATGAATCGATATGTAGAAAATTTCTGCAATCCTTTCCCAGAAGGAAAGAACAGGATGTATTATGGATATATCCTCATTGGACTTGAAATTCAGGTCTTACAGGAACCTTATATGGCTTTCTACAAAGAATGGGTTCAAGTAACACCACGTGTTACCCCAGAAAATCCCTCTGATTATATCGAAGGATCTGCTTCATTATTTTTCTTCATGCAGGCAGGAATCCATTGGATATGGAAATGGATTCCAGAAGCAGGAAGGAATCAGAAAGTCATTATATGTCTCAAAAGGAAATTCCTTTGTAAGTTCTTGTCCAAATTATTAGATAAAGATCCAGAAGACAAAACTCGTCATTATGGATGGCAATTAGAAGGCTATATATCTTCACTAGTTAAAAGTCTTTAAAATATCCATCATATGGACAAAAAGACTAAAGAAGATGAATCATCTTTCTTTTCCAAATTGGAAAAAACTATTAAAGTACAAAATCCCCAAGCATCATACGAGGATCTCATGTCAGCATATCTTCATAAGGTAAAGGAGGATTTCAAAAAAAAATTAAGGCAAAGGTGGATGATAGTCCCTAATCCGAGACATCTACCGCATCCATGAGAGATGTCTCTGATGACAACCAATATGCTTGTCTAGAAGGTGAATCACAACCATTGGAGGATTATACTTACCATCCAACAACACAAGATCTGTTTGACAGCCTAATAGAGGCAATCCAATAAAAACACAAATCCAAGAAGGAGGACACCAATTCAAAGGGAAAAACAAAAATGTCAGATTGAAGTGACGTTGGTGGCCACGCGGATTGAATAATGTCCGGATAGGACAAATGTTCTTTCAGAACTTTAATAAATTTTTTAACTTTTTATAAAAGTTTTCTTTTTTCAAGATAAGAAAGCGACGTATGTCGAGGAATCTTATCTTACTTTATGTAAAGTTTATTTTCCGCAAAGTTGTTTGTCCATATGTAATTATTAGATTCGTTTACTATTTATATTTTGTAAATTGTATTTAGTTTTGAAGTCCACCTTCACCTATAAAAGGGGACTCTCTTTCATTTGTAAAGCAAGCCTTGGAAGAAAATCACCAAGCACTGTAAAAATTCTCTTCATAATAATATTTTAGTTTCCGTTGTATACCATCTCTCTCTTGGACACAGCTTAGGTACTATTCTCTCCCCTTCTATTTTATATTTCTTATTATTTTTTTGATAGGCTAATAAGCCTATACTGTCTGAGATGCTCTGCGATGATATGGTTTAATTAAAAAAAATGGATATAATGAAATAGAATTCTACACTGAAATTCCGGGAAGGATATTAGTACATATCACCATGGGTTCTAAGGTATTCTAACAATTATGCTATTGTCGGGCGGAGTGCCCTTTCAGTCGTCGCCGTGGTTAGGCATAAGGCATTTTCAAAGGCCGTTTTTCGTATTGATCTATTTATAACTATTGGAATATGCACGGATTAAAATCCCTATTTATGAATAGTACTATGATCCATCCTGGTTGTAGATTTCTTTTGTTTTGTTCTATTCTTTATTATTATTCGAAATAATGATCATTTTCTGACCTAGAATCAGGTCTTCCAAATGGTATCAGAGCCTTATTTTCAAAGAGTATTCGCAGACAGTATTTTCATTATCAAGAATATTTTTAGAAGTTATAAACATAGCATTCAGGATGCTAGATCGGAAGAACATGAACTTCTACAACAGTTAGATGCTTTAAAGATATGGATTATTCCATTTGTTGCCACTAAGGAAATTTATAATTTTGGTACCTTTGCAAATTTGCGAAATCGCTATGTTATTAAGACTATTGAAGAATCTGCCCAAATGGATAATCAAGAAAAAAATATACAGTTATTTTCTGATACTGACATTGAAAGATTTCAAAAATTGCGTTATAAGTTTTTGCATATTGGATTAGTGCAAATTGCATTTAAACCTTTAACTTTAAAGGGTTTACCTGAAAGTTTTATGACTATTTTAAGAGATGCTAGAAATTTAAATTGAAAACAATCTCTTATGGGTGCTATGCATCCAGACTGGCTTATGGACCAGTTTATTTTGATGTCAGACCAAATCTTACTCTATCTTTGTCTTATCCAAATATTTTGCATGCTTTAACTTTATATGACAAAGCTCATGGTTATAATTATATGCCTGAAACAGAAGTTAAGTGCATCAGTTATCGTATCTATTTCCGTGTGTTAGACACTATGAATCCTAATTGTAAGATTATGGATGATAAGAAAACTAGACAAACAGTTCTTATAGAAACCAACCTAGCCAAAAGGTCTAAGATAACAACTAGAAGACCTATCAGTTGGGCTGAAATAAATTATCCCGACAATTGGCTAATTGAGAAGGCTATCCCTGTCTAACCTAGGATAGATACTCAGATTTCTCGGGTAGTTCAAACTAATGATGGAAATATCCATCTCCAATTCGCTAGTCAACCACCTAAATTAGGTAGATCGATGTCATCTCATTATTACTTCTCTCCTTTCGATGACATTCCCAGACATTCTACTGTAAGAACGTCAACCTCTCATATTCACGAAGACCTTTATAAGGTTACCACTCCTTCAGAAATCTCTCAGGATGAGAAGATTGATAAAATAAAAATAGGAGATAACCAAATTCCTGTAGGAATTAATACAGATCCTACTCCTAGTAAAATGGGATTCACTGATTATTTTAAAGATGGATAGCAACCATATTCGTGCATCTCCTCTAGATTATAGTGCAGGTTCAGGTCTGAGAAAAATTATTTCGAAAGACTTTCTGAGTGAAGATTATTATCTTTTTAGAAGATAGTTCTTTTCATTTTTTACTACAAAAGAACAATGTTCCATTAGGGATCAATTTTATGATGAGTTGCAAACCAAGTAGGATTATAAGCCTTTTGTTAGATGCTTTGTCGAAGACTATGCTCTACCCAATATAAATGTTATTGAAACATAATGGCATTTGGATTCCAAAAATGTTCTTAGGAGTATATACCCTCCAGATGAACCTTTTTCGTTAAAAAATGACAATAGTAACAATGATTTACAGACCCACCCTTTAATAAAGCTAATACATCAGACCTTTCATAATGGTCCTACTATTGATCATATCAACACCATATTCAAACAACATGACCATACCAATATCCATCTTAAGGTTATTAGTGAACAGATGAGTTTATTACATAACAAAGTAGACAAGCTCAGATCTCTTATAGAGAGTCAACGAGTCAAGATTGATGCTGCTACCGACCAGCCTCCAAAATCTCTGGAAATTCCAGCAAATATCCAGCCTCCTCCTTCAATGGAAGGAATTTCCCTGATAAAACAGACCACAGAACCATTAGTAAAATATCTTGAAAATCTACTCTCTCAATTTCAAAGTAAGTTGAATATTTCTCCAAAAGATGGTTCTACATCTACTGTTACGATGATTAGTACAGATAAATTATATGAGTCTGACAATGAAGCACAAATTGTTGTGATGGGGAAGGGTAAATGGAAATCCAAATTCAATTCGGAAAATTACTACTATCCAAGGCCTACACCCATGGATGTTCTAATTGAAGAACAAGCTTATAAGAATGATCCTACCACTTATACCGGTACAGAAATTGTTGAGTGGAACATAGATGGTGGCGCTGATAGTCAAATCTTCAGGACTTGCCACAAAATCATCATGTATTCTGCAGCAGCCAAAGGTAATCAACAAACTGAAGCTCACATCATCAAGATGATAACTGCAAGATTCACAGGACAGCTTAAAGCATGGTGGGATAATTATCTCACACCAGAACAAAAAGCTTCTATTTAGGTGCCCTACCTTAACTTCATTTAGGTGGTATAAAGATGTTTTCCTTAGCAGAGTGTTAAACCTCCCAGAAGCCAATAGTAGTTTCTGAAAAGCCAGATTCATAGATGTTCTTCCCTCTCATTTTGCTGAAACAATTAAGAGAACTTTAAGAAAGGATTTGGGAGATTACCAGATCCAATGGGATCTTTATTCTTACGTTCATCTAATAGGAAAATGCATGGAAGAAGGATTAGCTTTATGCAATGATCTGAAATTACAGAAACAACTTAAAAAGCAGAAATTGACAGAAAAAACTCAATTAGGAGAATTCTTCCAACAGTTCGCATTCGATGAACCGACCTCTCACCAGAATGGGGAAAAGAGGAAAAACCCGGTCATAAAAATCAGTACTATGAAAAGTACAAATCTGACTCTTTCCAAAAGTATGTTGCAAAGAAAATAGCCAAAAATGCAAAGAATGGTTATATCCCTAAGAGAGAGAAAAAGTCTCCTACATGTTATGCATGTGGTGAAAAAGGACATTACGCCAGTAGGTGTAAGAAGAAAAAGATCGACAAGATCAAGAATCTCAATATAGATGAAAGAATTAAGGATGCTTTGATGAAGATTATTGTCTCATCGGATAAGTCTAATGACTCATAGAAGATTATGAGTTATGACTATGAAGATCCTTACTCCTCCTCTACGGAAGATGAAGCTTCTAACACCTGCATTGCAAAAGATAAATGTCAGGCTATCAAGGATAATCAAGAAACTGATGATGAGTTTTATAAACTTCAAGCACAATTCTTCAACTACAATATAAATGTCATAAATGGAGAAGAAGTCAATTACCTACTGGATAATATTTGGGACAAAGCTTAGAAAGCACAGGTCATCGAAGCTCTGTTTAAAGCTCAGGGAAAGGACAAAGTTCCTCTCAAAATCAGATCAAGAATTGATCCACCTTATAACTTTTCTGAAGTTCTTCATGAATTACAGAAAAAACGGAGTACTAATAGTTCTCTTACAGTCCACGAATTGAAAACTGAGATTTATTATCTCAAAACAGAGCTAACTCTACTTTGACATCATTACATTACACTAGATGATAGAATTACTTCATTAGAATCAGGACATGCTAGTCATACTCCTCTTCTTGATACTCCTATAGAGTTAGGTTATACTCTTATACTCGACCAACTAACTACCTCTGATAATCCAAATGAGGCAGACTTTATGGGAGCCATTAATTTATATTCCTGCCAAAGATGGATTACCCGTATTGATTTGTTAATTAATAGAGGTATCATATATAGACATGTCCCTACATTGATTGATTTAGGGGCATATCTTAAATGCATTAGGGAAGGACTTATCCCTACCAAATACTTCACCAACACTACATGTAGAGTAAGTGGTGCAGATGGGAGCAAATTAGATGTCTCCTACAAGTTACCAAGTGCCCGTGTTTGCCATGATAGAATGTGTATAGAACATTCTTTTGTCTTAGTAAAAAATTTGGCTCATGATAGTATCTTAGGCATACCTTTTATTAATGGACTAATGCCTCTTACACATATCGATGATAAGGTTTTCACAGGTACCTTTGAAAATAATTAAATCACTTTTCCTTGGGTTCCTGCATCAAGTACAATAAGCCTTATTAATCTTGTGCAGAATAAGAAGCGAAAGATCTTGATTATCTGCAGCAAGAATTAATGTCTTATAATATCATAGACCAGTTGCAGAATCCTAAATTACAGGATAAAAAAAAAGGAATAGAGCATGATTTTTCTAATTTTATTTGCAATGATTTACCTACTGCTTTTTGGAACAGGAAAAAGCATATAGTTAGTCTTCCATACGAAGAAGGGTTTCATGACCAAAATATTCTAACAAAGTCTAGACCTTGCCAGATGAATATGGAATATCTAGAAATTTGCAAAAAAGAAATTGCAACTCTAAAAGAAAAAAGTTTAATTAGTTCTTCAAACTCCTCATGGAGTTGTACATCGTTCTACGTTAATAAGCATGTGGAACATGAACGACGAGTTCCCAGATTAGTTATTAATTATAAACCATTGAATAAAGTTTAAAATGGATTAGATATTCAGTTCCTAATAAAAAGGATTTACTTGACAGATTATACCAGTCTAACATATTTTCAAAATTTGATTTAAAATCAGGTTTTTGGCAGATACAGGTTGATGAATCTGACAGGTATAAAACTGCCTTTACAGTCCCATTCTGACATTATGAACATAATGTCATGTCTTTTGGGCTAAAGAATGCTCCATCCAAATTTTAGCATATCGTGAATGATATTTTTACTTCACATAGTAATTTTATCATTGTCTACATACATAACATATTAGTCTTTTCGAAAAATATACCAAATCATATTAAGCATCTTGAATTTTTTTAGAAAATTATTATTTCAAATGGTTTGGTTATATCAAAACCCAAAATGAATATTTTCCAAACAAAAGTTCGATTTCTTAGTCATAATATTGAACAGGGGAAAATTGTTCCTATTACTAGAAGTATAGAATTTGTTTCTAAATTTCCTAATGAAATTCTTGATAAAACCCAGTTACAAAGGTTTTTAGGGAATCTATACTATATTTCTCCTTATTATAGGAATTTATATGTGGATGCTGCCATCTTATATGATAGGTTGAAAAAAGCTGCCACTCCGTGGACATATGCCCACGCAGAAGCGGTTCCAAAAATTAAGAAGAATGTACAAGCTTTGCCATACCTTATGCTTGCTAACCCAAATTGGTGATTGATTATTGAAACTGATGCATCATACATCGGTTATGGTGGGATACTTAACAAAATAATCCCCAAACCAAACAAGAATATCTTGTTCGGTGTCATTCAGGAAAATTGACTAATAGTCAAAAGAATTATGCTACTATTGCTAAAGAAATTCTTGCTATAGTTAAGTGCGTCCTGAAATTCCAGGATGATCTTTATTATACAAAATTCTTAATAAGAACTGACTGCAATGCAACCATATTAATGTTTCAGAAAGATTTTAAACATGATGTGACTAAAGAAATGTTTGCAAGATGGCACACACATTTAGCCCCATTTGATTTTGAAATTCAATATCTTAAAGGAGAGGACAATTCACTCCCTGACTTTCTTACTGGTGAATATTTGCAGGGATAAGATGCGTCCAGAATGGACACCACCTACTCTTAATAGGGGTAGAGGCAGAGGAAGAGGTAGAGGCTCGGGATGAGGCTCTGGAAAATCTAGTTCCACTGGAAATAATATTTCCAATATTCCAAAAGTAATAATCGTGGACAAAGAAGGCTCTTCTAGTAGCCAACAACAAGGCTCATATGCCGAAAAACTCCAACAATTGGAGAAAGAGACAGAGACCAATATTTAGTCAAGGGTCATGAAGAGACAATTCTATACCTACATCATGAAGATAAAAGTTAGCTAAATGATCCTTGGATTCTAATGAATCGATATGTAGAAAATTTCTACAATCCTTCCCCAGAAGGAAAGAATAGGATGTATTATGAATATATCCTTATTGCGACTAGCACTATTGAGATCACATCGGTGCCAGATAATAAGCTTGGAGTAGAAAGGAATTTTTCAAAATTATATCTTAAGAAGATTATATCTACGTATGAGTGGGGAATTAGCCCATTCAGATCAAAAGAATTTATAATTCCTCGACCGACCATTAAGATGGCGTTTAATTACTATGATTATATCAATACTTTCACTCAGTTTTTCTACTATGAAAATCGAAAACATAGTCATTCCTGGGGATTAAAATTAATCCTGAGATTTTTCAAAGCAGCGAGAATGGTTTATTACTTCCATGATGGATATTCCCGTGGTTGAGTGTCATTGGACCTGAAATTCAGGTTTTACAGGAACCTTATATGGCTTTCTACAAAAAATGGGTTCAAGTAACACCATGTGTTACCCCAGAAAATCGCTCTGATTATATAGAAGGATCTGCTTCATTAATTTTATTCATGCAGGCAGGAATCCCTTGGATATGGAAATGGATTCCATAAGTAGGAAGGAATCAGAAAGGTATTATATGTCTCAAAAGGAAATTCATTTGTAAGTTCTTGTCTAAATAATTAGATAAAGATCTAGAAGACAAAACTCGTCATTATGGATGGCAATTAGAAGGAGATATATCTTCACTAGTTAAATGTCTTAAAAATATCCATCATATGGAGAAAAGGACTAAAGAAGATGAATCATCTTTCTTTTCCAAATTGGAAAAAACTATTAAAGTCCGAAATCCCCAAGCATCAGACGAGGATCTCATGTCAGCATATATTGATAAGGTAAAGGAGGATTTCATAAAAAAATTTAAGGCAAAGGTAGATGATAGTCCCTATTCCAAGACATCTACCGCATCCATGAGAGATGTCCCTGATGACAACCAATATGCTTGTATAAAAGGTGAATCAGAACCATTGGAGGATTATACTTATCATCCAACAACAGAATATCTGTTTGACAACCTAATAGAGGCAATCCAACAAAAACACAAATCCAAGAAGGAGGACACCAATTCAAAGGGAAAAACAAAAATGTTAGAGTGAAGTGACGCTGGTGGCCATGTGGATTCAATAATGTCTGGATAGGACAAATGTCCTTTCAGAACTTTAATAAAGTTTTAAACTATTTATAAAAGTTTTCTTTTTTCAAGATAAGAAAGCGACGTATGTCGGGGAATCTTATCTTACTTTATGTAAAGTTTTCTTTTCCGCAAAGTGGTTTGTCCATATGTAATTATTAGATTCGTTTACTATTTTTATTTTGTAAATTGTATTCAGTTTTGAAGTTCGCCTTCACCTATAAAAGGGGACTCTCTTTCATTTGTAAAGCAAGCCATGGAAGAAAATCACCAAGCACTATAAAAATTCTCTTCATAATAATATTTCAGTTTTCGTTGTATACCTTCTCTCTCTTGGACACAGCTTAGGTACTATTCTCTCCACTCTCTTTTATATTTCTTAGTATTTCATATGATAGGCTAATATGCCTATACTATCTGAGATGCTCTGCGATGATATGATTTAATTAAAAAAAGGATAGAATGAAATAGAATTCTCTACTGAAATTCTAGAAAGGATATTAGTACATATCACCATGGGTTCTGAGGTATTCTAACAATTATGCTATTGTCGTATGGAGTGCCCTTTAAGTCGTCCCCGTGGTTAGGCATAAGGCATTTTCATGGGCCGTTTTTCATATTGATCTATTTATAACTGTTGGAATATGCTCGAATTAAAATCCCTATTTATGAATAGTACTATGATCCATCCTGGTTGTAGATTTCTTTTGTTTTGTTCTATTCTTTATTATTATTGGAAATAATGATCCTTTTCAGACCTAGACTCAGGTCTTCCAAATGGTATCAGAGCCTTATTTTCAAAGAGTATTCACAGATAGTATTTACATTATCACGACTATTTTTAGAAGTTATAAACATCGCATTAAAAATGCTAGATCGGAAGAACATGAACTTCCACAGCAGTTAGATGCTTTAAACAAATGGACTATTCCATTTGTTGCCACTAAGGAAATTTATAATGTTGGTATTTTTGAAAATTTGCGAAATTGCCATGTTATTAAAACTATTGAAGAATCTGTCCAAATGGATTATTAAGAAAAAACTATACAGTTATTTTCTGATACTAATATTGAAAGATATCAAAAATTGCGTTATAAGTTTTTGCATACTGGATTAGTGAAAATTTCATTTAAACCTTTAACTTTAATGGGTTTACCTGAAAGTTTTATAACTATTTCAAGAGATGCTAGAAATTTAAATTGGAAACAATCTCTTATGGGTGCTATGCATCCAGGTCTGAGAAAAATTATTGCGAAAGACTTTTTGAGTGAAGATTATTATCATTTTATAAGATGTTTCTTCTCATTATTACTCCATTAGGGATCAATTTTATGATGAGTTGCAAACCAAGAAGGATTATAAATGTTATTGAAAGACAATGGCATTTGGATTCCAAAAAAGTTCTTAGGAGTATATACCTTCCAAGTGAACCTTTTTCGTTAAAAGGGACAATAGTAACAATGATTTATAGGCCCAACCTTTTATGAAGCTAATACATCAGACCCTTCATAATAGTCCAACTATTGATCATATCAACACCCTGTTCAAACAACATAATCATACCAATATCCATCTTAAGGTTATTAGTGAACAGATGAGCTTATTACATAACAAAGTAGACAAGCTCAGATCTCTTATAGAGAGTTAACGAGTCAAGATTGATGCTCCTATCGACCAGCCTCCAAAATCTCTGGAAATTCCAACAAATATCCAACTCCTCCTTCAGTGGGAGGAATTTACCTGACAAAAAAGACCACAGAACCATTAGTAAAAAATCATGAAAATCTAGTCTCTCAATTTCATAGTAAGTTGAAGATTTCTTTCTACATCTACTGTTACAATGATTAGAAAAGATAAATTATCTGAGTCTGACAATGATGCACAAATTGCTGCGATGAGGAAGGGTTAATGGAAACCCAAATTCAATTCGGAAAATTACTACTATCTGAGGCCTATTCTAGTTGAAGAACAAGCTTATAAGAATGAGCCTACCGCTTATACCGGTACAGAAATTGTTGAATGGAATATAGATGGTGGCGTTCATAGTCAAATATTCAGGACTTGCCACAAAATCATCATGTATGCTGCAGCAGCCAAAGGTAATCACCAAACCGATGCTGACATCGTTAAGATGATAACTGCAAGATTCACAGGACAGCTTAAAACATGGTGGGACAATTATCTCACACCAGAACAAAAAGCTTCTATTTATAATGTTGTAAAGCAAGAGGGTAATGAGGCTCAACCTTATGTAGTTTTTACTCTCGTTCTAAACATTTTAGATCACTTTACAAGAAATTATTCAACCAATTATGATAATATCAGAACTCTTCTGCAAAACCATAGGTGCCCCACCTTAACTTCATTTAGGTGGTATAAATATGTTTTCCTTAGCAGAGTGTTAAACCTCCCAGAAGCCAATAGTAGTTTCTGAAAAGCCAGATTCATAGATGGTCTTCCCTCTCATTTTGCTGAAACAATTAAGAGAACTTTAAGAAAGGATTCGGGAGATCACCAGATCCAATGGGATCTTTATTCTTACATTCATCTAATAGGCAAATGCATGGAAGAAGGATTAGCTTTATGCAATGATCTGAAATTACAGAAACAACTTAAAAAGCAGAAATTGACAGAAAAAACCCAATTAGGAGAATTCTTCCAACAGTTCGCATTCGATGAACCGACCTCTCATAAGAATGGGGAAAAGAGGAAAAACCCGGTTAAACCCCATAAAAAGCGGTACTATGAAAAGTACAAATCTGACTCTTCCCAAAAGTATGCTGCAAAGAAAAGAGCCAAAAATGCAAAGAATGGTTACATCCCTAAGAGAGAGAAAACGTCTCCTATATGTTATGCATGTGGTGAAAAAGGACATTACGCCAGTAGGTGTAAGAAGAAAAAGATCGATAAGATCAAGAATCTCAATATAGATGAAAGAATTAAGGATGCTTTGATGAAGATTATTGTCTCATCGGATAAGTCTAATGACTCATAGGAGATTATGAGTTCTGACTATGAAGATCCTTACTCCTCCTCTACGGAAGATGAAGCTTCTAACACCTGCATTGCAAAAGATAAATGTCAGGCTATCAAGGATAATCAAGAAACTGATGATGAGTTTTATAAACTTCAAGCACAATTCTTCAACTACAATATAAATGTCATAAATGGAGAAGAAGTCAATTACCTACTGGATAATATTCGGGACAAAGCTTAGAAAGCACAGGTCATCGAAGCTCTGTTTAAAGCTAAGGGAAAGGACAAAGTTCCTCTCAAAATCAGATCAAGAATTGATCCACCTTATAACTTTTCTGAAGTTCTTCATGAATTACAGAAAAAACGGAGTACTAATAGTTCTCTTACAGTCCACGAATTGAAAACTGAGATTTATGATCTCAAAACAGAGCTAACTCTACTTCGACATCATTACATTACACTAGATGATAGAATTACTTCATTAGAATCAGGACATGCTAGTCATACTCCTCTTCCTGATATTCCTATAGATTTAGGTTATACTCTTATACTCGACCAACTAACTACCTCTGATAATCCAAATGAGGCAGACTTTATGGGAGCCATTAATTTATATTCCTGCCAAAGATGGATTACCCGTATTAATTTGTTAATTAATAGAGGTATCATATATAGACATGTCCCTACATTGATTGATTTAGGGGCAGATCTTAATTGCATTAGGGAAGGACTTATCCCTACCAAATACTTCACCAACATTACTCGTAGAGTAAGTGGTGCATATGGGAGCAAATTAGATATCTCCTACAAG
The DNA here is from genome assembly GCA_034509755.1 of Anisodus tanguticus. Lineage (NCBI taxonomy): Eukaryota > Viridiplantae > Streptophyta > Magnoliopsida > Solanales > Solanaceae > Anisodus > Anisodus tanguticus. Next base: position 23,892,093 of record CM067550.1, on the reverse strand, counting down.
TTACCAAGTGCCCATGTTTGCCATGATAGAATGTGTATAGAACATTCTTTTGTCTTAGTAAAAAATTTGGCTCATGATAGTATCTTAGGCATACCTTTTATTAATGGACTAATGCCTCTTACACATATCGATGATAAGGTTTTCACAGGTACCTTTGAAAATAATTAAATCACTTTTCCTTGGGTTCCTGCATCAAGTACAGTAAGCCTTATTAATCTTGTGCAGAACAAGAAGCAACATCTTGATTATCTGCAGCAAGAATTAATGTCTTATAATATCATAGACCAGTTGCAGAATCCTAAATTACAGGATAAAAAAACGGAATAGAGCATGATTTTTCTATTTCTATTTGCAATGATTTACCTACTGCTTTTTGGAACAGAAAAAAGGATATAGTTAGTCCTCCATACGAAGAAGGGTTTCATGACCAAAATATTCCAACAAAGGCTAGACCTTGCCAGATGAATATGGAATATCTAGATATTTGAAAAAAAAGAAATTGCAACTCTAATAGAAAAAAGTTTAATTCGTCCTTTAAACTCCCCATGGAGTTGTACATCGTTCTATGTTAATAAGCATGCAGAACCGGAACGATGAGTTCCTAGATTAGTTATTAATTATAAACCATTAAATAAGGTTTTAAAATGGATTAGATATCCAATTCCTAATAAAAAGGATTTACTTGACAGGTTATACCAGTCTAACATATTTTGAAATTTGATTTAAAATCACTTTCTGCCAGATACAGGTTGATGAATCTGACAGGTATAAAACTGCCTTTACAGTCCCATTCGGACATTATGAATGGAATGTCATGCCTTTTGGGCTAAAGAATGCCCCATCAGAATTTCAGCATGTCATGAGTGATATTTTTACTTCACATAGTAATTTTATCATTGTCTACATAGATGACATTTTAGTCTTTTTGAAAAATATACCAGATCATATTAAGCATCTTGAAATTTTTAAGAAAATTATTATTTCAAATGATTTGGTTATATCAAAACCCAAAATGAATATTTTCCAAACAAAAGTTCGATTTCTTGGTCATAATATTGAACAGGGGAAAATTGTTCCTATTACTAGAAGTATAGAATTTGTTTCTAAATTTCCTAATGAAATTCTTGATAAAACCCAATTACAAAGTTTTTTAGGGAGTCTAAACTATATTTCTCCTTATTATAAAAATTTATATGTGGATGCAGCCATCTTATATGATAGGTTTAAAAAAGTTGCCGCTCCGTGGACAAATGCCCACACAGAAGTGGTACAAAAAATTAAGAAGAATGTACAAGTTTTGCCATGCCTTATGCTTGCTAACCCAAATTGGGGAAAGATTATTGAGACTGATGCTTCAGACATCGGTTATGGTGGGATACTTAAACAAATTAATCACCAACCCAATCAAGAATATCTTGTTCGGTATCATTCAGAAAAATGGACTAATAGTCAAAAGAATTATGCTACTATTGCTAAAGAAATTCTTTTTATAGTTAAGTGCGTCCTGAAATTCCAGGATGATCTTTATAATACAAAATTCTTAATAAGAACAGACTGCAATGCAGCCAAATTCATGTTTCAGAAAGATTCAAACATGATGTTTCCAAACAAATGTTTGCAAGATGGCAGGCACATTTAGCTCCATTTGATTTTGAAATTCTATAACTTAAAGAAGAGGACAATTCACTCCCTGACTTTCTTACTCGTGAATATTTGTAGGGATACGATGCGTCCAGAATGGACACCACATACTCTTAATAGGGGTAGAGGCAGAGGAAGAGGCAGAGGCTCGGGATCAGGCTCTGGCAAATCTAGTTCACTGGAAATAATATTTCCAATATTCCAAGAGTAATACTCATTGACAAAGAAGGCTCTTCTTGTAGCCAACAACAAGGCTCATATGCCGAAAAAATCCAATAATCGGAGAAAGAAAACAGGGTCCAATATTTAGTCAAGGGTCATAAAGAGACAATTCTCTACCTACATCATGAAGATAAAAATTATCTAAATGATCCTTGGATTTTAATGAATCGATATGTAGAAAATTTCTACAATCCTTTCCCAGAAGGAAAGAACAAGATGTATTATGAATATATCCTTATTAAGACTAGCACTGCTGAGATCACATAGTTTCCGGATAATAAGCCTGGAGCAGAAAGGAATTTTTCAAAATTCTATCTTATGAAGATTATAGAATTAGCCCATTCAGATCAAAAGAATTTATAATTCCTCGAACGACCATTAAGATGGCGTTTAATTACTATGATTATATCAATACTTTCACTCAGGTTTTCTTCTATGAAAATTGAAAACACAGTCATTCCTGGTGGATTAAAATTAATCCTGAGATTTTCCAAAGCGGCCAGAATGGTTTATTACTTCCAGGATGGATATTCCCATGGTGGAGTGTCATTGGACCTGAAATTCAGGTCTTACAGGAACCTTATATGGCTTTCTACAAAAAATGGGTTCAAGTAACACCGTGTGTTACCCCAGAAAATCCCTCTGATTATATCGAAGGATCTGCTTCATTATTTTTCTTCATGCAGGCAGGAATCCCTTGGATATGGAAATGGATTCCAGAAGTAGGAAGGAATCAACAAGGCATTATATGTCTCAAAAGAAAATTTCTTTGTAAGTTCTTGTCCAAATTATTAGATAAAGATCCAGAAGACAAAACTCGCCATTATGGATGGCAATTAGAAGGCGATATATCTTCACTAGTTAAAAGTCTTAAAAATATCCATCATATGGAGAAAAGGAGTAAAGAAGATGAATCATCTTTCTTTTCTAAATTGGAAAAAACTATTAAAGTCCGAAATCCCCAAGCATCAGACGAGGATCTCATGTCATCATATCTTGATAAGGTAAAGGAGGATTTCATAAAAAAAATTAAGGCAAAGGTGGATGATAGTCTCTATTCCGATACATCTACCGCATCCATGAGAGATGTCCCTGATGACAACCAATATCCTTGTCTAGAAGGTGAATCAGAACCATTGGAGGATTATACTTATCATCCAACAATAGCATATCTGTTTGACAACCTAATAGAGGCAATCCAACAAAAACACAAATCCAAGAAGGAATATGCTCGGATTATAACTGTTGGAATATGATCGGATTAAAATCCCTATTTATGAATAATACTATGATCCATCCTGGTTGTAGATTTCTTTTGTTTTGTTCTATTCTTTATTATTATTCGAAATAATGATCATTTTCAGACCTAGACTCTGGTCTTCCAAATCCCTATATTGTCTGAGATGCTCTGCAATGATATGGTTTAATTAAAAAATGATAGAATGAAATAGAGTTCTATACTGAAATTTCGGAAAGGATATTAGTACATATCACCATGGGTTCTGAAGTATTCTAACAATTATGCTCTTATCGTATGGAGTGCCCTTTCAGCCGTCGTCGTGGTTAGGCATAAGGCATTTTCATGGGTCGTTTTTCGTATTGATCTATGTATAACTGTTGAAATATGTTCGAATTAAAATCCCTATTTATGAATAGTACTATGATCTATCCTGGCTGTAGATTTCTTTTGTTTTGTTCTATCCTTTATTATTATTCGAAATCCACTATAGTTTCCTGAAAACAACTCCCAACATCCTACTGTCCGACTAGCCGAGTACCTCACTGTTCTCGACTTGTTCCAGAACTTGACAACATCAAACTACTACTCCCAAGTATATTACTGACCTTCAGTCCATCCACAACCTCTTCTCAAAACGCCCCAAAACAATTGCCTCTACAACTTTCTGAAACTGCCTCCACATACCACTCCCTCTCCCAAACCGAGAACCCAAAATAGTCCTCTTTGTGCTCTCTATTCGGGTCAAACCGACTGTCTTCAACACCTGACCCACTTACCTATCCAACCCGCTCCTTACATCCATCAGTATGAGATGGAAGTCATGTTTAAAGAGATGATTAGACACGTGCCTCAATATCATCAATATCACAACAATTCTAGATAATCAGTCTTTCCAAATTAAGAGGCATCGAGTGATGAGATAAATCAATGCACACACCAAATAAAGTTCCCACACGGCTAACATAGCCCATATAATAGCTGATGGAACCAACCTAAGTATGATCATCCCAACAAAATACATTGGTACTCACTAAAGTGCTTATCACAGTTATTAAGGTGGGACCCCCATCACGCCCAATACCCCTCAATAATTATAAATATTACATGCATCTATCGGAGTCTAAAAGAATAAATCGTAGCCTACCTCACTGCCGAGCAGGTGCCACGAACCTCAAGCCGATGCTTTTCCTTTTCGAAGAGCCTCGGAACAATCAAAGTCTATCAAATACGTTTTTTACATTATATTACCAGTCTACAGATACCCATATTGCTATACCTCTAGGTGAAATCTAAATACGCAACCCGAAAAGTCACCCCGGGTCCTCAAGGGAAAAATTGGAACCTTAAGTTGATAACACTTTACTCATACTCCAAATAGTCATAATCCTGAGTTTCATGAATTTCTAGTCCCAATTGAACCTCATATTCCAAAAAATTATTCAAAACCCCATTTTATGTCATCTCAAAAATCCAAGTTGGAAAATATGGATTTGAAACCAAAATTGAAGTTAGGCCCCTCAATGGTAAACAAGTAAAGACTTGACCATTTATATTCGTTGAAGAAAATCCAAGAGTTTAATTTTTGGGTTCACCCCCACATACTTCCCATTTCCAAAACTTGATTAGAAACATAAATTCATTAGCTAGATACGAGTATAATCATAAAACCAAGGTAAAAATCTTAACTAAGAGAAAACCTTGAAAAACCCTCTTTAATTCGCCCAAAACTAAGCTCCAATGCTAAAATAAAGAGTCTAGGTCAAAAATGAGGTTTTAAGAGAATTTTGACCAGTGATCCCATTTGTGCGGACATTTCCTCACAGAAGCGGCCATGCATCTGCAAAGAAGAGGCCGCAGGAGCGATCGTCACTTAATTGCCCAAAATGTATGGGAACGAGGGGTTTTACACAGATGCGGCCCCGCATCACCCATCACAGATGGGGCCTCCCTAACTTCTGCAGAAGCGGATGCACAGGTGCGGCTAGCCATCCACAAGTGCGCCACACCAGAACCAGAAAATAAGCTAATTCCCAAATTTTTAGTCCGACACTCGAAACTCATCTGAGACCTCCTGGATACAAACCAAATATGAAGACATATTATAAAAACTGCTATGAACTCACTCGGGCACTCGAATTTCCCAAACGGGGCTGTCTAGACCCGGTGTTGACTCAAGTCAACTCTAAACCAATAAAAGCACATAATTCCAATAAATGACACAAAACACAGACGGGTGCCTCGGTAACTGAACTAGCGACTCGACTAAGTCATAAATGACATTCTAAACCTAACGGAAGCGACGAAACTTGAAAATAGACACATTTACCCAAAAGTCAACTTTTGGTAAACTCTTTCCATTTCAAGACAGAATCTTCTAACTTCATATTTTTCTTTCGAAACCTATGTAATTTTACCTTGAGACATGTGTCACCCATCCCTGCAAGTCATAAACATTGAAAAAGACTCTACGGGAAAGGTAGTCGTGTCTAGATAGGGTGATACGACTAAAATGACCGAAGGGACGTTACATCAGATATCAATTAAACAAATGTTCATCCTTGAACGAGAAAGAAAGGTACGAAAGCCAATGAGTACCCAATGGATCTCCATTATAACCTCATGAAGGCCTCCACATGTAGGAGATATACCGATAGTACCATATGTTCACACTATTAGTCAAAACTACCATTAACTTAACTTAATGACCGAAATTTCCATTTATTCATACCTGAAATTCCTTTCTTAGTTAATCCTCGAATGTAAGAACTGATTTCGCTCGAATTCCCTAATTTGATTTTAGACATATATCTATAAGTCTTTAATAACCATCATCCCTTAGTTGTACCGACAACTATTGCCCATCCTATAATGATAAAATATTCTTATTCTATTAATCCTTCTCTCACACCTTCCCAGGCCATCCTTCACACCAAGATTCCTTAGAAACACATAGATGCACTCCATAATCTCAAACCATGACTTTCTTTTGTTAGAAAAGAATCTTTGCTTTATCTGAAAAAATTCTAAGTAATTCCATCAATAAATTGATCTTATCCAAAGCAGGTTGTACCAATTCCAGTTCTATTAGTTCATTTCATCGAGATGAAGCTACTAAGACGAACCCATCATCTCATTCCTGTTGAATCTTCAAACAACATACTAAGCGCATCTCCCTAGTGATTACCTTATTGTGCCAAATCTATAGAACATTAACTTATCACTCTATAGACTCTTCATACGTCGCCAAGTACCAGGAAAAAACATTAGAGTTATCTGTATAGTTTCCATCATTAAAATAGCATTGGTTCCACTTGTAAACTCAATGAGACTCGGTAACGTTACCATAGCTAAATCCTAAACTGAAATCCATATACACAATAAAGGTGATTTATGAAAATACCCATAAGAATGGTTACCCGAACTAACTACAAACCTTCACGAAACCAATCATAGTCCTTTCATACATCTGTGACGGCCGATTCTAATCCTTTTCTCATAAATAATCAATCACGAGCCATCAACTCCAAAAGTTGAATCCTATCCAAGTCATCAAGTTAGTATTGAAAAACTATACCCTTATAATTGTAATAATCAAGTTCCTCAACTTCTACCCGATACGCAAATCTGATAGAACCCCATGAACTCTAAATATATTAAATTCTCCTCGTTCTTCTAATTAACTCCAAACACTTAATGCAAAGCCTGCAGCCTTGTACACCACAGCTCCACCATTCAATCTATATTTGAAATACCTAGATATGCCTTTAACAAATCCACAAGTATCAAATTGATAAACTTACTCATGCTATCCAGTCAGCAATGATTCAACATAATCTACTATCACGAACACAACCCTACCTCAAAAATATAACCTTAACTTTCAAACAGAAGAGATTCTTAAGATTCCCTCTTATTAATCCACCCTAGACGATTCACTCAAGAATACCACATAATTACCCAGCTTGATATAACGCCAGTCACCAATCCATAAATCTTATCACATTTTCACCTAAATTCGCTTCTCACCATTCGCCAATCACAAAAACCCCATGGAATATTTGTCATAACACTTATTCAATTACCATAGACTTACTCCTTTGAGCATACTAAAAAATTCCACCCCACCTGAAAGATGCAAAAATAATGCCACCATAATCCACTCTGACTCAAGTAATCCTTCTACTTCGAATCCAAATCCTTTCCTTTGCCTGAAGATGTTCCTTAATCCTTCCAATTCTCGATCAACTATACCTTTATCTTAATTCTTCAATTTCCCAATTCTATTAGAATCACATTCACCGCTATCGGTCGATCATCACTCGGATCCACTCAAAATATTCTGTAATATCAAGTCCTGCAATATAGTCGAGCTGATCCTAGACATATAATACACCATACACTCAAACAACTGAATTTTTCCCTTGAATACACTTTACATTAAACAACTACAATATAAATATAAAATCAACAAGCCCTTTGTTTCAAACGGTCCCCTTTTATCACTAACCTCAAAACACCAAACAACCTTATGCACATACCCTTTACTGAAGGCTCATAGTTGCCCATTTCCTTAAATTCCACTCGTCACAAGGAGCCTAGCCTTCTGACCTAGAACATATAGTCATTGCCTGAAGGAGCCTCCAAATAACTAATACTTACTACACCACTACAATTTTGCCCAGTCAAATCCTAACTTAACCCTCATAACTTTATACCACATCTATCCTTGCATGTCTTGTGACCCTATCATAATGAGTATACCTGATACTAATTGTTCCCTTCCTATTGTGAAGATTGATCCACCCAAATCCTCCTTCTTATGCCTATGTCCCATAGGAAGTGAAGTCTTTTTACCACTATACACTAAGAAGTCTGACTTCCTTACACCTTTTCACAAAAAGGTCACCCTTCAAGTATCAACTCTCTACTCTTATTCATAGTCCTAACACAATCATTGTACTCTTGTCAAGTCAGATGATCTTTCCTAAGCCTACATTCATACCTTTCCATTGTTACACTCATGCCATAAAACTTTCCTAATAAACTTGACGATGTTGAATCTTTCCCAACTGCAGTAGTGTGCACATATAAGTATTGTACCCGGCCAACTAAAGCATGGCTCAGTGTCATCAAATAGATACATATATATAATGCATAAATCACTCCAGAAGGATATCATGAGCATGGTCAAACTGACATAAGGTTGTTACCCTCCGACTATCATGATGTAACTACATTCATCAACTATCATGTAATCAATAAGGAATACAGAACATCACATAATCAGACATGACATAATATACAGAAAATTACTCCCAGCAAGGGACAGATAAGATCCAAGAAACATGTTCAAGAATAAGGAACAAGCATATCTTCAATATTCAAGAATACAGTTCCTTTTGAGGAATGTTTCATTATATTATCGTTTACATTAGGATCATGCCAAATTAAATAAAAGGTAAGTCTTAGATACCTTGTTGACCACTTAATCCACTGGATGTCGATCTAATCCTTTAGCATTTCAATCTACAATAAGCGATAAGGAATCATCGTTAAGTTATAGAAGTTATAAGTCAACACAATCGAGTGACAAGCTCGCCTATGACAGTTTGAGAAGAACTTCCCCCATTCCTTTCACCTTCCTCAAGCCTCAACTATAATACCAACATATCCAGCACACAAATAAGTATATACACAATAATATCCATCCTTATATCCATCACAAGAACTTGAACAAACAATCTAACAAGCTACAACAATACTAATCCACAGGAGGACTAAAGAAATGGAAACTTTTGTGGAACATATGTCAGAAGAAGGGCAAGGTTTGGGTGAGGTAGATGTATTGCTACTATGGAAGAAATAGAAACTTACTTGAAGATATTCCTAAGCAATTATGTTGTATTGTTCAAAAGGCTTTGAAAGCATCAAAGTATTTGGAAGTAGTTACTATGACTGAGTTATACAGACTGAATCAATTCTCAATCAAGCAGTTCTACCTCAAGCTTAGGGGTGAATTTTAGAAAGTTGAATGGAGAAGGCTAGTGTGTAACAACCTAGAGGTACCCAGGTGGACCTTCATATTTAGATTGGCTGCTCATAACAGGTTGTGTACTAGAGATAGAATTTTAAGGTGGGTAATGGATGTGGATCCCATATTACATCTGTGTAACTAAGGTGTTGAGAGCCATCACTTTTGTATTTTAGTGTTCACTGTCTGATCAAGTGTGGAAAAAGTTACTCATCAAGTGTGAGATAAAAAGGGCACCAAAGAGCTGGGATTAGGAATTATATTGGGCAACAACATATTCCAAAGGGAGGACTAATAATGTTAAAGTCTACATAATATTACTAGGTGAAACTATCTATCATCTATGGGGAAAAAGGAATATGCTTGTACTTCAGCAGAAGCAACAATCAATTGAGAGAATTGTAAAGGTGATAATCCAATAGGCTCATTCTAGAGACAATTGTCAGTCCAAGGTAGTAAAATGGTCGGAGAGTTACAACTATTATCCTTCATAGAGGAGAAGGTTTGGTAACATAAAATGAAATGATTTGTACTATGTGTATATTAGTTCTTGTTATGCTATGTGAGTCATAGGTATTTGAGTCGAGTGCTGATTATTAGGGTTACATGTCCAGCAATCAGCTTCTTATGGTCTATGGATCTGTACTGAAATACTCATTTGGTTAATAAAATTTGTATTTACCAAAAAAACTACAACAATACTACGAACACTTTCCAAGTACTATATTACACTTTTCTATCCATAAAACTTATCTAGGACTTAGACATGATCAAATCCATAGAGAGGAGGAAGAACTTACCTTAATACATCAAGAAGAAGCTCTACAGCAATTCTCTTTTAACTTGGAAGAGTTCACAACTCAACAACAATATCAAACAAGTGATCTCCACCACTTCTACAACACTTCTAATGAAGAACTTGGGTGGTTTAGCCTTGGATTAGCATAGGAACCATTAGAAAATGTCTTGGGAGAGTTCTGGTGTTGGAGGTCTATTTTGGTCAAAATATGGGTGAAGAAGATGAAGCCACCATTTTTATAGAAGTGGATAAGGATGCACCACCTCGACTATGCAGTCATATTTGTAGGGTACAATTCATTATGCTGAGGCATATTGTAAGGAATATTGAACTAGGAAACTTAAGGCCAATATGTGGGGCAAAATCACTTTTGTGAGGCATATTGCTCCACATATCACACCAATTTTGTCTAAATTCATTGAAACTTATTTTTTTATATGATTAATCTCAAACTTTCTTGAAACTTACTTAACACTCCAATAAACCTTCCGCGTAGAGGTATATAACCCTTTTTGAGCTTACGTTAGTTAACTTATGATGACAATGATGTACAAAGTATAGGGTGTAACATCCTTCCCCCCTTAGAAACATTCTTCCTCAAATATAGGGCCGTACATAGGTATAATACAATCCCTAAGACTTTCTAGAAATCTTGACATAGTCTCCCCTATAAATTGGGTTATTTGCATCCCTGTGAACAAGCAGAACATGTCCAAGCTTGCCTCGAAAGGACATACAACATAACATACAGAACATTAGTCCTAATACCATCATCAAACATCAAGTATCACATCCCAAAATTGGGACTCATTTTATGAATCAATACACTAGCTCTTGGTAACGCTATTCTTTACTTGGAATATCGGCTAATCATAAACTGAAGAGTTGGAATCAAGTCTCAGATTAATCTTAATCATAATTTTATAGAGTCTTCAGCTTGAAATAATTTAAAGGTGCATATACTTCATCTCTTCTTTTACTTCCTACATAATTTCTTTCGTATCCTTATTCTACCATAAAATCTTTTTCTGAATCTATTATCGTTGGTACTTAACTTGTGGACTTGTCGAGGTTAGTATAGCGGTAGAAACTTATTCATACGATAAGTTCTTCATAACTTGTACATCATCAACTAGTATGATCTGAGAAGAATCCCCAACATACTTTCTTAACATTGGAACATGGAAAACTGGATAGACGAACTCTAATTTTGAAGGCATGTCCAATTATAAGCCACTTGGCCTATTCATTTAATTATGCAATGTAGTTCAATATACCACAGACTAGGGCCTCCTCTTCTTTCCAAATCTTACCACATCCTTCATTTCCAAACTCTTTAAGAATTATCGAATTATCAACTTAGAACTCTAAAACCCATTGTCACACATCTGAATATGGCTTCTGGCGACAACAGTCGCTCGTGAATAAGCTTCATCTATTCTATGACTTGGTGTATCAAATTAGATCCCATTAATTCTGGTTAACTCACCTAGAATCATCCGATAGGAGTTCTACAACTCTACTTATACAGAGCCTTATATAGAGTTATTTTTATGCTTTGTATAAAAGTTGTTGTTGTATGCAAACTCAATAAGCAGTAGGTGGTCATCCCAATTTCCTTTAGAATCCAATACACAAGTCTATAATATATCTTTGAGTTTCTGAATCATATGCTCAACATGTCTATCTATCTGAGGATGTAACTAGGTTGTGTGCCTATACCCCTTTTGAAACAATCTCCAAACACTAGTTGTAACAGAGTACCTTTACCAAATGTCATAGAACTAGGGACACCATGAAGGAAAATAACCTTCTTATTGTACAATCTTGCATTGTCCTCGGCCATATAGGTAGTTCTAATAATCAAGAAATAAAATTTCTTGTCAGCCTTTCAATAATCATTAAGATAAAATTGACTTATGATAAGAGCGAGGTAAATCCTTAATAAAATCCATATTAACAATTTCCCATTTCCACACCGGGTTCTTAATGTTCTAAGTTAACTCATCGAGCTTATGGTGCTCATTCTTTACCTGCCAACAATTGTTACACTGGCTACTACCTCTGTAAGGCTCCTTTTCATTTCGTCCCATCACTACAACCCTTTTTCATCACAATATATCTCAGTAGACCTTGAACGGGTAGGATATTGCAAATAATGGATCTTTGATGTAATCTTGTCTTGTAGCTTCATTATAGTTGGAAGATACAATAGTCCCGGTACCTAAGGGTCCCACTTCCATTAAGCTTGAAGAATGTGGTGCTCTTTCACTAAATACTCTTTTTAATTTTTCCTCAAAATGAGATATTCATCCTGACATTCTTTATCTCCAAATACAAGGGATGACTCTTCTATATTTCGAGTCATAAGGTTATCATCATCTGTATTCGACTTCTACTTGGTTAAACAACACATTCCTTAAGTCAACTTTTTCCCTTAGCCTTTACGTTTGTCAAATTTCTAGTAGATGTGCGGTTGTATCATCAACTTAGCTTTGTTTACCAAACGTTGTGTTAGAACCTATTACATTGTGTAGTATTTCAATCATGTACATTCTATAGATGATGTCACTAAATCTAAAGTGTGTTTATCATTGTAGTTAACTCTTATCCATAGTCTAAGAAGAACCCTCTCCGTACTTTTTTATTATTTATAGTTATCAACAGTTTCCTTCCTTTGTTCCTTCTTGAAACTCGCTCATCTACTGCTCATGTCTCACATTCCCATTCATTATGAGGCATTCTGGTATACATACGTGATCCCGGAGATTGTTCCTGATTCCAATCCTTGACTTTACTACCTTGTAGAGGATGAGTCGCTAATTTAATCCTTTATTATATAAGTACATGATTCCAAAGAATTCGACATTGCAAGATGTTATCCAACTATATCAACCCTAGTCACCACACTTAGATCAATATTTCCTTCTTCGTCTCTTGGCTAAGGACCTTCTCAAATGGCGCCTTAGGAAAAAAGTTTAGTTTTTCTCGTAAATGGTATGCCTATTACATCATCTATCATGTGGAGCCTTTAGTCAACACAACCTACTTAAAATCACCATTATTTTCCAGCCCTCATCTTCATACTGATATCATTATCTTTTAACATATTTCATTAATATCTAAAACTTATATCTTTAGTCTCGTTGGCCTTGTTTTCACTTCTTTATATGCTTGGATCGAGCTTTACTCATTGTTAGTTTCGCTTACATACTTTTGAGCATCATGGTGGCATTTGTGGTAGAACTAATGCTTTGTACATTTAAATTCAATTCATAGCTTGATCTACTCTTATGACTCCTCTGGATCTCCTTGCTTTAGTCATCATTAGATCTTTCATCAACCAATTGCTCAATCACCTTACTTTTACATTTCCGGTTTGATTTACCTAGGGGGGTCTCTTATCTCAATGTACTCCTTACACTAACTTCCTAGACATCAGAGGCCAGGCACCCCTAGCCGAATTGTTCTTACTATCTCTTCTTTACTATTGTTCTTACGTTGTTCCAAAGAACTCACACCTTTTTTAAACCTACATAACCATAATCTAATTCACTTTTATCATTCTTGTCATGCTCCTTCTACTTGACTGTCATACGCGAAATACATTTCTGCCTCGATACCTTGTCATGCCATTCAATTTGTACTTACTAATTGTCTTCATGTTTCTTACAGCCATTCTTTGAGTATTCAGTGGTTCTCATCGTCAATTGTTTTCCACAAGCTATTCTCATTTTATAGGTACATAGAATCATATCATATCACACAACGGGACTGAAGGACTTATCATTCCAATGTCTAAAGCCTGATTTACCTTGCTATCATCAATACATGTAAATTTCAATGATCAGTGATATGGCTTTTTCTCAAACAGACGGAAGTCTTATCACATCTCTATATTTGTGTACGATCCAGTTCTTATATATGACTTAGTGTCGTTGTTATGAGCATGTCACTTTGCACAATTTTGTTAAACGCAGCTGGGAGAAATCTTCGTACAACTTGATTACAATAATCCATTCTCATTAGCAATATCCTGGGGTCATCCTTAATTCCTTAGGCAATGTGTTACCATTTGAATCGTGCGTTCATAGAGTATTCTCTTATTTAAATTAATTAAAGTTACAGTAAAATGGGTTCTCATAATCTTGTAAACACTCAATAATGCTTTTTGCATTTCATCTTCAACTTAAAAAATTTCCTACAAAACTTAGGCTTTCATACAACTGTCAGGGTAACATGATATCATAGGTTCATTATCTATCTAACATAGTCATTCAGAAAGAGAAAACATTCTACATACTCTATCACCAGGTCGAGTGTGGGCTCCATGTCCTTTCAGACTACTAACATATATATGTGGTTTTAACTATTGTTTGGGATAGAAGCCACTTTTGGTTTTTACCCATACATTTATGACTTGCTATTATATGATTATCTTATCTCACAAGTAGTATCGTAAAACCACTTCCTAAAATGGTGTCAATACTCCTAGACATAAAACAGTTCCATACTAAGCATATAAAGGTTGTCAACAAAGATAGGTTTCTACATTTGGAGCAGGTTAATATGAGTGTTTGGGAGTATAGTTTGTAGTTTAACTCTTTGTCCAGGTATGCTCCGATGATCGTGCCTACGATGAGTGATCGGGTACATTGATTCGTGAATGGTTATAGGCCACACTTGGTTAATGAATGCACTACGGATTTTTTGAATCTGAATACGGATATTGCTTGCGTCCAGGCTTATGCACAAAATTTAGAGGACCGTAAGAGGTAGCAGCGGGCGGATCGAGAGCATGATAGGGGCCAGCATAAGAGGTCATGGTTAGCAGAAAAACAAGAGAGTTTAGGGTTGGGTTCAAGACACAGTTTCCTATACGCCTGTCCTATCTTATAGTAGTGCACCATTGTAGTTTTAGAGCCATCATCATGATTGATCCACTTATTCTTTTAGGGTTAGGTTCCCTGGTATTAGGCCCACAGTATAGAGGAGATTCGAGTCAGATGAGGCTGTCTTTGCCTCGATGTGATCAGTGTAGTAAGACATATCTAGAGTAGTGTTGTTGGGGTTCAGATGTATGTTACACTTGTGGTTATGAGGGGTATATTGGTAGAGATTGTCCGATGAGAAGTGGAGGTGGTATAGCACAGCTGACAGGATCTGTAACTACTTCTTCTTTACTCTTATGGCCTTTTGGGAAAGGTACTCAGACATCGACTGGTAGGGGTAGGGGCAGAGGTGGAGTGTCTAGCTTAGGCAGTCACTAAAGCACATCTATGCATTTTCGGGTCGACAGGATTTGGAGTCATCCCTTGATATGGTTACAGGTATATTATCCATCATTTCACATGATGTGTACACGCTGATAGATCTAGGTTCTACTCTTTCATATATTACTCCCTTTGTTGCTGGTAAGTGTGATAAGAAACCTGACTTATTACATAAGTCAATCAAGGTTTCTATACTAGTCGATGAATATGTGATTGTTAGACGGGTATATCGGTGTTGTGATATAATGATCTATAATCGTCATACTCTTGCCGATCTAAATGAATTTGAGATGGTTGATTTCGATGTTATTATGGGTATGGATTGGCTGGCTTTTTATTAATGTAACGTGGATTGCTGGATGAAAGTTGTTCATTTTACTTCAAAGCGAGCCCATTATTAAATGGAAGGGCAATGCTACAACGCCTAAGGAGATGTTTATTTCCTACCTTAAGGCTCGGAATATAATTTCAAAGGGGTATATCTATCATTTGGTATGAGTATAGGATATGGAGGCAAGGTATCTAACCCTTTAGTCGGACCCTGTTGTTAGTGAATTTCCTGACGTGTTTCCCGATGAAGTCTAGACATTCCTCTCAAAAGGGAAATTAACTTCGCCATTTATGTGCTTCCTAACACCCAGCCTATACATATTCCTTCGTATTGGATGGCCCCTGCTGAGTGGAAAGAGTTCAAAGCTCAATTGAAAGATCTTTTAGAAAAAGGCTTCATTAGGCCCAATACTTCCCCGTGGGTTGTATCAGTATTATTCGTTCATAAGAAGGACAGCTTGTTGAGAATGTGTATTGATTACTGTCAGTTGAATAAAGTCAACATCAAGAATAAATATACACTTCCCAGAATCGACGATTTGTTTGATCAATGCAAGGCGCTAAATATTTCTCAAAGATCGATCTTAGGTCTTGATTTCATCAGTTGAGGGTCAAGGAGAAATATACTCCGAAGACCGTTTTTAGGACCAGATATGGCCACTATGAGTTCCTCGTTGTGTCTTTTAGTCTTACCAATGCATTAGTGGCTTTTATGGATTTGACTAATCGAGTATCCAAGATGTTCCTGGATATCTTTGTGATCATGTTTATTAATGATATTTTGGTATATTCTCAATCAGAAACATAGTACATAGATCATTTGCGAGCAGTGTTACAGACGCTCTAGGATCGTAAGTTATACGCTAAGTTTTCTAAATGTGAGTTCTGGCTGAATTCGGTGGCTTTCCTCGGGCATATAGTATTTGACGAAGGTATTAAAGTTTATAGTTAGAAGATTGAGTCAGTGAAAAATTCATTGAGGCCCACGACTCCTATTGAGGTGTGTAGTTTCTTGGGCTTGGCAGGTTATTATCGGAGGTTCGTAGAGAATTTCTCCTCTATTGCCGCTCCATTGACGAAGTTGACTCATAAGGAAGCTAAGTTTCAATGGTCCGATGCTTGTGAGTGGAGTTTTCAAGAATTGAAGGGTAAGTTGACATCACCACCCATTCTGGCACTTCCAGAAGGTTCGAAGGGCTATATTGTTTATTGTGGTACCTCCAAAGTCAGGTTGGGATATGTTCTTATGCACCACGGCAAGGTTATCGCATATGCTTCAAGGCAGCTGAGAAAGCACGAGTATAATTACCCGACTCATGATCTTGAGTTAGCAACAGTAGTATTCGCCCTGAAGATACGACGTCACTATTTATATGGAGTCCATGTTGACTTGTTTGTAGATCATAAGAGCCTACAATATATATTCAAGCATAAAGAGTTGAATTTGAGATAGCGGAGATGGCTTGAGTTGTTGAAAGACTATTATGTTTCTATCATATACCATTCTGGCAAATCGAATGTTGTAGCTGACATGTTAAGTCGTAAGTCTATGCACAGCCTGATGCATGTAGGAGTTGATAAGTTAGACATGACCAGGGATTTACACTAATTGGCCAGCTTGAGTGTATGATTACTTGACACACATAATGGAGGTGCTATAGTCCAGCATGTCGCAGAATCATCGTTGGTGGCCAAAGTGAAAGCAAAGCAATTCGATGATCCATGGTTGGTCAGAATAAGGGAATAGAATAACTAGTTGTTCTAGATGTCAGGTGATTGGGTTCTTAAATATAAGGGCCAATTATGTGTACCTGATGTTGGGGGACATCGTAAGCGTATTATGGCCAAGATTCACCAGTATAGGTATTTTATCCATCCTTGTTCTATTAAGATATACCACGACCTTCAGCGATCTACTGGTGGAACGATCGGAAGAAGAGTATTGCAGAATTTGTGGCCTAATGTCCAAATTGCCAATAAGTTAAGGTTGAACATCAGAAGCTTGGAGGGCTACTTCAGAACATTGAGGTTATGACATGGATATGGGAATCAATCAACATAGATTTCATTGCAGGGTTACCAAGTTCTCGTAGGAAGTTTGACTCTATTTGGATTTTTGTTGATAGACTCACGAAGTTAGCTCATTTTCTATCTGTGAGAACTACCTATTCAGTGGAGGATTACGCCAAATTATATGTCAAGGAGATAGTCCGACTTCATGGGGTTCCAATTTCTATTATATCTGACAGAGGTGTCCAATTTACAGCTAACTTCTATAGGTCCTTCCAAAAAGGTTTGGGTACTCAGATTATCCTCGGCATAACTTTCCATCCACAGACATACGGACAAGTCGAGCGTGCTATTCACACGTTTGGGGATATGTTACGAGTATGTGTTTTGGATATCAAAAGGAGTTGGGAAGATCATCTGCCACTCATTGAGTTTGTCTATAACAACAGTTACCATTCTAGCATCAAGATGGAACCATATGAAGCTCTATATGGGCAAAAGTGTAGGTCTCATATCGGCTAGTTTGAAGTTGGTGAAACAAACTTATTGGGACCTGATTTAGTGCAGCAAGTAGTAGAGAATGTGAAATTAATTCAGGAACGATTGTTGACCTCCTAGGGTCGACAGAAGTCTTATTCGAATAATAGACACGGAGACTTAGGGTTTGTTGTTGGTGACTGGGTGTTTTGATGGTGTAGCCTATGAAAGGGGTGATCAGGTTCGACAAAAGGGCAAGATTAGCCCAAGATATTTTCTACAGTCTATGATCATTCAGAGAATTGGCCAAATGACTTACAAGCTTGAATTACCTCAAGAGTTAGAAGTAGTTCATCCAGTATTCCATGTATCTATGCTTCGAAAGTGTTTGGGCGATCCCTCCCATATCACCTATATAGAGGATATCTAAGTAATAGAAGATATATCATACGAGAAAATCCCTATTGATATCCTAGATCACCAGGTCTATAAGTTATGGACCAAAGATGTAGCAACAGTTAAGGTACTTTGGAGGAATAATAATGTGGAGGAAATGACATGGGAGGCTGAGGAGGACATGAAGTCCAAATATCCCCATTTGTTTCAAACTTTAGATTTATATCGACACTCGTGCGATATGACTTCCTTATTTCTATCCTATTTATCATGCTTATCTTATACATCTTATTTAGATGATGATGTTGAGGCAGGTGTGATAGTTGTAACCCAGCTTTCAGCAGCCGATAGTTGAGGTGAGTTATGGCTAACCCTTTTGATTTTTGAATAGATAAGCGGTCATGTGGGGCTAATATTATTTGTTATGCTATCTTGTGGCCCTTCGTGGCATTGGCTATGTATTATGGCTGCTTGATAGGTTTTGGATAGAGTTGTTTACAGAGGAAACTCTACCAAAATTTAATCTTAAAAGTTAGAATATATCTCAACATTCAGGACATGTCGGAGCCAACCTTCTTTTTCTTCTATAAATAGGACCCTTTTCGACCTAAGCTCATTTTCACTACATTTCCTAACCCTAAGTTGGTCCTAAACTCTCTCTAAGGAGTCTTGAATGATCCAAGGTGAAAACAAAGGGCAAACTACCTAAATTCGACGTAGGGAATCTCGTGGTTATCGTGGAATCATCTTCCTTCATGTTGTAGCGACTTTGGAGAATACTTGGTCATGAAGTAAGCTCTATTTTGGACTGATTCTTGAGGTCTAAGGTAAGCTTCATCTCCATCTTCATATCTCTAGGATTATACAAGAGTTTAAGGATTACTTGTTGAAGAAAATTCCATAGAACATGAACTTGTAAACTTGAAGCTAGGATGAGTTGTTGTTGTCCTATTTTGTTGAGGTTATGGAGTTGTAGAATTCATGAATTCTTGTTTAGGGAGGTTAATGGAATGCATTTGAGGAGATGGTGGTGTTGTTATAGGTATAGATTAAGCTATGAACATCTTACAAATGTTATGCATGCAAGTTGTTCGGCAAAATGTCTAAGTGAACTTCCTTGTTGGTTATGAATCCGTTATTGATACTAATCGTTCATACATTGTAGATAATCATTCATAGAGCATGCCAAGACTTATGGGGCCCATATATCTTCAACAAAAAGGTATGTAGGGCTTACTCTTTTCTCTTTTGGCATGATTGATTTCGTAGCGACAACTACATAACGCTTCATAATAAGAACCCTATCTTTAATCGCTAAAGAAGCTACTTGTGGTCTAGTTTGCTGGTGAATTGTTGCATATTATTTATGCCTCATCAAGAGTATGTTCACTCTCGACACTATGATTTTCACTTAAATGACCAAAGGTTCATTGATGCCATGTTAAAAATCTAAAGGCAATAAGTTTCCTTTTCTTATTGATCCTATCAAAGTAAAAGGTAATGTGTAATCTGCATAAGCATAGTTAGGGGTGTAACGGCCTTATGTCACCCCAACGATTTTGATAAGCATGTCATATTCTTTAGATAGTCTTTAAATGTATGTACTATGTATCTAAACCACCCTCAGAGGCCTATGGCGGTATATACTCAGCTTATACAGATATAATACTGATGATATTGCCCACAAAGGCCTACGACGTTATATACACGATATATTATATACATGATACTGCCCATAGAGCCCTATGGCTTTATATACATGATATATATATATATATATATATATATATATATATATATATATATATATATATATATATAGCTTTGGCCCATTATGACACTTATGAGTTTCAGGTGGTATATCTTGTTTCCCTTCACTTATTGTTGTCTTATTTACGTTTATTTATGCCCTATATATTCAATACATTCTTTCGTACTGTCATCTCTTTCACTTGGGCACTGTGTTTTATGCCCACAGGTGCAGGTAGATAGGCAGATGCACCTCCACAGTAGGTTGTTAAGCTCAACAGTTGGTCATCGCACTTCTCTTCTTTTTGAGTTGTTATCTAGAGAGTGGTAGGCTATATTGCTTATGTATATAGTTATTTTGGGTATGTCGAGACCCTGTCCTGACTGGATGACGTATGATAGTACTCTTAGAGGCTTGTGGAGTAGTGGTTAGTGTATATTTGTTTTGTATGGCCTTGTCGGCCTTCTTGTTAGTTGTTGGTACCCTCTTTATAAGGCCTTGTCAGCCCCGATATATATATATATATATATATATATATATGTTGGTTGGTTGTTTTATGTTACAAGTTGTCCTTTCCAGACATCTTTTGTCCTATTCTGAGGCCTTGTGGGCCTAGACAGTTATGCATACAGGTTATGATATACAGGTGGTATGCTCGGGCCATTCAGGCGTCGGGTGCCAGCCATACCCTTCAAGGTTAGGGTGTGACACTAAGAGTAACGTAACTTAACGAAAGGTTGGACAAGTCCCCTCCATAGCCATATATATAGATAAAACCATACCGACTCAAACTATCACCTTCGGAATAAGTGGAGAGCTCTGACACCACAACTGAGCTAAAATCCTACTGAGAATGGTAGTCACTTCACCTATTAGAACCCGCAGGCATGAAATTCAGCGCCCCCAACAAAGGGATATTAGTACGAATAATCTACTTAATATGTAAGGCAAGAAGCATAAATAGATGCAGAAATGTAAATCAAGATAAGGGTGAGACAACATGTAACTCTGAATGCCACTTAGGACAAATGATATGCATGCTTTCATTTTAAAAACATATTCATATTATAGGCCTTACAATGGGGCAATACTATCATCCTCAAGTTGCTCTCTCGAACTAATATCATCATAACGTACCCAACTGCAGTAGTGTGCACATATAAGTAATAAATACATATATATAATGTATGAAGGACTCCATAAGGACATCATGAGCATGGTCGGAGTGATATAAGGTCATTTTACCCTCTGACTATCATTATGTAACTACACTCATTAACTATCGTGTAAACAATAAGGAACACAGAACATCACATAATCAGATATGACATAAGGTGCGGAAAAGTACTCCCGACAAGGGACAAATAAGATCCATGAAACGTATTTAATATCAAGGAACAAGCATATCTTCGATATACAAGAATAGAGTTTTTTAGGGATATTTTGTTATGGTATCATTTACATTAGGATCATGGCATCTTAAAGAAAGGGTAAGCCTTACATACCTTGTTAACCACTTTATCCATACGATGTTGACTCAATCCTTTATCACTTCAATCTACAATCTCGATAAGGAACCATCATTAGGCTACAGAAGCTATAAGTGGACATACTCAAGTGACAAGCTCATCTATAACAATTTGAGCAGCACTTCCCCTATTACTTTCACCTTTCTCAAGCCTCAACTACAAGACCAACATATCCAGAACACAAACAAGTATATAAACAACAATATCCATCCTTATATCCATCACAAGAACTTAAAAAATAGCCCAACAAGATACAATAATACTACCAACACTTTTCAAGTACTATCTTACACTTTTACATCCATACAACTTATCTAGGTCTTAGACATGATCAAATCTATAAAGAAGAGTAAGAACTCACCTTAATAAAGAAATAAGAAGCTCCACAACAATTCTTCTTTATCTTGGAAGAGTTCACAACTCAACAATAATATCAAACAAGTGATCTCCACCACTTCTACAACACTTTTAATGAAGAACTTGGGTGGTTTAGCCTTGGATTAGCTTCTTAAACATTGGGAAATGTCTTGGGAGAGTTCTAGGTGTTGGAGGTCTATTTTGGTCGAAATATAGGTGAAGAAGATGAAGCCATCATTTTTATAGAAGTGGATAAGGATGCACCGCCTCCAATCGGCAGTCAGATTTGTGGGGCATAATTTATTATGCTGAGGCATATTGTAAGGTATATTAATCCAGAAGACTTAGGGACAATATGCGGCCAAATATGTGGGGCACAATCACTTTTGCAGGGAATATTGCTCCACATAACACACCAATATTGTCAAACTTCGTCGAAACTTAGTTCCTTCAATCTGATTAGTCTCAAACTTTCCTGAAACTTACTTAACACTCCAATAAACCTTCCTTAACCTTGTAGAGATATATCACCCCCTCTGAGCTTACGTTATTTAACTTACAATGACAATGAAGTACAAAGTACGGGGTATAACACCTAAGGTGAAGTATTGGGCCTAATAAAGCCCTTCTCTAGTAAATCTTGCAACTGCTCCTTTAGTTATCTCAATTTAGCTGGAGCCATTCTCTAAGGAGGAATAGATATTGGCTGAGTATTTGGTAACATATTGATATCAAATTGAAGGTCTCTTTCTGGAGGAAAACTGGGTAGCTTATCTGGGAACATATGTAGATACATATTAACCATCGAAACTGATGGAAAGGTTGGTGGTTTTGCATAGCATCTCTAACTCAAACAAGATGGTATATACAACCCCTAGAGATCATCTTCATTGCCTTAAGATAGGAAATAAACCTTCTTTTAGGTGTTGCATCATTGCCCTTCCATTCAAGGACTGGCTCATCTGAGAATTGAAATCTAACAATCTTCGCTCGACATTCAATGTTAGCATAACATGACACTAGCCAATTCATGCCATAATAACATCAAAATCGACCATTTCTAACTCAACGAGATCTTCTATGGTATGACGTTTACAAATTATCACTGCACAACCCCGATAGACTTGTCTAGCAATCACTGAATCACCAACCATCGTAGATATCGCAAATGGATTTCTTAACAACTCAGGCTCTAAACCAAACTGACCAACAATTAAGGGATTGACATATGATAAACTGAAGCCTAGATGTATCAATGTATATACATCATGTGAAGAGACGGATAATATACCTGTGATGACATCAGGTGATAACCCTAGATCATGTCTACCCGTCAATGCATGATGCAATTCTAATTACTGCCTGAACTAGATGCTCTACTTCTGCTCATACCTCAATCAGTTAATGTCTGAGAACTATACCCTGGAGAGCGTACTAAAAATGATAAAGGTTCTACAGATTCGATCGGTTGGGCAGTA
Organism: Anisodus tanguticus; assembly: GCA_034509755.1. NCBI lineage: Eukaryota > Viridiplantae > Streptophyta > Magnoliopsida > Solanales > Solanaceae > Anisodus > Anisodus tanguticus. The sequence continues at coordinate 23,868,560 of CM067550.1, read as the reverse complement.
CCACTTCCACCTCTCATCAGACAATCCTGCATAATATGCCCGGGATGCCCACAAGAATAGAACACATTCATGTCCTGATAACACTACATGGATGTGCCCTACTACACTGATCACAACGTAGCAAAGGTGGCCTTATCTGACTAAAATCTTCCCGATACTGTGAGCCTAATGCACGTGAACTCTGACCCGATCGGGAATAAGCAAATCAATCATATTTCGATCCTTGAAACTTCGATAGTGCACTAGCCGCAGGGTAAACTGGGCACCTGGAAAACTAGGGCATGAAGGCAACCGAGACTATCCAAAGTAACTAGCAGACTACTCTCAAGCCTCATACCATATGACAGTTATGTCCCGCAGCTTGCAAGATGCTAACTCTATCACCTCAGTCTCAATAGCATGCATCACCCGCAAAGTCCTCTATATTTGATCTATAAAATTATGACGGTCCATATCAAGGTTAAATCCTATGAATACTGGAGGATCCAAGTTAATGAAGTCCCGAACCCTCGCACTGGCTCACCTCTCGGAAGATCCAACACTTGTACCCTAACATTGGGCCTGAGTGTCCACTAACCAAGTCAAATATTGAACTGCACTCTGTATGTCCTAGTACGATGTGCCAAGTGGAGGGACTGGAGGTGCTGGAAGCCCTTTGAGCTCCTTTGGAGTTGGCTAGGACTGTGGAGTCTAAGATGGTGTCTCACTCTGGGCCTCACTCTGGCCCACATTAGCGGGTGGCACCTGATGAGTACTCTCTCCCGCAGCCACATCTAACCTCTTACCATCTGACTTTTTTTCTAATTGCCTCAGGCATCACTGTAATCATAAACCAGGTTAGGAATTAGGAATTGAATTCTTTTGACTCATCGCTATGGAACGATCTAGAACAAAAAGGAAATATAACAATCCAAAATTCCCCGCAGCCTCATAATTATGTGTGGTGCACAACACAGCCATAAGCAAGACTCTAAAAAACATAGCTTGTAGACTCTATATGAAAGACTTGCTCTGATATCAAGTTTTTCACACCTAGGCCTTACTTACCGAGAACTAATACATATTACTTACTAACTCAACCCAAGAAACATTATAGACCGATAAGACCGTCATATGATATATATATATAAGACCGTCATATGATATATATATATATATAAGACCATCATATGATATTCAGAATAAAAAGGGAAGACTCTTCATCAATCAGTAGAGACTTCCATGGTGGCCTCATCGTCCCTTATATATATATATATATACGATGAGGCCACCATGGAAGTCTATACATCAAAACATTAGCCGACAAGGCCACACAAAATCACTATACACAGGATAGTTATTATTATATGCAAACTCAAAGAGAGGCAAGTGGTCATCCCAATTATCTTTGAAATTTAGGGCACATACTATCAACATATCCTTGAGCGTCTGAATAGTGTGCTTCACTTGGTCGTCTGTCTGTGAATGAAAAGTGGTACTGAGATTCACCTTGGTACCCAATCCTTTCTGAAAGAACTTCCAAAAAATAGTTGTAAATGGAGCACCTCGATCTGATATAATGGACACGAAGTCCCATGATATCTGACAATTTTCTGAATATACAATTTGGCATAATATTTTGCTAAATAAGTAGCCTAGTAACCCTGATATAAAGTCTATATTTATCATCTCCCATTTCCCCACGCAAATATCTATACTATGTGCTAAACCATCGGGCCTCTAAGGCTCGACTTTCACGTGTTGACAATTTGGACACTTAGTCACAAAATTAGCTACATTTTTATTCATGTTATTCCATCAATAAACCTCTTTAAGGTCATGATATATTTTCGTGGAACATGGGTAGATAGATTACCTAGAACTGTGTGCATGTTCCATTATCCTTTCTCTCACTCCATCAACATTTGGAACGCATAATTGCCTTGATAACTTCAAGTACCATCATCTCTCCCTTACCTTGGTTATGGATTCCCTTCTTTAACTACAACAGGATCATTAAACTATTTCTCCTTCACTTCAGCTACTAAGGAAGAGTCAACCCTATTTTGCACAATACCATCACCATATTCAGTTTCTAAAAGTAAAAACATAGATTTGCTAAGCGGTTCTTTCACCATAATTCTCTCGCCTTTCTCAACATGAGCTAAACTTCCCATGGATTTCGGACTGAGAGCATCAGCTAGAAAGTTCTCATTCCCAGAATGATAAAGAATATCCATATCATAATCCTTAAGTAATTCAAGTTATTTTCTCTATCTGAAATTTAATTCCGTCTTCTTGAAAATATATTGAAGGTTTTTGTGGTCCGAGAAAATTTCAACATGCACTCCGTATATGCCAAATTTTTAACCTGAACACTACAGTTACACCTCATATTTCATATGACGTCGTTATCGTAATGTTATCTGACATAAGCTCGGAGAGAGTAAGACCCCTACAAGTGACTAATAACGGCTTAAGGAAGTGTTGAGTAAGTTTTGGGAAGGTATAAGACTAATCATAGTGATGAAAGTAAGTTTTCATGGAAGTTTGACAAAATATTATTGTTAGGGTATTCTGCGAGTTGCAAAGCATGACCTGCGAGTTGCATACCATATCTGTTATATGCAGGAGTAACGCAGGAAGGGACAAATATTTGGGTGTCATGGGCAAGCCATGAGACACAACCTGCGAGACACAGGCAGTGTCTGTGAGTCGCAGGACCTACCACAAGTTGAGGCGGTGGGTAGCCTATATAAGGCCAATTCTTGAAGTTTCATTTCATTTTAAGTCCATTTCCACCCAAACTAATCCAAAATGCTATTCAACCCTCTTTTACGGTCCTCCTACCATTATAGATCAATTCCTTAAGATTATTATGTGAATTCTCCCTTTAAAATCTTGGATCATCTTGGAAACTCTCTCTAGATTGTTGGGTGAAGCTTAGAGTTCTTGGATCTTGGAAGAATACTTGTGGTAGAGGATGCTTTGGATGTTTTAAGGTAAGGATTAGCTACTCTGTAATGTCCTCTAACTTCTCCTAGCTTGGTTTGTTCAATTGATAAAGAATCTAGCTAAATCCTAAGATAGATGTATGTTGATGATTGGATGGTTAGGCTAAGTTCATCAAGATATTTATGGATAAAAAAGGTGGAATATGAAATTTGTAATCTTGATTGGTTTTGATTGGTGAATGGAGATGATAGTATCTTGATTACTATGAGAACAAGACATGATAAATTGTGCATACTACGTGTTCGATAGAATGTCGCAATGAAGAAATCTTGTAACTATTGACTTGATATTAATCCAAATTATCCCTATTGTGTAGGTCGATGATTTTAGAGTGGGTGAGACCTTATAGTACTGACGTTGGTCAGGCGAGGAGGTATATAAGGCTTACCCTTTTATTTTCTTGGAATGATCTTAGAAGCGCACGATAGAAAGTAAATAACATCCTTATCGACTATATCCTTGAACTTAGAAATGCACTCATTTTTTCTTTAAGATGTATTATGAGCTTATCCGTCCCTTTTCGGGAGTACTTTCCGTGCCTTTAGGATATCTCTTGTTATATGATGATTCTATGTTTCTTGTTGGCTTACGATCGTTGATATACATAGTTACATTATGATAGGAAGAGGTTAATGACCTTATGTCACTCCACCTTGTTCATATTTGTCTTCTGCAGTCATTCATACATTGTATATATATGTATCTATTTTATGACAATGAGTCGCTCTATAGTCGATCGGGTACAGTACTTATATGTGCACACCACTGCATTTGGGTACGTTATATAGCCCCAGAGAGCGGCTTGATGATGATATTGCCCTATAGTATGGCCAATATATATATATATATATATATATATATATATATATATACGGTTTTAAGGATAGCATGCATTGCATATGCCTATAGTGGCTACCCGAGATTCGGTTGTCCCTTTACTTTCCTATACTCTCGTTACTTTTTGGACTTATACTTTTCTGCCTTACATATTTCGTACATTCTTTTGTACTAACTTCCCTTGCTAGGGCATTGCGTTTCACACCCACATGTACAGATAGACATCCAGACGCTCCCCCACAGTAGGTGACCTAATCCAACTATTAGTGTTCATGTTTCTTTTTTCTGAGGCTATTTAGAGTGTTGGTATATGATGGTTGATATACATATATATATATATATATTTAGATGATGGGGCCTGTCTCGATCATGAAATTTAGGATGGTTGCCTTTCTTCTCATCTTAGATCGTGCATTAGAGTTGAGTCATAAGAATTCGATTTCTTAATCCCTATATTGCTTATGATTTCGGTGATTCCTACGACTAGATGGTAGGTGACTAGTAGGAGTTGGATGTTGATGTGGGAGAAGGTACCAGTCGGGTGCCACCTAATAACACAGGACAGCATGAGCCTCAGGACGAGGCCTTATCTCAAACCTCCAAGACACCACCACTTCCAGAGGAGCCTAGAGGAGTTGTTACATCTCCAGTTCCTCCCAGGGATTCTCCTGACTAGGATCTTTATATGCGGAGCGTAGTTCAGTTGTTGACTCAGTTAGTGTCCGCTCAGTCCCAATGTCAGATTACTTGTACTTCTGATAGAGTTGTTTGTGAAAGAGTTTGGGATTTCATTTATCTGGACCCTCCTGTATTCATGGGATTAGACTCGAATAAAGACCCACATTACTTTTTAAATCAAATGGATCAGACTTTATGGGTGATACATGCCACTAATACTAAGTCAGTGGAGTTGGCTTTTTATAGATTGCGGGATATCGACATGGTATGGTATGAGTCATGGGAGCAGTCTAGGGAATCACATGCGCCACTAGTCATATGGATGGAATTTTCTGGGGCTTTCTTACAACATTATTTGCCGGTAGAGCTCCGATGGGCCAGGCAAGATATATTCCTACACCTTCTGTGGGGTAAAATTAGTGTACGATAGTATAGCCTTCAATTTAACTCTTTGGCCAGTTATGCTCCTATGATTGTGGAAGAGATGAGTGATCGGGTGTATTTGTTTGTGAAAGGTTTGGGGCCACATTAAGTTAACGAGTGTACTATAGCTTCTCTGAGTCCGAGTATAGACATCTCTCATATTTATACACATGCCCAATATTTGGAGGAATGTAAGCGATAACAATGGGTCGATTGAGAGCAAGATATGGGTCATCATAAGAGGGCCCAATCTGCAGGTGATTCTGGTGAGTTTCGAGGTGGACCCAGGCCTCAGTCTTCTACATATCTATATTATCTAGCAGCCAGCGCATCTTCACAGTTTCAGGGATCGCGTCGACATCAGTCTACTAATTCCGAACATGGTCAGAGTTCTAGGGCATTAGGTCCACAGAAGATAGGGGATTATAGTCAAGTGAGGCCATTTTTGCCCTATTATGACCAGTGTGGTAGAGCCTATTTTGGGTAATGTCGTCAGGGCTTAGACTTGTGCTATTTTTATGAGCAGCCAGGTCATATTATACAAAACTGTTCATTGAGAAGCAAGAGTGGTATGGTACAGCCAATTGGGTCTGTAGATGCTTCTTCATCATCAGTGCTCCCTCCTAGGCAAGGTTTTTAGCCGGTTGAGGTAGAGGTAAAGGTGGAGCATCTAGTTCAGGTGCTAATCAAAGTTGTATTTATGCATTGGTGGGTCTATAGTATCAGGAGTCATCCCAAGTTGTCAATACAGGTATGTTGTCTATATTCTCTCATGATGTATATGCATTGATAGATCTAGGTTCTACCTTATCATATATTATGTCATTCATTGTTGGTAAGTTTGATAGAGAGCTCGAGTTGTTGAGTGAACCCTTTTAAGGTATCTACGCTAGTTGGTGCTCCAATAATTGTTAGATAAAACTTGTAAGAGTATAGTTAAATCCTAATATGGAAGTATGTTGATGATTAGATGGTTGGGATAAGCTCTTGAAGATATTTATGGATGAATAAGGTGGAATATGAAAGTTGTAATCTTGATTGGTTGTGATTGGTGAAAATGAGATGATAGTAGCTTGATTACCATGAGAACAAGACATGCGAAATTATTCATACTACGTGTTTGATAAAATATCGCAATGAAAAAATCTTGTAACTATTGACTTGATCTTAATTCGAAATATCCCTATTGCATAAGTCGATCATTTTAGAGTGAGCAAGACCTTATAGGACAAACTTTGGCTAGGCGATGAGGTATGTAAGGCTTACCCTTTCTTTTCTTGGCATGATCTTAGAAGTGCATGATAGAAAGTAAATCACATCATTATCAGCTCTATCCTTGAACTTAGAAATGCACTCATTCTTGCTTTAAGATGTATTGTAAGCTTATATGTCACTTGTCAGGAATACCTTCCACACCTTTAGGATATCTCTTATTATATGATGATTTTATGTTTCTTGTTGGCCTACTATCATTGATATACAACAACAACAATAACAACAACAACAACATATCCAGTGAAATCCCACAATGTATGGTCTGGTCTTACGATCATTGATATACATAGTAACATAATGATAGGTGGAGGTTAACAGCCTTATGTCACTCCACCTTATTCACATTGGCCTTCTAAGGCCATTCATGAATTGTATGTATATGTATCTATTTTATGACGTTGAGTCATGCTATAGTTAGCTATGTACGTCACTTATATGTGCACACCACTGTAGTTGGGTATGTTATATATCCTTAGAGAGCGGCTTGATGATGATATTGCTCCACATTGTGGCCTATATATATATATACATACATATATATATATATATATATATATATATATGTATGTATGTATATATATATATATATGTATGTATATATATATATATATATGTATGTATATATATATATATATATATGTATGTATATATATATATATATATATATATGTATGTATATATATATATGTATGTATATATATATATATATGTATGTATATATATATATATATGTATGTATATATATATATATGTATGTATATATATATATATATATATGTATGTATATATATATATATACATACATACATGTATATATATATATATATATGTATGTATATATATATATATATATATATGTATGTATATATATATATATATATGTATATATGTATACGGTTTTTAATAATAACATGTATTGCATATGCCCACAAAGGCTACCCGAGATCCCAGTTTGTCCCTTTACTTTCCTATACTATCATTAATGCCTTCACTTATACTTATTTGCATTACATATTTAGTACATTCTTTCGTATTTGAGGTCCCTTATTGGGGTTCTGCATTTTATGTCTGCAAGTACAGATAGACGTCCAGACACTTCCCCATAGTAGGTGACCTGATCCAGCTGTTGGTTGTCACGCTCCTTTCTTCCGGAGCTATCTAGAGTGTTGGTATATGATAGTTGATGTACATATGTGTATTTTTGGGTATGGCGGGGCCCTGTCCCGACCTGTTGCTACTCTATGTTGTATTTAGAGGCTTGTAGACTACAGTCATGTATTTAGTCGGCTTATATGGCCTTGTCGGCCTTTTATATGGTCTGTTACACTTATGATGGCCTTGTCGGCCTTAGTATGTATATCTACATGTTGTTGGGTCCTTTCTGCTTACAGGATGTTGTGTCATATCACTTTACAGCTTTTGATTAGATGGCGGGTCAGGCCAAATCATGTTATGTCTTCTTCATATACTTCGACTTGTTGGGCCATAAGGCACCGGGTGACGGCCACCCCCCCCCCCCCCCCAACGTGGGGTGTGACAACTACAACTGCCAACTCCAAATCATGAGTTGGATAATTCTTTTTGTGTCTCTTAAGCTGTCTAGATGCATAAGCTACTACCTTACCATGTTGCATCAAAACTCACCCAAGACCAACACCTAAAGCATCACAATAAACTACGAACCCCCCAGTTCCTTCTGGTAACGTAAAAACCTGTAACGACCTGTTAGGTCATTTTGGTTATTTTTCCTATTTTCTCCTAAATGACCCTTCCCCTAGCTTCTTTATGGTATATTTGACTTGTGGTGATAGGTGGCACAATTCTCGAGGCAATCAAATGGAGAAAGTGAAAGAATATCTACGTTTAGAAATTTTGAAGTTTTAAGCTGGAGAAGTTTGACTAAGAGTTGACTTTTGGGTAAATGCATCCGCAATTAATTTTTGATGGTTCTGTTAGATTCAGAACATGATTTTTATCTTAGAAGGATGGTTGGGATAAATCCTGAGTGGTTCGGGTGAGTTTTAGATAAGAATATGGCTTTTAGGAATTCTTAAGTTAAAAAAAGGATTTAGGTTGACCAAAGTCAACATTAAGGGTAAATTAGTTTTTTTAAAGTTTTATCGATTCCATACTTAGACGAGTTATTGGTTTGGTCTCCGAGGGACCTGGGGGTATTTTGGACCCTTGGTTGGAAATTTGACTCTTAAGAGAATTATAGTTGACCACGGTCAACATCAAGTCAAAACGGCCTCATATGATTGTTTTGAGTGCACGAGCAGGTTTATTGCATATTTTAGAACTAGTTTGCATATTTGATTTGTGTATGGGGGGTTTCCGGATAAATTCTGAGGTTATTTCAAGTTTGGAACACACCAGAAAAATCTGGAGTGTTGTTGTCGGTTTTGTTCTACGAGATCGAGTGGAGTAGGTCACGATCACATTGAGGCGCTTAATCGAGGTGGTCAGTGACGCAGTCGCGAAGAGTAATTGGGTCAGGTCGAGTTTTACACTTCGTGATCGCGATATAGGTCCCGCAATCATGGTGACAGCAATATTCCGGCATTTTAAAATCCTTAAAATGATCTCAAACATTTCATTATCATATTTAGAGCTTGGGACCTCGGCTTTGAGAGATTTTGGAAGGGTTTTTCAAGATTTTTCAAGCGGGTAAATTTCTAATCCTCCTTTTGTCATTATATGTTTTTTATTATTATGGAATTCCTTATTAGAAATCATGATTTCAGTTAAGGAATTGGGTTTATGAACCCTAGGGTGAAAATTGGAATTTTTTCAATTGATCATCAAATTGAAGTTGGATTTGGTTCCCTTTTGGTGTTTAGACTTCATGGACCATAGGTTTACGCCTGAGGAAGAGAAATATGGAGGACTACCAGTCAGTTTGAATGAAATATATGATTTCAAATCTCGTATACAGAACTGTGAAATGTATGACTTAGGTTTCAATAGGAGCACATATACTTGGTGAAATGGTCAGAGTGGGAGTGATTGTATTTTCAAAAGATTAGACAGATGCCCGGGAAATCAACTGATTCTGAATTTATATCCCAGCATTGAGATTTAGCACTTAATCAGAACAGGGGCAAATCATGCCCCCTTTCTTATTTCTTATTCTGGGGAAACTGAGCCTATTAAGAAACCTTTCAGATCTCGTAATTCCTGCATTAAGCATGAAACTTTCCTTGATACAGTAAAGGAAAATTGGAAAGCTGATTTTATGGCTAATCCATTCACTATATTTCATCATAAGCTGAAGAGAGTAAAGGATACTTTGGTGGCATGGAGTAAGGCTACATATGGTAATATCTTCCAAGAGATTGATTCTTTGGAAGATGTTATTAAAGTTCATGAAGTTCAGTTTGAAACGAACCCTACTCCTCATAATAGAGATAAGTTACATAAGGTTCAGGTGGAATTAAATAGATATTTGCATTTGGATGAAGCTTTTTGGAAACAAAAGGTAGGAATGCAGTGGTTTGATGATGGGACAGAACACAAAAATCGTTCATACCTATGTTTAGGGTAGAAGGAAAAGGCTTTAATTGAATAGAATACAATATCAGACAGGGGAATGATTAGAAGAAAACTATGATGTAGCAGCAGAAGCAATCACGTTCTACAGGGATCAATTTACCAAGGAATATGATCTTACAGATTTTGAAATCCTTGATCATGTCCCTAAAATGGTCATAGAAGATCAAAATAGTAAGATAACTGACATGCCAACTCATGAGGAAGTAAAGGATATTGTGTTTAAGCTAAAAGGGGAAAGTGCAAGAGGACCTAATGGTTTCACTGGATTGTTTTATCAATCTTGTTGGGATATTATTGGTGAGGATGTGACTAACATAGTGAAAAGTTTTTTTATGGAACAAAGCTTTCAAAGTTTATTACCCATACTAATTTGGTATTATTACTAAAAAGGATGTGATAAACACCTTTTTTGATATGAGGCCTATCAGTTTGAGTAATTTTAGTAATAAAATATTCTCAAGACTGATACATGAGAGACTGGAAGAAGGTTTACAAGACATGATTTCTTGAACTCACGCAGGTTTTGTCAAGGGAAGAAGTATAGTGGAAAATGTATTATTGACACAAGAAATTATGTCAAACATTAGGTTGAGAACTAAGAATGCTAATGTGGTTATGAAGCTGGACATGGCAAACGCCTATGATAGAGTGACTTGGTTTTTCTTGACCAAAGTCATGAGACATATGGGGTATTCACACATGGTAGTGGATATGGTGTTCAGAATCATCAGTAATAATTGATACTCAATCCTCATAAATGGGCAACAACATGGTTTCTTTCAGTCTTCTAGGGGAGTAAAGCAGGGGGTCCATTATCCCCTACTTTATTAATCCAAACTATTGAAGTACTCTCAAGGAATCTGAATTAGCTGCATCAAATTCCTCAGTTTAAGGGATTTGGGGTTCCTAAATGGAATCCTAAGGTTAATCATTTGGCATATGCAGATGATATGATTATATTTGCATCAGCAGATATATTATCTCTGCAATTGATTATGAAAGTTTTGAGGAGATATGAAAAGACATCTGGACAGAATATTAGTAGAGAAAAGAGTTCAGTATACCTACATCATAATGTCCCAGGAGATTTAAAGGCTATAGTGGAGGTGGTCACCGGTTTTGGGAGGAATGAGTTTCCTTTCACCTATTTGGGTTGCCCTATTTTCTACAGCAGGAGGAAAAAGGATTATTATAATCCTATCCTGATCAAGATCATGAACATACTACAATCATAAAAGGGAAAAATATTGTCTTTTGGTGGAAGAACAGTATTAATCAAGCATGTACTGCAAGGTATGCCAATACACTTGTTATCAACTTTAAATCCACCTGATTGTGTTATTAAATAAATGCACAAACTATTTGCACAATTATTCTTGAATAATACCATTGGAGGAAAAAACAGGCATTGGGTAGCTTAGAATAATTTGTGTTTGTCAGAGAAGGAAGGGGGTATGGGTTTCAGATCATTACATGATGTATCAATGGCTCTTTATCGTAAAATTTGGTGGAATTTCAGAACTTCTCCTTCATTGTGGAGTGCTTTCCTTAGTAATAAATATTACAAGAAAGTACAGTGGAACTATGGGTCCCAAAACAGGAAGAAGATGCTACAAGCTAGAGATCTTATTGAACAGCACATGTGGTGGCAAACCAAGATAGGCAATGCTCAATTTTGGTATGATAACTGCACAGGCCTAGGGGCACTACACTATGCTACATTCGGAGAGAGTTTTGATGATAGAATGCAAAATGTATATGAACTGGTGGAGGATAGAAGATGGAATATTCATAAATTGGAAAACATTCTAGCATGGGACATAGTGCGGCATATCATCAATACTATTAAGCCCCCTAGAGATGATTCAGAGTTGGATACACACTGGTGGTTACTAGACAATAAAGAGGAATTCTTTGTCAAGTTTGTATGGGAATACTTTAGATTAAGAGGACATGAGAATGAGGTATACAAGTATATTTGGGTAAAAGGATTACCATTCAAGATATCTTTTTTTCTAGTAGAGGTGGTGGAAGTTCAAAGTACCTTTGGATGATGTACTAAAGAAGATACATATCAACTTAGCATCCAAATGTTGGTGTTGCTCAACTCCTCAGGATGAGACAATCCAAAATTTGTTTGCTAAGTCTTTTTCTGCTAACAAGACATGGTCCTATTTTGCTAATTTTGCAGGTTTCAGCATTGAAGGACTTCAATTACATCAGATTATAGTGAAATAGTGGCAATAACCTATCAAGGATAGGCTGAAACAAATTGTTCATGCTATACCTGTTGTAATCATATGGGAATTATGGAAAAGAAAAATGCATATAAACATGGTGAGAGAAAAACTGTGGGAAGATGCATATACCGGATTTATGTCACATTCAAAATCTAGTCAGGTTTAGGAATCCATCAATACAACATATTCCTAATAAGCGGAAGGACATGATCCGGTTATTATAAGGGTATAAGTCAAAAGTGAAGATGAGAAAAGTGGTGTGGCAACCTCCTCCTAAGGGTTGGATGTTGTGCGACACTAATGTTGCATCAAGAGGCAACCTTGGGAGATGGGCATATGGTTTTTGTGTTAGAAATGAAGAAGGCAATTTAATTCATGTAAAGGCTGATAAGATAGGACATGTAACCAACAATGAGGCAGAAGAAATGGAAATTCTGGAAGCAATCAGATGGTGCAACAATATTCAGATGGATAGAATAATCATTCAGACAGATTCAAAATTCATTCAAAGGATTTTAATAGAGGAATGGAAACCCCCAAGGAGCATAGTTGACTAGATTGATGAAATCATGCAACTTGGAGAAGGGAAACAAGTTACATACACATATATACTTAGGGAAGGGAACCAATTAGCTTATGTTTTAGCTAATCAGACACTAGACAAAGGTGCAATGGTGTATAAGAATTTCAGGAATATGGAAGTGAGTCTAAGGAAAATCTTAAATAGTGATAAGTCACAGATTCCTTACATATGAGTTCAAGTCAATTAATAAAGCTCAAATCATATACCACAAGGGCATGGAAGTAGATTAGGAAATGGAAGCATATCAGTTAAGAGTGCAGGCAACACACAGTCTATCTGGATATCACAATAGAACAACTCAGAAGGCAATAAATACAAGGAGAATTACACAGATATAGGGATACCTAGGAACATATCTTGAAGATCTTGGAGATTTTATACCTCATGGTTGGAGAGGAACATAAATCAAGTACTCGAATGCCATCAACAACAGATCCAACATATGCAAGACAAAAGAACAACAATCAATGGTAGTATATGATGTGACAATGGAAGATTCAACCAAAAATGACATCATCGCAAACTTACCTAAAAATGGAAGTTGAACTTGGAAATGAGATGAAGGGTGCAAGTCGGATCCATATCATGGTATCTATGAGCACCAGCTATGGTCATCATCATCCTCACACCATCGGAAAACACATTGGAGTAGAGCATTCTAGAGAAAAGTGGAACATAGAGAGAGAAAGTCAGCTTAGGGCAACAAATGGAAACTAACGACTTTTCTTTCCTATTTATGTCCTTACATTCTTGTTTTTTGTTTTCTTTATTTTTGTTATTTTTTTGGGCTGGGTCTCGTTTGGGCCAAGTCTTGCTGGACAGCTTTGATTATTATCCTTTAATAAAAGGCCCAAACGGGCATAATTTATTTTTAAAAACTAGACAAATTTCCGGTTTGACCCTTCAGGACTCGAGATCCCATTTTTGGGTAATTTTTTAGTCCGAAACTATCATATAATAATATGGGTTCTATGAGATCGTGTGCTAAAGTATAATTCGTATTTGATTACATTGGGATCATTTAGAGGCTCTACGGAAGGATAAGACTTCATCGTGACCGTCAGACTTCAAATCAGGCAAGTTGAGACCTTTCTTGATCTTATTTAAAGTGTCATGGTTGGTTAAAATAGACTAACTAAGAGGGTGTAGTGGGAAAATTAAGGGTTTCCCTATACTTGTGAGGTGACGAGCACTTGTATCTGGTATTGATGCCTTGCTAAGGGAATTTATGTAATTTCAATTGTATAGTCTGATCTGAATGTCATGATTTGGGCATTAGCTGATAGCATAGATTGATAGTGTGATTCGTGATTAGGCATAATACCCCTTATTTATTGCTTCTATGCTTATTACCTTTCTTATTTGTGATTAAATGTTATCATCACTCCTAAATACTATTTTAAAAGTAGAAAAGAAGCTAAAGCTTGAGTCTTTATTTCTTAGCTTGGTTGGTTATTGTTGTGCATGTTATATTCATACTTTTATATGCTATATCATGCATATATACTTGCAGATACTTAAATGTGGTCTGAGGGGAAATAATTTCGGACAGAGTGATGCGATTGATGTGAGACCGATTGGCTAGAGACATGTAATTTGAGTCTAAATTTGCGAAGTGATGTGATTTGAAACCTAATATTGGCTAGGAACCCAAAGGAAAATGATTGGAATGTATGTGTGCCAGTAATGGAAAGGCCTTGCATTACATAGAACTTGCATGTCACATCATCTTATTTATTCCATGTTTCGATGACTTGCCAAAATTGTTGATTGAATCATGTTAACTTCTTATTTGATTACTTGAACGAACCTTTGGAATTAGAGATTTCGTGTATCTAGGCATGAAACTTATGATTATTATCATTATGTCAGACTAATAGCAATTAAGTGTGGAATTAGTATTCGGAAGATCAACTCTTGTCTCTGTTTTAGTTAGGGTCAGTCGATGATGTTACTGAGTACACATTAATTCTCATACTCATACTATACTTGTTGCACCCTTTTATGTGCAGATTCTGTTCCTAGCACGAGCGGATCTCAACAGTATGCCGGTCATTGAGGAGGCCATTAGAGGATTTAGGGTGAGCTACTAGCATAATCCATGGCACTGGATTCTCCATCCATATATTTATCTTTATTTTTTGTCTTTCCTATTTCTAGATAGTATATTCGAGTTGTATCCAGTATTTGTATTTTTATTCTATCATATTTTGTACTAGTGATGCTAGGTTTTAGGAGTTGTCGTACTTATTTCATATTTCTATATTATAAGACTTGTTTAAGACTTTAAATTGACTAGTTTACTTATTCTACAATGTTTTTCTTAATAATTTACTTTAATGGGTTGTGAATGGCATACTGACTTGGTGGGAGTTGGTGCCTACGGCTTAGTAAATTGGGTCGTGACAAAACGGGAGTAGAAGTCAACCTAATTTTAAGCTTCTGAAAACTTTTCCTACAAGCATGTGACCACTTGAACTTGGCCTAGAAAAAATCCACACTTCAAAAATATAGCATAAAGCTTGTGGTCCTGAAGGGTCTGCAATGCTATTTTTAGATGCTTTGCATGGTCAGTCGCACTAGAGAGTAAACCAAGATGTCATCAATAAATACACTGTGAATAAATCAAGATAAAGCTTGAAAACCTTATTCACAAGATCCATGAATGTTGTTGGCGCATTCATCAACCCAAAAGACTTAACGAGGAATTTGAACTGACCATAACAGATCATGTAAGCGGTTTTCAGAATATCAAATTTCTTAACCTTTAACTGATGGTATCATGATATGAGGTCAATCTTGGAATAATACTGGGCACCTTAAAGTTGGTCGAATAATTCATCAATTTTGGGAAGTGGATACCTAGTTCTTAATATTGACTTTATTTATCAATTATGGGAAGTGGATACCTATTCTTAAGAGTTGAAGGAGTTAAAAGCTCAATTGAAATATCTTCTTGATAAAGGATTCATTAGACCAAGTGTCTTGCCTAGCGGTGTACCAGTCTTGTTCATCCAAAAGAAGGATGGGTTACAGATGCGCCCCTAGGCGAGACGTTTGGTCTAATAAATCCTTTATCAAGAAGATCTTTCAACTAAGCTTTTCACTCCTTCAACTCTGCTGGAGCCATTCTATTTGACGTAATAGATATCGGCTTAATGTTGGGAAGTAATTCAATCCCAAAATCAATCTCCCTATCAAGAGGAGCTCTAAGAAGATCTTGGGGAAAACTTATGGAAATGCGTTGACAACTGGTACGGACAGGAAAGTCAGGGCCTTAGAATTTGCATCCCTGACTCGAACTAGGTGATAAATACATCTCTTAGTAATAATTTTTCTGGACTTAAGATAGGAAATAAACCTACCCATAGGTACCACTACATCACCCCTCAATTATAAAACTGATTCATAAAGAAACCGAAAGTTTACAACTTTGGTTCTACAACCTATTGTGGCATAACAGAAGGGCAAACAATTCATACCCATGATTACATCAAAATCCACTATCTGCAACTCAACTAAGTTATCTACGGTACTACGATGACAAACTTTAACTGGTTAACTCCTATATATGCATCTAGTTATAACTGACTCTCCAACCAGAGTGGATGCATAAAAGGTTTCATGCAACTTTTATGGCTCTACCCCAAATTTCTTAGCAATGAATGGGGTAACATACAATAACGTGGATCCTAGATCCATAAGAGCATACACATGAATAGTGAAAACTGTTAATATACCTATGACAACATCTGTAGATGCCTCGAAATCCTAACGTCCTGCTAAAGCATATAAGTGGTTCTGACCTCCGCCTGCATTACTGGACTTTGCTATGTTACATCTGGCTTGGTCATGAAAATTATAGAGAACTGTTGAATTTGTAGACAAAGCCACATTACCTCTAGTACCATGTCTCACTATTGATAAGTCCTTTTAGATAGTGACACAGTTGACCACACCCACAAGACAGATTCATGCCTAAGTGGCACACCCCTTGGTGTCTTCTACCATACTTGTTGCATAAAGGATTCTGGAAACCCCTTTGACCCACGTTGGCCTGAGGTTGTGAGCATAGTGCTCTGAAACTCTATTTCTGGCTAGACTGCCCTTTCTGATCATACATGAACTTCTGAACTGGTGTACTATGGGTAGATAGAGCAGGTGTTGATGATAACCTATTGAAAAATTGTCTCCCTCCACCTCCCTGAGATCCTCCATGCTTAAAGTTATCTGCAGATTTTGCTCTTTCACATATCTCCCTTTCTTTCTCTTCCTGTAGTTTCTCATTCTTCTTCCTGTTCTATACGGCTCTATCAAAAGCCACCATTTTTGTGATAGTCATATCTTTATTCAGAGCATCACTTTTAGCATCACCAATCAAGTGGAGTCCAAAACCAAGCACAAAATGCCTTACCCTGGCCCTCATCGTGGCAACCATATCCAGAGAGTACTTGGCTAGTGAAACAAACTTAAGAGTAATCATCTACACTCATTATATTTTGTTTGAAGAGGTCGAACCCTAGGGTCCTACATTCCTTGATCTCTATCAGCATGAAGTGATCAATAAATGCCTCTCCATATTCATTCCAATTTGTAGGAGATGCATCCTCCCCTCGAGACTCTTCCCACGACTCATACCATATAATAGTGGCATCCTTCAGCTGGTAAACAGTAAACTTCACTGCCTCAGTCTTAGTATCATACATTACACGAAGAGTGCTCTACACCTCATCGATGAAGTTTTGTGGATCCTCAGTCTTGCTAAACCCTATGAACACTAGAGGGTTTATACGAAGGAACTCTAATCCTAGAACTGAATGACCCCTCATGAGCATCAGTATTTTGGAGTCATTCCCTGATTTTGAGCTTGTGTAGCAAAATCTGGGCAAGAAACTAGATAGCTCCCCTAACATCTATATCAGTGGACCTGAGTAGTGGAGTGGTTGTAGTACGAACCTCTCTAATCAACTCTGTAGTCGGTGGGGATGAAATCATGGGCACTGAACACGATGCAAGTCCCTGGACCCTGGTGCAAACTCTGAGATTCAGAGTCCACTTCTTGGGCAACCTTAGAACTAGCCCTTTGGATCGTAGCTAACTTTCTCTTTGCAAGAAGTTTTTGAAAGAAATGTAATACACACGAGTTAGAATTTTTGTTCTGAAGGCATAACTATAACTGCACAATCTAACATATAAAAAAAGTAAGACAATTTTGAATGTCCTGGTAGTCAACCATTTACATGTATGACGCGCACACACACATAAAGTAAACTCCACTAAACACGGCTTTATAGACTCCCTAAGACACTTAAATCTAGCGCTCTGATACCAATATTGTAAAGCCCTGAGCCTGGTCCTAGGTGGATTGGCACTCTATGCTTGAACTGGACTTAGCGAACCACATGACTGACTTAGCCTAGCGTGAAAAGTGAACTATGTGAAATATCATTTAAAATGTGTTTGAATTATGCATAAGTCTATAATTAATACTAATACTAAAATATCATAATGCTGACTATAAATAGAAATACTAAAAATGATTTGAAATATAATATGTAGCTACCATGGCTAAAATAATATACATGAACTGCTAGTCTAGTCTATGAAGCCTCTAACGTGAATAGGAAAACTAACTATTTACCTGGGCAAGGCCCCGGCATACCTCAACTGTCTAAAACTGACTGAAAGTAAAGATAATATCCCAAATAAAGTGGGGCTCACTAACTAGTTGATACGAGCAATCCTATCATGAAGTCTTGTCGCCCTAAGTTTCTTCACCTGCATCGTGAACTGCAGCGCCCTCGACAAAAGGGACGTAAGTATTGTGGAATAACACTCGTATGTAAAACTAACTAAATAAATAAATAGTTGTGGGGTGCTCCAAAGAATGGGCATCCTAAATCGTAATTATAAGACATATCTGAATATAGAAAGCTGAACTGAAACTGAAACATAAGGATAACTGAACTGAACATAAGAATCATAATCATGTGAACCCCTTACCGAATATTTGGAAATCGCCTATTTATCTGAGTTCATAAACTGTGGTCTCTGGCCCAATTATAAGTGCACAATTATGTGGCCTAAGGCCCAAGTATACGTGTACATAAACTGTGGCCTCAGGCCCAATTACATGTGTTCATTATTTCAATATTTCATAACATGATTGCACAATTATGTGGCCTAAGGCCCAAGTATACGTGTACATAAACTGTGGCCTCAGGCCCAATTACATGTGTTCATTATTTCAATATTTCATAACATGAGCATGAGAATCATACTATAGTTCTTACCTAGATACTGAGCATTACTATCATAAGACATGGAATCATGGAATTTAGAGTATTAGCTGATCATAAGCATTTCTTGATTCATGACTGAGACTCGTGGAATTTCAAACATGAGCATACATAATTTACGTACTACGGTCACGATGTTTGGAATCATGACATACATAAATGAACTACAAAGCTATATCATTTAAAGTATAGAAGCTCTAAGGTTTTCATAAAATTAGTCATAACTCTACTTTTGATGTGAATTCATAATAGTCATAGAAGAACGTGGTATAGGGAAGAATAATTATCTTTTATAGCAGTGCACGACCTTCTGAATGCATGTGTAACCTATGAGACGCAGGTTATGTTAGAGAGGCACAATTTCTAGTGTTTAACCTGCTAACTGCAAGTTCAACCTGCGCAGCCTGAATCACAGGTTGGTAAAATGATCATAACATTTTGTACAGAACTCTATTTAGTCTAATCTTTATATGGTTGAAAAGGTATTTAAAAGGGCTAAAACCCTCATCCTTTGAGGTTTCCAAAATTCAAACGAATAAGGAGGTTATACGCGCTTTAAGTGAGGCCTTGTGCAAATCACTTGGAAACTTGGTCCGTAGCCTAGCTTCCCACTGTACTTTGACCTAAGACCCTCATTATACCTTGATTAGGTTCTAAAATACTTCTTATACTCCCCATCATATTTCCATTATATCTACACCTTATGGATCAAACCTTATCACGAAGGTACGAGGCATTACAAGGTAGAATGGGTCTGAGGCAACAGAATGTTTATCGCGGAAGAAAACCAAAAACAAGATATTTTGAGAAAATAAAATATAAGAAGAGTTGACCAAAGTCAACATTCGCGGTAAATGGACTTGAAATAAAGGTATAAAAGTTTTCATATGTCTTGATGGTGATTTATGACTAAGTTAGACAGTTTAGACGAAACTCGAGTGGGTCGGGAGTGATTCAGACAATTCAGTTGCATTCTAGTATAATTGAAAGTTAAGAGTTGACCACGGTCAAATAGTTGACTTAAAAAGCCTGGATCCATAAATTGAAAGTTTCGGCATATTTTTATGATGATTTTATGTTTGTTTAGAAGTTTTGGTTATCTTCTGTTTAGTTTCAGACGATTTTGGAATATGTTGAGATCGCGTTTGATGTTTAGGCGTCATTTTGAGTGTAAATAGTATCACACTAAGCAATTAAGCTCTAAATTTTATTTTGATTGAACAATTAGATATGTATTTTGATTTCGGAAGTATAGCAACAAGAATAGTTGAATTTCAAGGTTGTATAAGTTATGACCATTTTAACATAAAAATTTGATGTTGATGCGACTATGATCACGATCACGAAGCTTTATTCGCGACCATGAAGCCTTTCATCGCGATTGGGGACTTTGTACCACGACTGCAGATACCTTTTGTCTTTACAACAAAGTATGGTCGCAAAAAGTGACCCCACTCAATTATAAATTGACATATTTGTCCCAATTGTGTATTTTCACAATTTTGAGAATTCTAGAGCTCGAATTTGGGCGGTTTTTGCAGCGTTCTACTTGTTTCAACATGAGGGTAATAATCTAACCTCGACTTTTTTATTTCAACTAGATTACACTCATTTATTAGTGAAATAATCTGTGTTTTAGTTGGGGATTTAGGGGTTTTAGCCCTTAAACTTCAAAAAGTGAAATTTATGGATTTGGAGGTCGATTTGAAGTCGTTTTGGGTTGAAATTTTAGATATAGATTCCCTAAGGAATTGGAAAATTCATTTTGAAAACAAATTCTAGTTTTGACCCTGAAGGCTCGAGAATGACTTTTTGGTTGACTTTCGTCACGACCCAAAATCTACAGTTGTGATGGCACCTATTCTCAATTCGATAGGTAAGCCAAAATATTAATAACCGATTCATTTTGAGTTAAATAAGTGGAAAATAAAATAAAAAACACAAAATATTCCTAACCATGTCTATATAATGATCAAATAGGAGAAACAACCCAATATACCACTCAATACGGGTGTCACGTGTATAAGAGCTACTAAGAATACTAATAAAAAACTTAATCGACCAAATACATTGTCTAGAATATAATAAACAGAAATAAATAAAGGTATAAAAGGACTGGAACAACATATCATCCAGTTAACTCACTATTATATCTCCCAAATCAACAACTTCGGACTCAAATCACTCTGTGGAACTCACTTGTATTTGAATAAAAGCTGCTCCACAAAGAGTGTAGCAAGTGTAGTATGAGTACGTGAAGCACCATATGCACCACAAATCCTCCCGCATATGCGATGCAGTGGAGAGGCCTATGTGAGCATACTTAAGACAAATAGAGAAAGTGTCAAATGAACCAGCTTAACCTTGTTTATCCATGAAAATTGAAGGAAACAACATCATCTAATAGAACAAGTTCTAAGGAGGCAGGGGTAATTACACATTCCATACACTCAACACTAAGTGTGATCAGGGCACTATATGATTTCCTTAGAGATGAACAACATTTAAACAAATTCGGGGATGGGTGACAAAGATCTCCTAAATCAGCTACGTCAAGATTAAAAAAGCAATGTGGTTAAGTGATAATCTTTAGTCAATATTTAGGGACAAGTTTTGGTTTAAACTTATTACACACACTTAGAGGGTCTCCACAAGCTTAAGGTATAGCAAGGAGGTACCCCAAGACCAGGGCAAACCATAACAAAGTTGAGTGTGGCTATTCAAAGCCTTACCTTGAGATCATAGACTTAGGACATCACTCCAAGACTTCTCAAGAGTGTGACTCCTCTTATACTTTAGTAGATAAGATAAAACAGGTAGAAACAATCACATTCTTTCTAGTCTTAGTACTCAGGAGACCCCATATGCATCTATCACTACTAGAAAAGTGTCATTTACGTGGAAATTTTTCTAAGGAATTTAATGAAACAATCTGCATGTATATTAGTTTCTTGTGTATTTTTATGCAAACTAAAATCTGCAGAAAATAAGCTCGTGGGTAATTATTACCCGGGGATTTTAATTTCCCACGGACATTACATGGACATTTAATTCCATATGTACTATTAAATATGGAATATGGAAGATATAGTGTATATCACGGTTTGTGTATATGTTTATTTTCATGTTATGTTCCATAGTTTAGGTAATATTGTATTGTAAATATTACATTGTACACTTACCATAATTATAGGAGTCTTGTACTACTAGAATAGGGTTTTAGGAGTAGAATAGGAATAGAATTTTCCTATTATGGAAATATGTAAATTGTATATTTACTCTTTCAGTTATTGAAAATAATCAAGGGATTATTTCTTTCATAGTATCAGAGCATATATACAATTTACATATTTCCATGGACGACCCTTGATGCTACTGTTCTTCAGTGGATTTACTCCACTATTTCTAGCGACCTCTTGCAAACGATTATCAAACCCGACGTTATGGCGATGGAGGCATGGAATAGAGTATGTGATATATTCCAAGATAATCAGAATTCTCGTGTTGTTACCCTTGAGAAGGAATTTTCCCACGTCCATATGGAAAATTTCTCAAATGTTTTGGCATATTGCAAAAGGTTAAAGGAATTGGCGGACCAACTCTGCAAAGTTGGCGCGCTTGTTTCGAATGATCGTTTGGTCCTACAAATGGTTACAGACCTTTCAGAGGCATATAGTGGAGTTGGCACACTTCTTTGTCAGAGCAGCCATCTTCCATATTTTTATGAGGCTCGTTCTATGCTTACCCTCGAAGAAGCCGGCTTGGCCAAAAAGGCAGCTACCGATGCTAGTCCCGTAGTCATGATGACGTCCTCTACAAATTCTCCGGGTGGTGTTGATAATTCCGGCCAAAACCGTACTCATGGTGGCAGCAAAAATAGTCAGAAAAATAATGTCAAAAATCGCGGGGGCAAACGCGGTGGTTCCGGAGATGGTCACGGTGGAAGTGGGTCTCGAAATAATGGCAGTGGGCCACAACCCAACTGGTCCCAGTCTTGGGCCTCCTGGCCGTGGGCTTGGGCTAGTGGGCAGTGGCCCAACAGTCCCTACGGCCCAACAATTTCATCGTCTGTCCACTGGACTGCCCAACAGCATTTTTCCAGGCCCAATCCAGTTTGGCCCAGTGGTTCTCGCCAAAGTTCTGGGCTGGGACAGCAACCCGGTGTACTTAGGCCCCATCCCCCTCAGGCCCATCATGCAGCGGGCCCCACTCCTACCGATATTGAAGCTGTGATGCACACGTTTGGAATAAATCCTTCGGACCCAAATTGGTACATGGACACCGGCGCCACTACTCACATGACGTCTGACTCAGGTACTCTCTCGTCTTATTCTAATTTGAGCAATAATCGTGGTATAATTGTTGGTAATTGTAATTCAATTCCAATTCGTGGTTATGGTCATAAAACGTTGTCCCCCCCTCTCATCCACCCCTTATTTTGAAAAATATCCTTCACGCTCCATTGATTAAAAATTTGGTGTCTGTCCGAAAATTCATCATTGATAATTCTGTGTCCATAGAATTTGATCCATTTGGTTTTTCTGTGAAGGATTTCAAAACGGGGAGTTCTCTCATGAGGTGTGATAGTAGGGGAGATCTTTATCCTATCACACCAAGTTCCAGTTTCTCGAGTCACGCATTGCCATCCACTTTTGCAGCTCTGGCTCCTTCCTTCTGGCATGCTCTCCTAGACCATCCGGTATCGTTTATTTTGTCTTCCTTAGATCTTGTTCTTTAGGAAAAACAGTTAAGTTGCCATTTGTAGACTCTAATTCTCAAACTTTAATGCCATTTGATATTATTCATAGTGATTTATGGACGTCTCCTGTTCTTAGTTCTTTGGGTCATCGGTATTATGTTCTCTTTTTGGATGATTATTCTAAGTTTTTATGGACTTTTCCGATAGCGAAAAAATCTCAAGTTTTTTCCATCTTCTTAAAATTTAGAGCATTCATTAGAACTCAATTCGAATGGAACATAAAAAATATTCAATGTGATAATGGCAAAGAATATGACAATGGGGTGTTTCGGGAATTTTGTGCTATTATCCGAACTTTATTGATTCATGCTTCCGTACCCCCTCATTTTTGGCATCATGCTCTACAAATGGCTACATATATTCTTAACATCCTTCCATCCAAAGGTTTGACATATTCGTCCACTCTTCAAATTTTATATAATAAGACTCTTTCGTATTCACATCTTAGGATCTTTGGGTGCTTGTGTTATCCACTATTTTCGTCCACCACAATTAACAAACATCAGGCTCATCGTGGGTACAAATTTTTGATTTATCATCTAATAAAATCATCATTAGTCTCCATGTAATCTTTGATGAATCCCAATTTCCGTTTTCCAAGGTAAATAGTTTCGTTCCTAGTTCGTATAATTTTTTGGATGATGATATATCCCTGTATATTATTCACTATTTTTCGGACGTGTCTCGCATCCCAAATCCACCCGCTGGCCCACTACCCGCTGGCCCCACGGTTCCAGTCATGCTAACCAGTCCAGAAACTAGACCAGTGACGAGAAGTGGACCAGATTCCGAGCCCATTGTCGCTATTGTTCCAGTGACGGGTTCCAACCCAGTCCCGTCACCACTTTCCAGTGTTGGGCCAGCAGGCCCACTGCCTGTTGGCCAGTCGGTCACATATCCCGATATTTCTCAAAATCCGCCTAATTCTCCCCCGAGTCAAAGTCTAGTCACTCGTAGTCAACGGGGTATTTTTAAACCAAAAAGACATTTTAATTTAAATTCTAATGTTCTTAAATCACCCTTACCCTGTAATCTTGTGTCTGCTTTAAATTACCCGAATAAGAAAATTGCTATGACCGATGAATATAATGCTCTTATTGATAATAAGACGTGGGAGTTGGTACCTCATCCATCTGGTGTTACTATTATTCGGTCTATGTGGATTTTTGCTCATAAGGATAATTCTGACGGTTCGTTTGCGAGGCATAAGGCTCATCTTGTAGGTGATGGTAAGACTCAGCAGGTTGGTGTGGATTATGGTGAGACTTCTAGTCCGGTGGTCAAGCCGGCTACCATTCGTATTGTGCTCAGCTTGGCTATTTCGAAAGCATGACCCATTCATCAGTTAGATGTGAAGAATGTTTTCTTACACGGTGATCTCAATGAGACAGTCTATATGCATCAGCCCTTGGGGTTTAGGGATCCCAAATATCCTCACCATGTATGTTTATTGAAGAAGTCCTTGTATGGGCTTAAGCAGTCTCCAGGGGCGTGGTATAAGAGGTTTGCAGACTATGTTTCGACTATTGGGTTCTCTCACAATAGGTCGGATAATTCATTGTTCATTTATCATCGTGGTTCTTCCTTGGCTTATATACTATTGTATGTGGATGATATTATCTTGACTGCCTCTTCTGATGCATTACGTCGGTCTATCATGACAATGCTGAGTTCGAGTTTGCTATGAAAGACTTGGGGGCCTTGAGTTATTTTTTGGGGATTGTTGTCACTCGTCACACATGTGGGTTGTTCTTATCCCAGAGGAAGTATGCAGCTGAGATCATTGAGAGGGCCGGGATGTCATTTTGTAAGTCCACTTCCACTTCGATTGATACTAAACCAAAGTTGGGTGCTGCGGCTGGCTTCCCTTATGAGGATCCGACCCGCTATCGCAGTCTTGCAGGGGCCCTTCAGTATCTTATGTTTACGAGACCAGATATTACGTATGACGTACAGCAGGTGTTTTTGTTTTTGCATGATCCCAGGGTTTAGCACATGAATGCGCTCAAATGCATCATTCGGTACATCCAGGGGACATTTGACTATAGCTTACATTTATATCCTTCGTCGACGTCTACATTTGTCTCGTATACATATGCTGATTGGGGTGGCTATCCAGACACCAAACGATCTACGTCTGGATATTGTATGTTTCTTGGTAATAACTTGGTCTCATGGTCTGCCAAGCGCCAGTCAACTTTATCACTCTCTAGTGTAAAGGCCGAGTATCGAGGGGTGGCCAATGTGGTGTGTGAATCATGTTGGTTACGTAATCTTCTTTTAGAGCTTCATTGTCCTATACAGAAGGCTACCTTGGTTTATTGTGATAATGTTAGTGCCATCTATCTTTCTGGGAATCTGGTTCAGCACCAGCGCACTAAATATATCGAGATGGACATTCATTTTGTTCGCGAAAAGGTAGCTCGTGGACAAGTACGCATCTGTCATGTCCCTTCCAGGTATCAAATTGCAGATATCTTTACAAAGGGTCTTCCCTCGGTCCTTTTTGAAAATTTTAGGGACAGTCTCAGCGTTCAAAGACCGACCGCTATGACTGCGGGGGTGTGTTAAATATGGAATATGGAAGATATTCCGTGATATACACTATACACTATGTGTATATCACGATTTGTGTATATGTTTATTTCCGTGTTATGTTCCATAGTTTAGGTAATATTGTGTTGTGAATATGACATTGTACACTTACCATAATTATAGGAGTCTTGTACTACTAGAATAGGATTTTAGGAGTAGAATAGAAATTGAATTTTCCTATTATGGAAATATGTAAATTGTATATATACTCTTTCAATTAATGAAAATAATCAAGGGATTATTTCTTTCATGTATATTATTTCGGACTTTTTTTTAAACAAAAGGAATTTTCTTTTAAATTTTGGTGGAAAATATTCCGCATGTATTTCCCCATGTAAAACCGCAAGTTTATACCTAGGAAATTTAAGACAAAATGTATATGGACAAAATGGATTTTCCTAGGGAGTTTTATAGGACCATTCCGCAAAAATTTCCTATGAATCCCATGAAAACTTCGCAAGCATATCCTCATAAAACACCCTAGGCAATAATTCGCAGGTAAAATCCGTATATAAATTTCACGGTTAACCCAATAAACTTATTATAAATTCCTAAGAAAATCCTTAGGAAACTTTTTCCGCACAAAAATCTCAATGTAATATTTGTAGAAAATTTTCTATCTTATTTATTTTTGCAGGTAAATTCCCATATAAAATGATGTGATTTGACATGTTTCTGTATGAAAATTCGCAAGTAATTTGTACATTTTCAATGCTAAATAATTTTATTTACCCAAAATATTCATTTTTAAGCCATTACACATAAATCTAAAATAAGTAATCACAACAACAAAAAATATATAGTCATAAAATTCATATATAAATATAATTGCAGGACCTAGGCCGCTGATGTTGCGCAACAAAAACAGAGGGATTGTATTTATTTATTTTTACAATTTTTTTGAGAAATAATTCAATTTATTCACAATAAGAAAAAACCAAGCCCCTGACTAAAGACGTCGCTTCGGTCATTGCACAATCGCTGTGACAAGGGAAAAAGAAAACCTTTCACAGATCTCCCTTATTTCACCATCAATCTCCTTATTCTTCTTCCTATACTTGCCAACATCATTCTCCAATTTGTACATCTTCTTCACGGCTTTCAAATTCCCAACTTACTTTGAAATTCTCCTTCAAGACGCAGAAAATCGCTTCTGAGCGGCCATGTATGTTGTTTTTCCCTTCAAAATCACAACTACTTGCTTCGAACACATCAATCTCTACTGTCTCGCTTTCCTCCTGCTTCTTCTGTTTAGTTACGCTTAGTCTCCCATATGGCTCGGGAAAACAACAACTTGAATAGTACAGGACAATAGATTGTATTTGATAGAATGCTACGTCTATTGTCCCACCCGTTTCATGAATCTGTTTAGGTTGTTTTTCCCAAATTCCATGGGTTTATTAATAAACGATTTTAAGCCCAGATATTAACTTTAGCAATACTCACTTCTTGCTTAATTTTGATTAACTTGAAATAGTATAGGACAATAGATTGTATTTGATAAATGGTATATATACTCTTTGAAAGAGTACATATACAATTTACATATTTTCATAATAGGAGAATTTTATTCCTATTCTACTTCTAAAACCTTATTCTACTTGGACACTAACTATACAATTATGGTAATACAAATATTATGGCAAGTGTACAATACTAATTACACCACAACATTACCTAAACTGGGAGACTAAAATCTTACCTAAACTATAAACCATATACACGGTAATTTAACCAAACCGAGAGCCAAATATACATAATATACACATGTATATTTAACACTCCCGCAGTCATAGCTGGCGGTCTTCGAACGCTGAGACTGTCCCTAAAATCTTCAAAAAGGACTGAGGGAAGATCCTTTGTAAAGATGTCGGCAATTTGATACCTGGACGGGACATGGCAGACGCGAACTTGACCACGAGCAACCTTTTCGCGAACAAAGTGAATGTTCATCTCGATATGTTTAGTGCGCTGGTGGTGAACCGGATTACCAGAAGGGTAGATGGCACTAATATTATCACAATAAATCAATGTCGCTTTCTGAATTGGACAATGAAGCTCTAATAGCAAATTACGTAATCAACATGATTCAGAGACCACATTAGCTACCCCTCGATATTCGGCCTCTGCACTGGAACGGGATAAAGTCGACTGACGCTTCGCAGACCATGAGACCAAGTTATTACCAAGAAACATACAATAGCCAGACGTAGACCGTCGGGTGTCCGGACAGTCACCCCAATCAGCATCTGTATACGAGACAAGTGTTGACGTTGATGAAGGATATAAATGCAAGTCCCAAGTGTACCCTGAATATATCGAATGATGCGTTTGAGCGCATTCATGTGCTCAACCCTGGGTTCATGCATAAACAAACACACCTGCTGTACGGCATACGTAATATCTGGCCTGATACCATTTTTCATAGCGGATCTTTTCATCATCTAACAACCATGAAGAGGGTAGGAATATAGATGGCATATTAACATATTCATATGTAGGTTTAACAAATATAAAGCATGTAGTACGGAAGCAGGTATTATTAACTCAAAATTCATTTTTTAAATAATAGTCTATAACCTTCTATCAACATTTAACATCATAACTGCAGAGATGTATACTTATCAAGATTATAATTAGAAACACATAGTCTGAAAACATACCTCTTAGCAGAATATTAAGATCACCGGAGATACTCAACCCACTCTGGCTCTGCCTCCCTTTTTTCCTCACTGGTGACGGGATAAATGGCCTAGGTGCTGGGAGTTGCTCGACAGACTCTTTGTTAAATTTTCTTTTAATAGATGGTGTTTTATGAACTATTATGGTTCTTAAGTATAAGCTATCAAAGTATCTATCTTCTGGTATTATGATATTAATCGTGATATCGGTTATAGACTAAAAGGGTGTTTAGCTAGACATGAGAGAGTATTTCAAAGGTTTTGAAGCTGTGTATTTCGAAAGATGATTTCAGATGTTACAATGTGGCTTTTTATATAACTAACCTCGGTTACCTTTCACTATTGGCATGCTGAAAAAGTAATAAAGTCGATACATTATTGTTATAAAAGTCCTAAAGCAAACAATGGTTTGTCTCTTGTCCTTTCATACTTTTTCTTAAAGTTATTTGTCGTTGTTGCCATTCTTTTCAACGTTTGTTGGCTTGTCATCTTCTGTCTTTGATTCCTTGTGAGTCCGGCGGCTTTTGCTTTCTTCCACAGGCATCTTTACAGATGTCTTCTTTGCACAGATGCATCTTTTGTCTGTCTTCTTTTCACTAAAAGACGGGGGGGGGAAATTCTTCGACGATACTCCTATAGAATAGGAACGATATCGTTTTAATTTTTTGATACTCCTATAGAATATGAACGGTATCTTTTTAGTAGTATGATAATACATGCGCTTTATTGTAGTTTGGACTACATTGGGCCATATTAATTTGTTACATTGTGGCTTTCTGTAGTTTAAACTACATTGGGTCGTTTCATTCAAAAAGGATTAGGTGATCCTTCTTTTTTCATAGTAACATGCGTAGTATCTTCTTTTATGCTTATAACAGGCCTTTTTCTCTAGCCTATTAAGAGTTTGTACTGTTCTACTGTCTCATTGCAGTGTTTGTGCTCCATATTAGTGATTCTATCATGCATGTTGGTAAGGTGTGTGGTGTCTTGTGATAGTACCTCATTGTTGTAGTATAATGTAGGGCTGGCCAGTGGGCCGGGACGGCCCGACCCCGACCCGACCCCGTCCCGAGCCCGCCCCGGTCCCGCCCCGACCCCGCTTAAAAAAAAATAAAAAAAATAACGGGGGCGGGACTCGAACTCGGGACGGGACGATGTCTCGTCCCGCCAGACCCGAGCCCGCCCCAGGCCCGCCTGACCCGAGACCGCCCCGAGCCCATCCCGAGCCCGAGCCCGACCCCGCCCTTTTCCCCTCTTTGCAAAAATGGTCGTTGCACCAACGACCATTTTAGATTATGGCCGTTGGCAACGGCCATTTTAGGCCCCCCTCCCCCAACCCCCCCCCTACCCCTTAATATTTATTTTTAACCCATAAGTTATTATATTTACACTTTAACCCAATTTTTCAACTATAAATAACTCATTTTCTCTTCATCTTTCTCACAAATCTTCCTACAATCTCTCTAATTTCTCAATATATCTCTCTACAAGTCTACATTGTTTGCTAAATATTCAATTTTAATAATTCATTTGGGAATTGGGAGTGAAGTTGGCAACTAGCTTGAGGATCTTCCATCGAGCAAAGTTTCAATTTTCAACCTCCCGATTACACGTCGACGTTACGTCGGCGTTTGGTACAGTTGTTCCTTCATTAAATTATTATTGTCTGTTTATTTTATTTAGCGCACTTAATTTTATTGTCTTTAATTATTTATTATCATAATTAAAATGGAAGGATTAAAAGGTATGTTTAAGGGTAAGGGTGCTTCTTCTAGTAGGGGCAACCAGGGCAAGGGTACTTCTTCTAGTCATCTTATTCCTACACAGGATGATTTTGTTGATACTCAACATTTTCCTACAATACCATTAGATTTAGACCAGGAGCTATTTTCTGGAACTCAAGAAGACTTTAATTTAGACGATGATCTAGATGATATACCTACTAATGTTGATGACAACACACCCACTAGTGCACCTTCAACTGCAATACCTCCTATTCCCCCTAGTATGAGACGAGGTCCAGCAAAACGACCATTAAAATCAGATGCATGGACATTTTTTGATAGGGACGTAGAGAATCAAGTAGCCATATGTAAAATTTATAAAAATGTTTTAAAATTTAAAACTGGAAAAGGTCACGGTGGTACGGGGGGTTTAATTAGACACGTAGTAAGTGCTCATCCAGCTAGGTATGCCCAATACCAGGCTTCAAAATCGGGTGCGCAAACGTCCGCTCTATCGGGACAAGGTTCACATACTGATACTGTCCCGGACCAAGTACAGGGCCAAATTAACCCTATGACGGGGGGAATTGTAGGCTCTAAATACAATAAACATAGAGATAGGGAAGCAATATCAAAATTAGTTGCTGTGGAGGGTTTGCCTTTTTCATTTCCTTCATCTCCCGATTTTATTCATTACATTAGAGATATATATAATCCTGCTTTTAACGGTTTTTCTACATCAACTGTTAAGAGAGATGTATTTAAATTCGCGCATGAATATCAACAATATTTACGTTTTTCATTATATCATTTTAATGGCAAAGTATCTATCACGTCTGATATAGGTCGTAGTACTAACACCATGATTATTTAACTCGTAACTTGTCATTGAATAGATTATAAATGGTCTATGCAAAAACGTATTTTAGCGTATAGATATATAGATGATAGGCACACTTTGTACTTTTATTGCGTAAAATATTTATCAAGTGTGCGATTATTACGGAATTACCGATAAAATTATGACTATTACATTAGATAACGCTTCTAATAACAATTACGCAATTACAATGTTAAAAAATAGTTTAACTCCATCTTTTCCAGACCATTTTCATATAAAATGCGCGTGCCATATATATAACTTAATTGTAAAGGATGGTCTATCACTTTTTGAAGACATTCTTAGTAAAATACAATTTGCTATAAACTTTATTTTTAAAACTAATAGAATACAACGAAGAAAAGAATATAAAAAAACTTGTCACGATTTCCAACTACCTTATAGAGAAATTTCAGAAGATGTACCTAGTAGGTGGAATTCTTTATACGAGCAACTACTTATTGCTTATGACTATAGAAAACCTATAACTTTATTTTTTACTCTCATAATCAAAATCTAGTTGATATGGTTGTAGATAGCGATTGGGGAAAAATTTCTGAAAAAAAAAAATTCAAGCAACAAAAGAATTTTCCGGTATATATTATCCTACTATTTCAACTATGTTGTTTTATATAGCTCTAATATTTTTATTACTTAGTGAATATCTGAAAAAACCAGCTTATAAGGCAGCTATTAAAAAAATGTTTATCAAAATAAAAAAAAATTATTCTTATTCCCACTATTTTTATTATTGGTGTTGTATTAAATCCGACTATTAAAATAGACGGTACTGAATCACTTATTTTAACTATTTACGATTGTATAGAAGTACTACCACCTCCAAATCCCAAAAATCCAAATCACCCACCACCTATTGAAAAAACTAAAGAAGAAGTGTTGTCTAGCGTATAAGACGAATGTAAAAAAGTATATAGGTTTATCAACAAGAAAGTGCTAGTAACCTACCAGCTTCCATACCATCTTCTTCAACACAACCTCACAAAAGACATGTTGTTTCTGCGGCTAGTATTGAAAGCCTCAGAAATAGAATGTGCGGTCGTACCTCTACTACTAACCAAATTAGCGAGTTGGATATTTTTGTTTTGCAGGGTTCTGTACCATATCAAGAAGTTATCAATGAAGATGGACATGAAGACTTGCTGAAATACTGGAGGGGGAATGAGAAGACCTTTCCGACACTTTCATTGATGGCTCGAGATGTTTTGAACATTCAAGCGTCATCAACCTGCGTCTGAAAGCGCTTTTTCTGCGAGCAGAGATATCAAATAGGAGACCACGACACTCATTGGCGGAGACACTTGGAAATTGCGATTATTCGAGATTGGATACGAGCGGAGCGGAGAAGGTGCGGTCAATCGGAGATCAATGAAGAATATGATGAAAACTACAACGAAATCTTAACCGAAGGTAGTGGAAGTGACGTGGATCAATTTGACCAACAAATACTAATTCCAACCGAAGAACCACAGGAAAATATCAAGCAATTAGAACAGGTTTTTTTGAGAATGTAATTTTTTTAATTGCAATTTTATTATGTAATTTGCAACTTTTGGACAACACCACAAAGTTGCAATTTAGATTTTAGACAATTGTATTTGTATTACAAAAAAATCATATGTCTATTAAATAATATAAGAGGCACAAAAACCTTTCTTGGATGTTTTTATTACACTATCTTATTTTGTTTATTGAGTTTTTTTTATACATATGTTATTTAAAAAAAAAAAGGAAAACCCGACCGTACCCCGCCCCGAGCCCGAGCCCGAGCCCGAGCCCGACCCGACCCCGCCCCGCCCCGATACCGACGGGATCGGGATCCGGACGGACTGGAGCAGGTCCCGCCAGACCCGACCCCGCTAGGCCCCGCTAGACCCGACCCCGACCCCCTGGCTCGTCCTGCCCCGACCCCGACCCCGCCAGACCCGGCCCGCCAGACCCAAGCCTGGCCCACTGGCCACCCCTAGTATAATGTGATAATTTCTTCGGTTTCTCCTCCTTTGGAGTTTCCAATAATACTGGTTTTGCCTGCTCTTAGCATATCTTCAATTTTTTACTTCAGGGTTGATATTCCTATGGCTCTTTTGGCAATGAGTCATTCTTGAAACCTTTCTATAGTACATGGTATTTTCATTTTCAGGTCTTTGTCATCTCCGCTTATATTTCTATTCCTTCCTGTTTTAAATAGTTGGCATATAATGATAGGTTTTCCTGTTAAGTATGTCGAGGCGTCGAACAGTTGTATACCGTAGATACCTCTTCCGAATGATTCCATCATTAACCTAGCAGATTCTACTAAAACATTGGGTAATTTAGCAATATTATAAAAAGTTTCATCTACTAGTATTTTATCTATAAATCCGTAAGTAAAGAGTTTAAGAACTATATCAGGGTTTGATTTTTCATTGCATAAAAACCTTGGGTATTTGCTTAATTTTGCACTTCTTAAAATGTGTGGGATTGATTTATAATCATAAAATTTATTAATTTGCTCGTAAGCTGTAATATACTCAGGTGAGAATTCCACTTTGTCGCACATTGTTACTGTCGTTGAAACGATGCTGTTATGGGTGATGGTATAGTGGTTGGCATGGCTGCAAGTTTAGATGTGAAAGTCTTTGGTTTTCCTGTAGGGGTTTGGGAAGATTTCAAGGTTTGTAGGGTTTTGAAGTCTTTAAAGGCTTCTATTCTAGCAAGTGTGTATTTTCTTCCATTTTGGTTGTAATAATTTTTTGGTTTTGTTTGATGATTCATATAACATTGGTAATATATTCTTCGAATTTGTCACTGTTGGTTGACATCGTTGTACCTGCTAAGAAAATCAGCTAGAATATTCTTAGTCCCGGATATATTTTTGACAATAAAATCATAACAATAAAAGAATGACTGTCATTTTCTTCTCTTATTTAGTTCTGGCAAATGGTCTATTTTATTTGTAATGAAAGCTCTTACTTGGGTGTTATCTGTTCTAACTACGAATTTTACTGGTAATAGGTGATAATGGAATCTCTTTATTCCAAATTTTACTGCTAATAGTTCTTTCTCGTTAATATGGTAATTTTTCTCATTAGGCTTCCATGTTCTGCCTCCATATCCACAAATTAGTGGTTTTTCTTAATCTATATCCTCTTTATCATATGCTATGAGGACTGCTCCCCATCCTATATCACTGGCATCAGTAAAAAGTTCTAGTTGATCCAGTTATGTTGGTATTCTATGTTTCGGCAAGGCTTTCACTTTTTTTTTTTTATTTTATTTATGGCTTTAGTATGTTCTTCCTTCCATTCAAAAGTTATATTTTTTCTAGTTAGTTCCTGTAATGGTTTTCTCAAAAGTGGTAAATCCTTTATATGGTCTGAGGCGTAGTTTGCTACTCCTAGAAATTGTTGTACTTCCTTTTTGCTCTCTAATTTATCTTTAAAAGTTTTTATTTTTGTTGCAATGTGTTCCTGTAATTGTAATCCTTCATTATCTATTATGTATCCCAAATATTCTATACTATTTTTGAAGATTTCGATTTCTCTTCAGATAATATTCCATGTTGTTTCACAGTTTTTATAAATTCTTCTAGATGTTTTATATGATTTTCCAAATCATCACTATATATTAATATGTCGTCAACATATACTATACATTATTCTGTAAGTTTTCCGAACACATGGTCCATTCTTCTTTGGAATATTTGTGGTGCATTCTTTAATCCAAATGGTAGTACATTTCATTCGTAGTGTCCTTGAGGGGCACTAAACGTTGTTAAAGCTTTTGATTCATTCTTTAGTTTTATTTGCCAAAATCCACTCTTACAATCAAATTTATTGAACCATTTTTTATTCCCTAATCTATTAATAAGGTTCCTTTTGTATGATAAAAAATATCCATCAAATACAGTTTTCTTGTTTAGCTCTCTATAGTCAATCACCATTCTAGCATTTCCTCTTTTTTGTTCACTATGTTTTCTAACTAAAAAGGCTGGGCTACTATGTGTACTTTTACTTTCTTGCATTAATTTTAATTCTAATAACTCTTTTAGTTGGGTTTCAAATTCCTTCTGATCTGTTGGGCTGTATCTAATAGGCTTAGATCTAAATATATCGCTAAGATTTATTAGTTTGATTTCAGCATATATTTTTTCTTTTTCCCATAGTTGCATCGTATTTTCTCCAAAATTTATTTTTAGTAAATTGAGGTATTTTTTTCTTAATAACTGTAGGTTATTATTCTTATCTGACCTTATGTTACATATTCTTAGTCTATGTATTGGTAATATTCTCTTTAGTATTATCCATTTATTACAATGTGTTTGTAGGCTGAAAGTATTATTATTTATCACTTGAAAATTGTTCCCTAACAATACTTGTTGTTTCATATCATTCAGTTGGTATATAACTGGTAGTCTAAATATTGTCTTCCCTAATACTATTCTCATGTCTTCTGCTACTATATCTAATTCTTTTGTTTGTTCGTTAAAGCCTGATACTTTTGTTCTATGTATTTTAGATCTTTTCCATATGTGTGGTTCTAA